>WEIU01002273.1:188295-211706 GCA_013389925.1 Aegithalos caudatus
CGGCGCCCGCTGCAGCGCCGTCACAGGTGGGTCTGTGGGCCGGGGCACCGGGCGCCACATCTCTGCACCCTGAGGAACGGGGGCGGAGGGAGGGAACGCAGAAAATCCCACCCGAAAACGAAAGCGAGGAGTTCGGCTCTCCAGGAGTAGCTCGTTCGCGTCCCCCCTGTGTAGCGCTGGGTGGCGCGGTGAGCACGGGGTAAATCCCGATCCTAAATCCTTCGGTTTGACATCTATGGTTTCGTGCAGGCTGTTCGTGTTTGAAGGGTCTATGCGATTTTATTAGAGCCATAAAAGTTGGATCTAATAAATCGTGTTCTCCCTCCTCCCTGGGCTTGCCCCTGCACGCATTGAAAGTGCTTTCACATCCCGCGTGTGTGCGAGACCCACGGGCCGTGGCATTGGCCAGGCCCCTTTGGTAACACCTTCTGTATTTGAACAGCACAACTCTGAGCAGACTGATTTAACAAGAGGCTTTTGGGGTTGGGGTAACCCGATTTGAGTCGTGTTATATGGTGCCAAGTAGGACAACACCTGCACGGGGACGGGCAATTGAGGGAAGCTCAGAGTGGTGCCCCCATTGTGAGAAGTGCTGTAGCTCATGACTGCACCCTGCTACAGCACGAAGGCTTCACTGCTTGTGTTGTCAAGAGTTTATATTTGATTGTACTGGCTGACAGTCAAGGGAATATATGATAGGTGAAAATGTCATCACCTGCTAATCTATACATTTACTTGCTTTTTAATTAAAATGCTTTAGAAAGCATAAACATTCATTTTTAGGAAATTATTATTAGATGTTTTGGATATTTTGAGCATAAAAATCCTCTAATTATTTGTTATAGATGTGACGGCTGAGGCAGTAGGTGTAGCTATTGCTGCACCTCCATCGGAAGGGGAGGCAAATGCAGAGCTGTGTCGCTACCTCTCTAAGGTGCTCCAGGTGAAGAAGAGTGAGGTTATTTTAGAAAAGGTACTTCCTTTTTTCCTTTCAGTTTTGCAGTTGAAGTTCAAGATTTTGACACTTGCACATTGAGTATAGGGAGCTATTCCAAGTTTAGTCTGAAAGACTCTTCGAAAAGTTTAGTTGAGTTAGTGGAACGATGCACTGAGAAGAAACTTAGTGTAGGAAGAACTATGGCTGATCTTGAGATTTTATAATCAGAAGTGTTATGATAATGTTTTTCAAATCTCTGTAGTTCATGTTTTCTGTGTTCTTCAGTGATTCTCTTGTTTTCATGTCAAATGAGTTCAGAGAATTTGTGTTCTGAGAATGTGCATTTTATTAATAACTTCACTTTTTAAAAAAAAAACTTCTGTATTTGAATCAGAAGATTCTGACATTTAACTGTCACACATAATCAAGAGCATATGTAAGCACTTGGGTTGTAGCTGGGCCTCAGGAGTTTCTCTGTACTAGAATTCACATGTCTTGACTTTGGTGACTGGAAACTCTTTGTTTTATTCATTGCACTGAATAAATAATTTGTTTTATTAATTCATTATACTTGAAGTCAGTCTTTCCAGCCATTTCCATTTATAGTTTATGAGCATATGAGCACAATGAAAAATGGTGCTTTTTATTTTTATCTGTTGGTTTAGTGAAGCAGTTGTAGAAGTCTTTTAAAGAGTAGTGGTAAAGGATAAGATGACCAAGGAATTGAACACTGTTGTGAAAAGGTGTGTCACAAAATGATGTGAGTCTTGTTTTTCCTGAATCACGGGCAAACTGCTTACTTTGTTTATCAGCATTTTATAAATAGCACTGTTTTCTTACCTTAAAGGGTGATTCTCTGAAATACAGGTTGTTTTCTGTGTTTGTCTAAACCAGGGGGGTAAATCACGTGACAAAGTGGTGAAGATTTTGGTATCAGCGACACCAGATGAGATTTTAGAAAAACTGAAAAAAGAAGCTTCCAGCTGACCTAGAACAAGAGCAGGAAATAGGAAAAAGCATCTTGGTATATGGACTGATATTCTTTCTTATTTAATGTACAGCTGTTGAGAATGTGGGTAATGATTATGGGAAAATACTTCTTTCCCCCATCCCCCTTGTATACATAGTGCTGTATAGTTGAAGTTTTTCTGTAGGTTTGGTTAGAACACTGAGGCTCTGTATCTGCTTCTGTCACTACAGAGTTCATTCTGCTCTGCACAGTTTCCTGTGGGTAAGATTTGTCCTCTTTCCTGGTCCCTAAACAAGTGGTTTAGGAAATGTTTTTCTTAGTGAAGCAAACATTGGTTAACAAAGTGAGAGGCTCGGAGTGAAGCCTTCCATGTGGGAAGTGGTACAGAAGGACAAATCAGGATGGCAGAGACCTAAAGGAGACTGTTCTCTCTGATATCTCACAGCAGGTAGTGTGTGCAGCTTTTCACTGTGGGCACTTAGAGATATCTAAAATAAATGTCTTTGAAGCCAGCGTGCTGTTGTTGATCACACAAACTGAAAGTAGAATCACCTGAACAACTGAAAGAAAACCAGAAGTTTTCCATATGAAAAACTAACTCAGAACCCGTCATTGCACTTGTGGGGTCACTTTGTAAAAGTCTGTAAATAGTTTTCTTAAAAGTAGAGATATGGTCTTATATATCTTTGCCAATTGTATGTCACCTGTAATGACTGTTTTTAATAAAAGGGGAAAAAGTAGTATCAAACTTTGTTTTGTGTTTATATTTTTAACAAAGAAAAAAGTTGTTTCCTAGAAGTCTCTTCATGGAATGCTACTTTTAAACAGCCTTTTTTTACAATCTTTCTTTGGTCTAAAAATGAGTAGTAGTGCAACCCCTAGAGAACTGAGCAGAGTCATTTGTAGGCAGAACAAGAAGTCTGAAGCAAAATGGGCAGCTACACTCCAGTTTCAGGGCTGATGGGAAAAAGGTTGAACTTCTCTATTTTGCCTCAGAGGTCAGAGTAAGATTTAACTGGCATTTCCCAAAAATGTGTGTGATACCACACAGGATTCTGGTAGGAGTTTTTCTCTTCTGCATCACGGCTGATGTCTGAAATTGTCTTGTATTTGTCCTATGGTTGTACTGTTAAAAGGAAAGTAATGGCTGAAGGAAAAAAGATGAACTATTCTGAAGGTTTGCTTAAAGTTTGTCATAATTCTCCTGAAAACAATGTTAGGAATGCATAAACATTTATGCAGATGCATTGCCAGATTGATGCAGTACAGGCTTCATTGCTCATAATTTAGCTTTTTCATGGGCAAAAACCTTTTGCTTCAAGGAACTCTTTCAGTGTCCTGTTTTCCTAAATATTGCAACAGTTGCTTTTGGAGTTGGAGAACTGGTGTTTGTCAAGATGACAGTTCCTTACAGGTGACTCATTTTAAAGACATTATGAAAAATGTTACTTTCTGGAGAAATGAGTCTAAATTCTGAATTCTGATTGCTTAATGGTTTGTACCTGACCCCCTTATCTTCTCAGGCATTTGGGCAGCCATACATTGCCTCAATCCTCTTTTCTTACTTATCTTTTCAGCCTGCACAGGCTGATACTGTTTTACTGTTCCATCAGTTTTAGTTTGCCCCTCCCTGCTGTTAGATCTGCTCTTGCCCAGCAGAGGGATGCCATGTCTTGCAGAAAAATAAAGGCAAGGCAAACCAAAACAAAGTGTTAGTGGTTTGTTATTGAGGGTTTTTCCTCTTATTTCCTAAACTCCTTATCATAAGGAGAAAACAGCAATAAAAAGACTGAGAAATTCTGTATTAATAAATCACATTTGGAGTTGGGTGCCACAACAGCCATTATAATTTTTTTTTTTTAAATAATGTATTTCATTACACTTTCCTGTGACTTCAGACACAGACTGAGAGAGGAGCTGTGTGGACAGATGCAGTCTCTGAAGTACATTGATGATCACCTAAAATAGGCCATTTAGTTTTTCATTGCCCTCTCTGTCTTGTCAACATGTTCCCCCTAGGCTTTGCTGGCTTCTGCCTTGGCTTCTTCACCTTTCCTAAACACTTTCAGCTGCCATTCTGCCTCTCTTCTTCCAGATCAATGAAAGTAACTTCTTGATACTGTGGCAAAAAAAAAAAAAAGCCTTTACATGTAGGGAAAGTACAATTGACATCATATGAGTAACCAAAATGATGTTAGAATGTATAAGTAATGCTGGGGTGCTGCCATACAGAATCATAGAATCTGACAGCCTCTTATGTCAATGTTTTTGTGCTGTCTTCCAATTATATCCTTAATACCTTGGCTGTGGATTTATGTCACCTGGTAAAATGCCTGGGAGGGAGGCACTGCTGGTCCATTGTATATCAAGAGAGGTAAAGAAGAGCTAAGAAACTCGTGTGACCAGACAATGCCAAAAGTGTGACTTAGTTCTAGCTCCTGCAAGTCTTGCATTGCAATCCTAACCTGTCAACTGTCTCTTCATGAACACAGTAAAATGTCTTTCATTCTATTGAAAAAATTGTGGTAGCAAATATCCTTTACTGCAGCAGAGTATGTTTTAATAGAGCAGAGCTTTGTGATATTATCAAAAGTTTCTTCCAGGAATTTCAAAACACTTTACAAATCCCTGCTCCAAATAAATTCTTATTCCTGGCCCAATTTAAAAACAATGTGGTGCCAGTTGCTGCAAAACTTTTACCTGTTGATACCTGCTTTATCCATGTGCATTAAGCTACATGATTACTCAACTATTGAAATCAAACATTGTCCTCTTTCCCTAATGCATAGTCTGACCAATTTCAGTAAAATCCATCTAATGCTGATTTAATATCTGACTGCTTGAAGACTTGTGCAGTCAGTGCAATTTTTAGGTGTAATTAAGTTATTTAAACATTAGCAAAATAGAAGTTATCTGAATAAATTCCATGCCATTCTTATGGCATAGAAGGGTCTTAGTCTTTCATCCACTCAGTTACATTTATTTTCTAAAATCTAGCTTTGAAAGTCAGTTTCATTGTAGTAGTGTAATATGCTAATTAAGGATATTTAATTACACCCTCTGAAACTGCCTCTTTGCTCTTTTTGTTTCAGTCCACTCCATTTATCATCTGCAGTGCATTCCTATCTCCCTTTTTAGTCCCAAGTGTTTCTAAATCCTCATTTCTTCAGGTATCATCAGTCTAAATAATCCTGGATAATTGACAACTTTGTCAATAACTGGCAGCAGCAATTTAGCAGAAAGCATAGTTTAATATCTTCCTGCTTCCAGCTTCCAGGAAGATAAATACACCTGATCTTCCTGCTCAGTACTTCACATCACATTCTTGTTTCTCCTCTCATAGTGTTTATTTGCATGTGTAAAACTTGAACCAGCTGAGTTTTTAAAATTTTTTTCAGTATTACTTCTACCTACTGTATTCCCTTCTTAATGTTTTAGTCTTTATCTTGGGAGGATGATTCATTGGCACATTGATGGGTTTAAAAATGGGCTCCCCTGTCTCCTTTGGGGAACACAGTGCTTTATCCTCCTGGAAAAGCTGTCCTGGTTGTTACTCCCTAGGAAGGGGCTGCACTTGAGGAAAAGTGCTCTTAATACAACGGATGCACAATAAAAAAGCTGCTGATGAAATGAAACGCTTGCCTGAGAGGAAGAGTCTGGTACTTCTCTGAGAGATTGGGAATTCGTTTCTTCCTGATCCTTTATATATTGGCTTCTCAAGTAATTGTTACTGAGCTGTGATAAATTTTCTTTCATCTATAAATGCTGCATTTATTTGTTCTTTCAAGAGCTGGGGAAGGTAGAGTGATGAAGCATCCACTGTGCCATCTTACTACAGCCTGCAGGTAAGTTTTTGGAATATTGTTTAAATAACATTCTGAGTTTCCAAATCTGAAATATGGCAGGTGAAAAGGGAAATATATTGAGTATCAGTTCAGCAGTTGATCACTATAGAAACGTGCTATAAAGAGAGCAGTTAGCCATGGAGCCAAGGAGAAAAGAACAAACAACAGAGGGTCAAAGCCTCCTTTCATGCTGGTCAGATAAAGCAGTTAAGAGATAATCGGGCTTACAAATTATAATTCTGGGGTGATTGTCATTAAGTTGGTTTTTTCCTAATACCTTGTAAGTGTGTGGTGCATGTGGGAAGGGCTGCAGCAATGCTGTTCCTTTGGCCAGCTTTTGTTGCTGTAATGCTTTGCAAACCAGGATGCACTGAGGCATAATTTATAAAAAATTTCAAGGCTCTTAACATGTGTTAGGACATACTTTGTGCCCAGCCATCTGACAGGGGCATTGCCAAGCTGAATTTTATAAAACAAGCTATTTGTATGGAACCTTTTCCTTTCACCAGTGCTACTTTCCATGGCTTGTCTTAAAATCCGTGAAGGTTTTTGCTTCCTTTCTGATGTTCAAAAGGTCTGTGGGGTTACATTTGATGGAGGTATCAGCACACATGGCCAGCCCCAGCAGCCACCTTCCTACCACATCTGGGCACTCTTGCAGCCTCTCACCTTCAGTTCTGCTGCTGCTGTTGCAGGTGAGTGCCCTCCAGCAAGACCAGGCTCTCTGGGGTTGTTTCTGCTCTCTATTTGTCACATCAGCATTGCTGCTGATGCTTATCTCCTTAGGTGCCACTGCATCTCTTTTTTCAGTTTTTTGGGCCTGACAGCCCTTAGAGATGCGTTCCTTGAGGAAGGAGAGAAAAGAGCTTGTGATACAATCTTTGCAATCAGAGGGCAAACCTGTCCCTTCCAGTGAGGCCCTATGGCAGCTCTTTGTAGCCTCCTGGCATTTGCCCTTTAATGAAATGTCTCCTTTTGTCTCCAGGAAATCTGACAGCAATCAGCCAGCATGTATGTGAGGTCATGTTCCCGCTAGGAGGAAAAATTGCTGGTAGCTACTCAGATACACTTCTGAGCAGGCAATTTTCTTCAGTTTCTTAACTGCCTTTTTACAATGGAAGTGCAAACTGTTACTAATAAACCTGATAGGTTTCTGGGTTTTGAGGAGATTTTTCCTTTTTGTTCGAAAAACCTGATGAAGCTCATCACTGACTGAATATAAATGCTAATACATAGAGGGAACCAGCCAGGCAAATTGCACTTGGCTAATTTTACTTAATGAGAATGTCTGATTCTGTTCAGTCACTTCCTCACTGTGTTCAGGTTCAGCTGCTAAAGCAGACTCAGGAGCTTTTTGTTAAATATTTCTGAAGATGATCAGCTTATAATGATGTTCTCAAAGTCTATGATTTCTGTTTGGTGTGATCACTGTGACATACCAGCTAGAATAAATTTTTTCCTTTATTTAATACCATGCTGGACAATATTTCTGGCAGAAGATAAATGCAAAAATAGAACACCTGAAAACATTAATTTAACAGTAGCTGCTGTTAAATTGTGGGGATGTGAGGCAAGGCCTGACTTGCTGTAGTCAAGTACCTGTGTGTGCAAAAACAGAGAAGGTGTAAGATCTAATTAAACACTAATTTAATTAGTCTGAAAAGTATATAAATCCACAAAAACAAGTAGTGACCCTGTCAGGGGAGGTGTTAATATAAATTTTATTCACTTAAAGACAAAAAGAATGTGTAATACCAGAGCTTGCCATAAGCCATTCTGCCAGCTTTCTGGGGCCACCTTTGCAAATCTGAATTTGAAAGGGTTTTTTTTTCACTCTCTTGCTGTAAGGTAGGCTTCCACAGGCAAGCTACAGAAAACCTTTGGTTTCTCAGCTGCATGTAATTCCTGCTCACTTCAGTGAACCAACTTGGTCTTTTTAGCTGGGGAGGAGTTTGTAAAACCTGGAGAGTGTAAAAAAAAAGTGTGTAAAACCTGGAGAGTGAAGTGCTCCAGGTTTTACACACTTGGACTTCCAAACTTAAATAAACAAATCCTGTTAGCTCCTTTTCAGGACTTAGCGATTTTCAGGCTGGGTTTTAGGCTTTGCCCTGTGATTATCCAATATTACCTTGATCAGACCATCTGAAGAAACAGACCTTTTTTGTGTTACTCCTGGGTTTATGTAATAGGTTAACTTCTCAAATCAAAAAATAAAATAAAACATGATGGGGAGGCATGGAATAATTTTATTGAAGGGTAATTTATTGGGCTTGGAGCAATTTTACTTGGCTTATGGGCTTTGCAGGCTTGTCCTGCATGTCCTTCTAAACTCTACTGTGAAGGAAAATACACAGAATAGAGGCTGTGATAGACTCTTGATGTTTTATAGCACCTCCTCTGCTGTTTAGCACTCAAGTCAGAATGGGGAAAAAAACTGTCAGTTTTTCAAATACTGTAAATCTAATTATTTGCAATATAAGTTTCACAGTTATTTCTTACTGGCAATCTGTGAATCTAGGTGGTAAAAGGATATTATCTATGGCCCTCTTAGTGTGACTCCTGAGTCCTGCCAATCAGAAATTTTCTTACAGGAAAGATTCATCTTCTGAAATGATAGGTTCATGTGAGAGCCATTAATGTGGAATATAAAAAAGAGCATCTATTGATATGTTTGGTGTTGAGAGTTGTGTGGGTTAAAATACAAATTCAGATGAAAAAGTTGATCAACTGCTCTTAAGTACTTAATCTATTCTGCCTTCCCATCTTAGTTAGATCAATTGATTCTACAAAGGCAGCCACATCTTGCCAATATTTTTTTGTGCTGAACTATTACCCCTCACAGCAAGACAGGGCTAACACTTTGTAATTGCTGTGAGAGGCTGGCACATCTCCTTGACACCAGGGTTGGCCAACTGCAGCTCCCAGGTCTCATCTTAATCTGCAGAGCTTTGTCCAAAGTGT
Organism: Aegithalos caudatus; assembly: GCA_013389925.1. NCBI lineage: Eukaryota > Metazoa > Chordata > Aves > Passeriformes > Aegithalidae > Aegithalos > Aegithalos caudatus. The sequence goes on from WEIU01002273.1 coordinate 197,009, forward strand.
TGTGAGATCTCCCACAGGTTCACCTGACACTGGATTGGCAGCCCTGGGAGCTCCAGCCTTTTGCACCAGGAGGAGCTGCTGCCAGAAATGCTCAGCCAGGTTAGTGGATATGGTGAGCTGGCTCTGCAGGGGAAGAGAACTCTGGATTGTATTGAAAAATGTTTCAAAATATGAGACATGCTCTTCTGTGTCAGAAAAGAAAGTATTAAGACACTAATTAAAGATAAATTTTAACTTGGAAAAATTCATGCCTGTCATTTGCACCTTTCATCTGAATTTCAGACCTAGCCCTTCTGCTGCATGGATTGTCACTGCTGGAAAAAGTGCGAATACCAAAAGAGGATGACACTTCATGGTTTAAGTGAAATCACTTGAGAATGGTTAAATCAGGTTTTCTGATTAACTGACTCACTTGATAGTGTAGTTTGTGAGAGAATGAATCAAACACCTATTTTCCTTTGCTCTGCTGTCTGTGAACAGCATTGAGCAGAAGAGACACCTGTCTGTCTTCCAGATTATATGCTTTCTCCACAATGGAGCCTTTGGTCTACTGCTACATGCTTGTTCAGTTTTAGAGGATAAATACAGCCCACAGTTTTAGAGGATAAATAAATCTGTGACTTCTTTAAAAAAAGTGTGAGTAAAGGCAGGTTTGGCAGCAGAGAATAAGCATCAAGGCTGTCACAAATGTTGGATTGGCAGCTGAGGAGATAACTATATTTAAGAGTTTTAGAGAACTTGTCCTGAACAATAAGGTTTGAGCCAATTGTAGAGAGTAAGACTGCTGATTATCCTATATGTCTTATTTATCCATTTTCATGAAGGAAAGGATCTTTTCAAAAGAAAAATGTCAGACTTTTAAAGTAAGAAAATAAGAGCATATAAACAAGGTATAGCAACCTCTGTGTTTTTCCCCTTTTATCCAGCCTTTTCTGTTTATAATAACCTACAAATTCTCATTCTAGATTAGGTGGGGGTTCTTGGAGATGCACATTCCTCTGTTCCTTTGGTAAAGCTCAAAATCTCTTGTTGCCCTTGTAGTACAAATAATAATATGAGCATAATCAAGGTTGTATTTGTTTTGTGATTATTCTGAACGCTGGAGAATAACAGTAATTATAATACCATTAAATAGTAATGGGAAAAGATTTAAGAGTGGATCGTGAGAGTCCTGGAAGGAGATGAAAATCTTAGTCAGTTTTCTTCAGTACTGCATTGCATTCCTCTCTTTTATGGCAAAAAGATAAACCTAAAATGATTTCCAGAATGGTAGAGGTTAAGAGACAGGATTGTGTGGGAAAAACTTTAAAGAAATTAATTCACTTTCAATAATTAGTTTCCTGTAAATTGAGCAGTGTTCAAGAAAGGAATGTAAGTGTGAAGAAAACAATTCTGCCATATACTTCTATAGCTCTCACCATGTAATCTGATTGCTTTATAAATCTATGCAGCTGGTGTTTCCTTGGAGCGTGTGGATGTGAAAGCAGTAAGTGATAGGTTCCGTGACCCAGATCTTTGCTCCATGAAACAATACTCATTCCCCACACCATGATTTGTACAAGGCAGTGTAAGGTGGTATTTGTCTCTTCTCTCTTAGAGTGTTCACGGTGTACAGCTCCTGTCACGTGCCTGAAACTTTGTGTAATCCAAGGGATAAGGACACTGTCCCTCTGGAAGCCAGGTAATAGAATTTTGTGATAACTATTGGTGGCAGGATCCCTCAGGGCCAGAGGTGTCTGTGTAGTTTCTGTGCTTTGCATGCAGGATAGACCAGCTCCAAGGAACCCTGCAGCAGCTATGAGACCACTGCCTTGCCATTGCTTTGGGGTGGGGATATTTCAGGGAAAAACAGATTTCTTTTGTGCAGTTTAGTCTGCTTTGTCGTGTGTGAGCCACAATGTGTACATTGGGCCCTGATTATACAGTGTCTCTGTGGCTGTTGCAGTGTTGACAGTGTTCATTTGTGAGGGAGAGATGATACACATGACCCTGGTTAATGATCCTCTAACACACTGTGCTTCCAGTCCAAGCTGGAAGACAGCATCCAAGGAGGAGGACAGGCTATGCATGATAAATACCTCTGCCACTGCACAGTCAGAGTAGGCTCATCACAAATGTGAAAAATGGAACCCCGTTTTCCTTGAGCTTTTCAATTTCTTGTTAATACCTTTCACAGAGGAAATAATGCTTTTTGTCAAAATCATTATTATTTAAAGCCATATAAATTTGAAAGCTCTTCAAAAGTTACAAATGTGAATTAAAATACCCATTTTAGTTGTTTCTTCAGTGTCCGATCTTTGGTTTATTCCTTTGTAATCTTTTTCCTGTCAGTGAAAAAGATTTATAAACTGAGATTAGTGTAGTCACGTTCTGGCCTGTATCAGTATTCAGGATGTATTGCTTATCCTAATCTGGAGTGATGTGTTAATTTGACTTGGAAATGGAGTAAGATGTGGACACAGATTTACACTGAACTGTAGTTATGATTTTATCTAATTCATTAAATAGAATCATAACTACAGATCAGTGGTTCTGCTGTAGTGTTTTGCTGGTTAAAGCAGAAGGCCCTGCTGTTACTGCATGGGAATCTGCAGTTTGTCAGCTGCTGTTCCCAACTGTGCCCAGCCCAGCTCTGCCTGCAGGCTGGCACTGTCACAGCAGCCCCAGCGTGGCACTGCCCCACCCGCTTCTGGTGCAGGTGTTACACACATGAGATCCTTCACATGTTAGAGCGTTTGTTTAGGCTCTCAGCATGCTGCAGTGGACTGACTGCTCCTATATATTTATATGTTATGCTCATAGAAAAAAAAATTAGCAGCTTAATCCATAGGAATTCAAATCAGTTCTGTTCTTTGGACCCTTTTCTTGTTTTCAAGTTTATAGTGTTCTCCACCCTGTCTGTATTAACCCAGGTAACTCCCAGTGAGTTGTCAGTGATTTTTATTACCTACAGTAATTTTCTTTGTTTAATAACCTTCTCTCAGCTTTTGAAACAGAGGCACTCTTGTGTAATTTACTGAGATTGTCATATTAAACTCCACTTGTCTCTTACAAGCAATGGTAGGGGTGTTCCTTAGAGGTTTTGGTAGATGATGTAAGGATCCTGAACTCAGCTGGGATCCCTAAATAAGCTGCTTTTATCCCAAGTGGTGCAGACAAAAATACTACAAAGTCACTGCCACACACTGTTCCACAATGAAGCTGTCCCAAAATAACCAATCCATAGCTGATGATAAACAGTGTAGTGGGTGAAGAGCTCTCAGGCTTAAGCTATTGTTGACAGAAGGAATTGGCAATGAGCTCCAGGAGTTCAAAGAACAGGTTTCAGAGGGAGCCCTGAAAGTTCCTAAGCTAGCAGCAGAAAATGTGAAGAACCTGAGAAGGTTTTCTGAGCCATGTCTTGGTTGGCATGGTTAGAGACAGGTTTCCACCTTTTCAAACATAGTATGGGAGGTGTGATTGAAAGAGACAGAAGCTGTTCATCAGCCCATGTTCCTGGCACTGCTGTGTGCATTATGTGCAGCACAAGTGGAGTTCAGCCAGAGAGCAGCTGAGTGTGTGGACAGCCTTGAATCCAAAGTCACGACAGGACCTGCTGGGATGTCTAGGATCCTCCCCCAGACCATTAATGAGAAATAAATGCCATATGGAGGAATGCTTTTGCCAACAGTTAGTGATGCCATCTTTGTCTTCCAGTTCTCATCAATTACAGATGACTTTAAAATAGATTTTTATTTTACCTTCAGTTATGTGGTTTCATCTTCTCAGCTACTAAGGACACCGACCTTTCAGTAGGCTCTTCTGGAATTAAACTTTATTTCTGATAAAGAGGCTTTTGTTGCAATGGCTGATCTATCACTCTTTTCCTGCACCAGTACATCCCCTCTTCCATCATGGCTGACTCATCCATTCCTCCCCTCACAACTGTATTTTCTTCTCCTGTAGGTGCAAAAAAACAACTTTACCTTTTATGTTTTTTGAAACTCAGATGTTTAACTATGTCATTTTAGTTGTTTGCATCCACTTGGATTTTTTTTTTTTTTTTAAGCAAGCACTGTAATACTTCTAAGGCTGGAATTTTTCTGACCCTTGCTGTGACTGTATAGTGTGTGTGAGAATGTTTATAAAATCAATTAAATATACATGAATAGCACATTCAATACAGTGACTGTCACAAGTGTTATTGATGTGAAACCCAGTTTGAGTAGATTGTCCCCTTGTTTTTAATTCACCTCTATATAATTTAGTGTTAACTGTCAAGTTGGACTACCCACACCTCTTAGCTATGATGAGGCTGTCTTTATGGTATTTAAATTTTAAGGCCTTTTCTACTATTACCCATGGGATTAGAATCCTTTAGTACTTACTGCAGGTCCAGCTTTGAGAGCTTCTTAGTCTGCAGAATCCCATTTATATATATATATGTATCATATATAACTATGAAGTGACATAAAGACACTGTTTAAAACAAGTCACTGCCTTTCAGTTTAGTTAAAGAAATATTTTTAAATTAACAAATAAATTCATTTGTTCACCAGAATGTTTCTCATACATTCATACATACAGAGCCCAGCTGAGATTTATACACCATACCTAGGCTTAATATGGGGTAGCTGCTGTCTGGTAGCTTTTGTAGCCAAAATGCAGAGCACAGAAGAGGAGAACAGTTTTACAGATGGGAGCTGAGACACAAAAGCATTAAATGTGATTTGTAGCTGAGCATGTAACACGCATGTCTGGTTCTATTTTTGAAAACATCCTTTTCACTTTCCTTTTAGTTCTGGAAGAATGACTGGAAACTGTGGCAAAATTGTCTTTTGTGGATATGAATTTTAGAACTTTTTAGAATTTTCAAGTAGCTTTAGAATTTTTAGAATTTTAGAGTAGCTTTTTAGAATTTTAAAGTAGTTGTAAGAGTTCTTGTCTTCAGAAGTGCTCAGAATATGAGAAACTAGTAAAACAGCTATGTCTGAAATAAGTGGCCTGGTGCCAGGACATCACAGGGATAGGAAGGCAAGAGTTAAAACAGTATCAGATTTTAAAAACATTTTTAGGTCACTAGTAAGAATATGTCTAATGGAGGTATAGAGAGAAGTAAGATTAACCTTAGCTTTTATTATCTAGCACTAAATCCATTTTGTCTCTAAAAACTAAAATCCTACTGGGTGGGGTCAAAAGATCTTCTTCAATTGGATTTACCCAGAGTGCAGGATATGTAATAAACAGTGATTTGTTTATTGTCCCTTGGCTCTGTCCACCTCACTTAAGGACTTAAGCCGTGCCAGTGTAATGAGCCAGCTGCTTAACTGCTTCCAGATTCTGCATTCTGCCAGCTTGTTCTATGACAGGGAGATCCCCGGAGTCTGTGGAGGGAGGGATTTGTTTTGTTGTTGGGTTTTTTAATTTGGTTAGGTTTTGGTTTTTGTTGCCCACCCTCCAGGCTGTGATGTGGCCATAAAGTCACTTGATGACCAGCAGTCAAATCTCAACACTTACTCTCCTTTGCAGGATACATGGGGAATGGTCATGAAAGAATCCTTTAGCTCAGCCATGCTCCTTCCCTTCATTGCCAACCCTGTGAAAACACCTCTCCACTCCCATTTTCTCTGAGAACATAAAAGTAAATTACTCCTTCTGATGGAAGTATCCTCTGAGCTGCAAGCCTGGAGAAATAGGATTTGTCCGTGTTGGCAATTTAAGGTAAAGCTCCTTTCCATTCTTACAGGAGTTCAGCTGGGGTTTAGAGGAGCATATGTGTACCCCAGGCTTGATGCTCCCTCAGCTCACTTCAGAGCTTGTGTTTCAAGTGTGTGGCTTGTAAATGAGTAATATGAGCTTGATCTGAGGAGAATGTGTGTCCCCATAGAGCTCTTGCACTAAACTGATCTAAACTCCAGAGGTTTTGTATGCTGTGTTTAACTGCTCATACCATTAAAACCACTGAAGCAGTATTCTTAAATGTACTTTGGTTTAGGTCTCAGTAGCCTTCATAAATCAAGATGACATGATGACTGAAAACCAGGCCTTTGCTGTGGAAAAAAATAATTTTCTTGTTACATAAAAAGAATATATAATCATTTTGGGGCTGGTTCCTTCTGGCAATTATTACTGTAATTTTGTTTTTCTAGAGCACATTTTCAATAGAAAAATGTATCATTTCAAGGATTTCTTCAGAAACAAGCTTCAGGCATGACTCTGGACAAAAGGCATGCACTTTCTTATCATGCTGAACCTGGCCAAAAGCTGTGTAAAATGTCTGACTATATAGTTGGGCTTTTAACTTTTACCTAGCAGTACTGATTTTATAATCTTAAGTATGTAATTTATGTGAATATATAAAAACCATATAGCCTTTCCTCACACAGAACAAAAGCAAGAAAAAGCTTAGTGTCTTAATCATTCTTTTAACATGTAACATGTTTCCATTTGAAGATTCTGCTTGAATCCTTGAAGTTTGTTTATTTCATGGATGAGATTGAGCATTAATTATTCTTGTAGTTCTATAACAAATAACTTAGTTATTTTCATGACTTTAACTCATTTCTTGAATAGATAAGGTTTTTTTCTTCAAACAATGAGCAGAACCTGTTTTGATCCTTGTTATTGTGACACCTTTTATTAATGAAGCAAAGTTTGAATTATACAATATACAACAAATCCCCACAAAATAAAAAGGGAGCCTATACTTGGGGGGGAAAAGCCAGCTGCTGAAGTATGATTTGATTTTAAAAAAAAGGCATCTCTGTGTTAGGATAAGGAGAAGGAAAACATTCATTTTCATGCTAGTCACAGATAACACAGAAGTTATGCATTGAGGATGGTGATATGATTTCTCCTGTTGTGTGTTTATTAGACTTGGAGCAAAACCTAGGTATTAGGAATTTCCACCATATCCTGTAATAAATGTGCATTTTAACAGGGCAGGGTACTTAGTCAGGGGTGAGCTGTACAGAAATAACACTTTGGCATCGCTGTTTCGCACAAGCAAATGAGGACTGACAACCACTAAGTGCAGTCCAGGCTTTCTGAAGAAAAATATAGGCCATGGTAAACACAAAAATACATTCCAGCCTGCAGGGCCTAATCGAAAAATAAGCCTCTTGAGAGGCAAGATCACTGTGCACCACCACAGCACAGATGCCACTGACTCTCCTGGCAGTGCTGGAGCCACTGGACTCAGTTTTGATCTCTAGATTTACCTGTTTGTCTCAAATCAGGCTGCATTTTTCCTAGGTGCTTTCAGGAAAACCTCATCTGCCCTATAATCTTGCTTAGCTTCTGGGCATTAGAGCATCAGTGCTGTGCATAATTCAAGCAGGGTTATGTAGCTCTCTTCTAACATTCAGGGACAAGGGGACAGATTACAGCAATTTTTCCTGATTGGCAAATGAAAGGAAAAGGAGGTGCAGTTTTGCCAAATTGCTCCCAAGGTGTTCAGCACCTGCACTGGGGAGCAGTCCTGTTTTCCCTTCCTTCTTCCTTGATGTTCATACTCCTCTTGTTTGAGTGTTAGAGAAGGTGTGACAGCACAGTTGGGCCAGCAAGAAAAATTCCCATGTTGTGTAATTCAGAGATTTTTGTTTTACCTAAGGAGTAGGGGTGGTGGCAGATAAAACCTTCTCTTTAATTTGACACTAAAAGCTTTTCCCTTCCAACATCTCAGAATGAAGCAAATGTGGACATGTTCCTTTGTTAAGCAGAATATTAGCAAATTAATTGTATGAGTTTAAATATATTCAAATGTACAACTGCTACAATATATTAAAGTATATTTAAAGAATACATTAAATATCTTTCTTGTTCCAGGAGTTAAATGTTGATTATATTTATATTGCAAATGACATTTGTCTACCTGGTCTGAAATCTCTACTAGAGAGCTTCTTGAAAGTAGTTCAGCTTCTAACTAACCTTTCAAAGCACATCTGCACATTTCTGTTCCCAGCTGCACAGACAGAATAAAATAGAGGTTGAATAGCACTGAAAACTTGTAAAACTGGATCTCACAAATCAGAGTGAGATTTTTTTTTTACTGTGCACATTCTTTTGCATTCAAGTTTCTAGGGGCTTAGCTGTGATTTGAAAGCCTTTAGCATTTTTTAAAATGCTAGTTATGAAATTGTACAAAAGCTATTGATTTTTCTTAGTTATTTGCCACAGTACCTGTAATTTAGCATGATAATTCTTCAGTATCAATTAACAATCCATGCAAAATCACTGGATGTGTTCAGGAATGGATTTAGAGCTACTACAAAATCCTATTCAGAATTTTGCTCTCTTGGTAATATGGCAGTCATTTTTAATACATAAAACCTTTGTTTTATTCATGATAATAATGATGTCTTAGCAAATGTCAGATGGAAGAGATCTCCTAAAGTCAGAATCCAGACACTGAATTCTAATGTTTACCCTGCAATCTCCAGCATAGTTAAAGCAAATAATTTCTACAGTGTTTGAAGTTGTAAATATTAAAGATACCCAGCTTCAGTTTTATCACCTGTAACACACTGTAATGCACAAACTGTAATTGCAGGCAATACTCAACTGGTTTTATTTAGTTTGACAGAGACAGTAAATTGACTATTATAAATACAATTAATCTAAGTGGAAAATTAGGTAATATATTTTGTACTTTATTTATCTTTCTGTCTGGTGCACGTATTTAGCAATATATTCCTTTCCCCCTGCCTCCCCAAATTAAATTCTTGCCATAATTTTTCCAAGGAAAAGTTTTATAAATAATACAAACCTTTAAAGCTGAGTTGAGATCTCTGCTGGTAAGGCATGTGAGAATCATGAATATAGAAACACAAACTTGGAAGCTGCAACTGGCCTGTCTCTCTTCTGATCTCAATCAAGAAACTCAGAATAAGAGAGCCAAGACCATGAAATGTTTTAATCTAATTCATAACTTCCACCTAGACCATCCTGATCTATCTGCTTCTACAGCTCACCCACAATGCTGAAGATTTGATTTGCCATTTTCTGGAATACTACATCACCTGGCATTTTTTTGGCACACTTTGCTGCACAGACAACAAAGTGGGATTCATGATGCTGTCATGAAGACAGGGAGAGAGCTGGAAAGTTGGGAGCTGGGGAGACCTTAGAGCACCTTCCTTAGAAGAGGTGCTCTTCTCTTCCTAGGAGACCTTAGAGTACTGGAGAGGGACATGGGGGAATGGCTTCAAACTGAAAGAGGGCAGCTTTAGATGATATTGGGAAGAAATTCTTTCCTGCAAGGGCGGTGAGACACTGGCACACATTGCCCAGAGAAACCGTGGATGCCCCATCCCTGGAAGAGTTCAAGGCCAGGTTGGTTGGGACTTTGAGCAACCTGACTAGTGGAAGATATGGCAGGGGCTGGAACTAACTGATCTTTGAGGTCCCTTCCCACCCAAACCCATCTAGGACTCTATTCACTAGCTGAAAGATAATCAAAATAATGAAATAGTTATTGAGCTTGAGGAAAGGCAACAGATGAAACAGATCTGTTCTTTCTGCTGGGTTTCATTTCAACCTGAGATGCTACTCCAGATGGTGTGGGAGAAGAACATCCTGGCACAGCCTGACTTCCGTGGCATAGCTGGCAGTGTCAGGCTTTTTGCAGGAAGAGCTGCACTCCCTTCTTGGAGGGGGAGCCTGGGGTGTTTGGCACTTTGCCCATGATTCTGAATTAAATGGGAATTCCACCAAGGGTACTGACTTGCAGGTTCTTCACAGAGCACATGTAAGAACTTTGCATGATCTTGTATCTCCCTTTGTAAAGGCTCCACTGTAATAATGAGGAGTGCATTTTATCCAGTAGGACTCCTTAGAGGAAAAACAAACCTCTTGTGAAAAGATTTCTAACTGAATTCAAGGTAAATACTTCAGGGAGTAGGATATTAAAACCTGTATCAGAGCTAACAGTGTTATATGAAAAGCAGAAAACAAATACTTAGCAGGTAGGTGAAGACACTTGTGTATCACAGCCTAGGTAAAAGCTACATACAGTGACTGATTCTGTGTAAATACACCCTTTAGCTCTTAAAAGCATTTGATGAGCTGGAGGACTCTACTTTTGACTACTGTACTTTGTCTTTAAATCAAGATGCACTAATTTGTGCTCCTTATCACATAATGCCATGACTTTTACAGCAGTCAGCAGGGATGGGGCTGTGTTTCTGCACAGCAGCTGAAGAAAATGTCAAGTACAAAGACACGCACTGCTCCCTTGATACAAATTAGCTGATTTGTAAATGGGGAAACAGGGAACTCTGACCCTATTAGAGCAGAATGTGGATAGTGGATTAATACTCCAGACTTCTAATTAATCACAATGTGTCTCATCCTTCTGATTGCAGCTGAGTAAGCCATTCTTCCAACTTAAGCCCACAGCTGTCCAGTATTAGCACCTATCTGTCAGTGCAGCTCCTTGTTCAGCTCTTGGCTGAGGAGACACCGTTGCAATCCTGAATGTCTCAAAAGCAGGTTTCAGAAATACTCAGAAACATCCTTACATGTGAACTATACTTTTATTAAGTGAATGCTTAAAAAAACCCATAAATCTTAAATTCTAAGAACTGAATAATACTCTTTTGTACTGTTTATGCTATTTTCCCATACAGAAAAAAGTACAGACCAGTACTGATCATAGTTCTTTTTTTCTATGACATGCACGAAGTATTTCATACAAACTACAATTGCATCAAAGTTTTACAGCTTCACTGAAATGGGAATTCCAAAATTTATTACACACACACCGAATTTATTTGAAGATGACACAGATTAATCTAAGTTTGATATTACTGCTCTGGTAAAGCTTATGTATCACTGAACTCCTACAAGATGATACATATTTAACTACTTTTTTAAAATCCAACTTTTAGACCATGTTTTAAGAGGAATACTGCAAATACATTGAAGCCATTGAGTCAACAGACATTATGCCAACCCCATAAAATATTTCAGTAATAGGATCTCTCTTCTCAGTTTTAAGGCATCTGAAATTCAAACCAAACTGAGGTTCTCACTGTCAAAAGACAAACTAAGACATTCTCTCCACAGAAAGACAGTATATTTCAAAAACAGCTATCTTAAGGCAATGTGCCACTGCTACAAACCACAGCTATCCTATCCTCCCCTCACCTGTTTTGGTTTCTAAAATGTAACACAAAGAAATCTCAGTGATGGAAGAAAAAATGTGCACAAGACATATTCAGACAAAAAAAAATGAGATAATTTAATCTAAAATCTACAGACTAAACAAACTCCATATAATACGCTTTTATTATTCATAAAAGGAGTTCCCTTTTTCAATTCACACTACAGAAAAACAGCACTGGACTGTGACACTGATTCTTCACTTATCTATAAATCATGGAAAACAGAACTAAAAGCTAACTGAATTTGTTACACAGCATCACTGGACTTTCAACCTCCAAGGGTATCAGTAGGGATGGTAACGAGGCCCCGGGTTGTAGGAGTTGTAGCCATATTGTCCATAGTGGGATGGGTAGGATTGTCCTTGTCTGTACTGCTGGTAGTTGTTACCCCAGCCTCTGTCTGGCCTCTGATTTGATCTGTAGTCACCTTGCCAGTTGTATCTTTCCCCTCTAAAATATCTGCCATCTTGAAACCTGCAATGAGAAGATATATCAAAGTCTGGCATAAATTACATCAAGTCTAAAATAATGAATTATAATGAACTGTTATATTTGGCAGTTTTCATGAAAACTATCATATAACTGTTAATACATTCATATATTTGTATGTTTATATGACAAACTCATGAAAACACACCTGCAGTATTCAGAGATCACTCAGGAATTTCTTACCCAACACAACATTTGGACAGTCTTGTTTCCTAACAAAGTATTCCCGGGCATTAGGTGAACTGCTGGAAGTTTTAACAGAGACTCAAACAGACCAGAAATCTAATAAAAATCAACCCCAAGGCACATCTGTGGTGCACCCAAGCCAGGTTCCATCCAGCAGCTTCCTGGTTGAAAGCTTTGGCAAAGCAGGCTTCAATACAGTTACAGCTACCTAACAGCACCGAGTCCTGGAATTTGAATATTCCGTAAAATACATACTACTGCTAAAAACCCTGCTACCACAGTCCCACACTCAAGACACTGTACCTTATTCATTGTTCAGTCTAAATTTTGTCTTTTCAGCCCTATCTCAATTCCTATCAATGCTTGAGCTGCCTCATCATCATTTTGTTTGCAAATGGTGTGGTGCAGACAAACAACATTTGCAAAAAGTTCATTTTGTGACCGTAGTATACGTGTAAGTGTTCATCAGTTCAAAGAGCCACAAAGTTTTTAAGAATATCTTAAACAACCATGTTTTTAATCTGTGATTCTGTGTTTAATTTAATGACAAGCTTGTAAGGTAAGAAAAAGTTACCATGTTGTCCTCCTTTTCTTCAGAAAAGGTACAAATCCTATTTAGATATTTCACTAAGAAGGTTTCCCAGTTGTTGGCTGGACTGAGTTTAACTACTTTATATTAAAGGCTGACATTAGTATTCCCAAATGTACTATATGCTGTAATTGTTGCTTTTCAGTCACTCAAAAATCTGTCCAAAATTCAGTAAAAAGCTGCAATTACATATTGAAGAAATAATTCAAAGTATTTTGCTTTGGCAGGTAACACTGTACTTGCCAGATAGACTGGATGATTGATTTTACAGTAACTTCTATTGAATAGAAGAAATGTAGGCTAATCTTAAAAAGTACAGCAAATAGCTTACATATGAAATGTTTTCTGGACAGCTAGTAACAGATAATCACACTAGTAGCTTATTCCTTTGCACATCTTCCTGCCAGTTATCATCCAACATAAGATAGGCTGCTTAGTTTTGCAGAAATCTCATCTTTCCTCTCTGGAAAAATGTTTCTGGCTAGGCAATAACAAACCCCAGGGCAATGGGTTCAGCGGTTCCAGCTCATTCTTTACTAAAAAGCAAATGATTTAGTACTTTTATACACAATGCAAAAACTTTGCCAGTCAATACAGAGAAAGTGTAAAAACTCATTAGTTTTCAGAGAAGACTATATTTCTCTTAAACATAGTTACCTACAATGTAACAAGGAAATACTTCACCGAACAGAAGAGACTCCCATACTTCTTCTGAAATCAATTATCATTTAACTGTATTTGGAAAATAACCACGATTAAAAATAAAAACCAGTACCGATCTCTGTTTCTCTGGTTGCCGCCAGATCTGTTTCTCCACTCTTCAACTATGGGAGGGGGATCTGCAGGGCGTTTTAGATATTCCTGGTATTCTTCATCATCCGATGTGAATCGATGAGCAAACATCGTTTCATAATTTGGGGGCATGTCAGCCAAGGAAGTCATTCTGAAAAACTTTAAACATGAACACAAAAGCGGCTTTAGCAATGTATGAAGACTCTCATTGTAATAGCTACCAAAATCCATATAGTGAAAATGAAGAACAATGAAAAGTTACACTCAGATTACACTCAAGCCGTTGGGTTTTGGGAAGACAGCACAGATGCCTTACAGAAAAAAGTACTTCAGAATATGCTCCCATCTACTCTTGATACTGACTTTTGACAGGAAAAAAATTCCTATAATCAACTTCAAAAGATTGCTAAGGTAGAATATCATGCAAAGCCTACAGATACACCAAGAGAGGCAAAATAATCAGATTTATTCACAGTAATTTATGTGTTAATAACTTGATTCAGGGAAAGGTCAGCACCTAAGAGGATGCTAAATTACCTCATAATATGCCTGTCTGATGGGATTTGTGTTTAAGGCCTTAGCTTCCTTATTTTTGTATATATGCATTTGCCATTCAGGTGTTGGCATTATCTGGTACTGTCCATCAACAAAATCTGTCCTTAATAGCAAATCTGAAAGGCCTTTTTTAACAAGCCTCACATAATTTAGAGCATTTACAGTATCTGGCTCTGGACTTCCAGAATATGCCCTTCTCTGAGATTTGCTGGCAGGATCCCAAGAGCTAAAATACACAAAATAAACACCCTCAGTGACCAAGGCCGCTGTTCCATGAGCATCCTGGGGCTCAGTAAGTGGGGCGTTCTCGGGGTGCAGTGTTCCTGTGGCCCCGCTTCCCCTTCAGCAGCTTCACATTCGTGTCTGCTGCCTCCAGAGCCCCTGGGCAGCCTTCCCCCGCCAGTGATGCAGGTGCAGGAGTTATTCCTGCAGGATGCAGGAATAACTCATCCTCCTTTGCTCTGCCAGGAGCTAACCTCGTTAGTTTTTTATTACGGGCGATCTCCAAGGAACTTTGCTCCTCAAGTCTTTGGGAGTCGGGGTGAGGGTGGCGGGGTAGCACTGCCCTGGGGACCCGCCGCTACAGCTTCTCCTGAGCAGCTGGAGGTGCTCCCCTCACAGTTTATCCCGTTAACACCATATTCACCCCGCGGGGCCCGTACCGGGGACACCCGGCACCCTCCTGCACCCAAGGCCAAGCAGAGAGTGACGGAGAGGGCTGGCTCCCCCGGAGGGCTCCGCCGGAGCCCCCTCCCCTCACAGCGGGCCGGACAGAGCTGAGGGAGCACAAGGGGGTCGCTCCCGCTCCCTCCTCACGCACGGCCTCGCTCCCTCCCCCGCACCCTGCCCACGGCCCCTCACCGCGCCTCAGCCGCCGGAGACACCGCCGCGATCCCGCCTCTTCCGGGGCGGGACACGGGACACCGGGGCGGGACACGGGACA
>WEIU01002273.1:211917-227891 GCA_013389925.1 Aegithalos caudatus
GACACCGGGGCGGGACAGGGGACACCGGGGCGGGACAGGGGACACCGGAGCGGGACACGGGGCACTGGGGAGGGACACGGGGCACACCAGAGCGGGACACCGGGAGGGTCACGGGACACTGGGGAGGGACACGGGACACACCGGGCCGGGACAGGGGGCACCGGTGAGGAACGAGGGGCACAGGGACGGGCGGGGCGGGCAGAGCTGGAATCTCGTTCCCTCCGGTTAGGTTTGGAGACGAAGCGCCATGGCAGGAGTATTACTGAGGCTTGTGTGGCGCTTTCCTTGGCTGCCATGTGGGTTTTAAGGAGGAGACACCTGAAATGTTCGGGTTTTAACCGAAAGGTGCAAATGAAAAAGTGAAGTCAGCATGGCGTCTGTGGCTGTCTAGAATGCCGTTTAAGTATATTTCTGGTATAAAAAAAGCTTCTGGATGTGTTGACTGCTACGTGAGGAAGGTAATATGATGTGAAGCTTTTTTGGCAGGGAAATAACTCCGTGTAAACCAAAATAATTCTGTGCTGGCGCCTGCTCCAGCAACACATTTACGCTGCCACGCAGTGCTATAGGTAGTGGTCAGCCTTGTCACCCTTAATACAGATGAAGTTATGTGTGGGCTTCAGAACTTCAGGCTTGTCACCTTTAATACGGGTGAGCTTAGGGCTGGTGGCATCAAGACCTTCCCGCAGCAGAAATGGTGTCGGTGTCCCTGGTCCCCAGTTTGCCTTGTTCCCACGGCGCCGATGTCTTTGCAGTGCTGACTGATTCCCACAACGCTTAAACCAATGATTTTTAAACGGTCTCTTGTGCTGTGTATAAGAAATGGGTTTTTTATAGGACGCTTTCAGAAAGCAATGGTTTTTACAAGCTCTGCTAGAAATTCTATTGCTCACAGGCACTAGCAAAGCCTAGAGACTGATAATCAGGTAGAACACTCGAAACAAAGTACCCCAGCAACAGCAATAGCAGCATCCAACTCTCCAAAAATATTAGAACGAATAAGTGCCCTTTGTTTGATATAAGCAGCAGTAATTACAATCTGCTCTCCTGTGTGATCTACAGCAGGTGTGTATTGTCACTTGCAGAATAGGAAACGGTGACCTCAATCCAAATAGCATAATGCAAACACCTTAGCCTGGATAGCTAGTTCAAAGCCAAACAAATTTTCGTTGAGGCTGAAAAATAATATCCTTTCACCTAAGTTTTCCCCTTATAATCCCTCTCCTACTGACTCCTCTTTGAAATGGGCAGAAGTAAGTAGGATTTTATTTCTTCTCCAGACATGTTTCATTTTGATCACTGGATATTGCAGTTTCAGGTGTGTCTACAGAGGATTTAATGCATAAAGTTAAGGAGATGATTCTTAATAAAAGGTGCACGCTTTATTTTTGAAGCTCTAGTCTGCTGTTTCATGGGTGACATTTTTCATTAAAAGATCAAACTTATTATTAAACCTTTAATTATAGACTCAAGTCATCCATACAGTTAAGCATGTACATAATTTAGGCATAAATATAAGTTCTGTTGAAGGCATGGGCCCATTGTAATCCTATAAGCTGTATATTTCCCAAATTACAATTTTGGAAAGGTACTCTCATCAGCATATTTTGCATAGAAAAACACTACCAGGGAATGGCTAAACCAGAGGGGCACACAATTATATATAATGTATATGTATACATTATACTTTTGCTTTGGTCATGTCTTTATGCCTGCTTTGGGTTCTATCAAGAAGAAGATCATGATCCAGGCAATATCCTAAGATTTCTCATAGATGTTATTCTGAAACTCAAACTGCATATAAAAACCCTGAAGTGACAGCTGATTTTTAAGGGAATAAAGGCACTCAGAAATGAGTATTGTCACCGTGTAGAACTTTCAACACCCACTAAATGCCTCACATAGCACATACCTACAGACTAGGTGCCTGAGTGCTTAAAAGGTCAAGCTCCAAGTGTTGTCAAGACAGAGAAATTGATAATCCACTCTTGCAATCTTTCTGCTCACTTCAAGGCTTTCTGGGTAATTAATGTGTTGTTTTTGTGTGAACACAATCTCATAATCAGCATCTCTGAAGTCTACTGCAGTGTGATAAAGCCTCAAAGGGTTTGCTTTTTTCCTTGTAGATTTCATTATGTTAAATAATGTGCTGTTAGATGGAGTATTATCTTCTAAATTTTAAACTAAGACTTTTTCCTTGTAGCCTATTGGAAATTAATTAAGCTTTTGTAGAATGGATGTTCCTGGCTGAACAAAGGAGTATGTGCTAAAACTAGCAAAGTCTTGTTTGCCTTGAAACAATGGAAAATGACAGAGGTTTTAATAGCTATTTAACCTTGATAACTCTTGCTGTTCTGTCACAGGACTTTGTATTTGATATTTTGCCTAAATCCCCAGCTTCTGGACTCATGTGTTTTCATTATGCTCAACTTTCATTGGAAAATTAATTTCTGGCCCTTCTTATTACAGACATTTCTTGAGTAAAGAGGTAAATCTACTCTACAGGATAACCAGTCTGTACCAAGGAGCAAAAGGAAAATATTGTTCAAATTTTATTTGTTTAAAATCTTATATATTTTGCAATTTTCTGTTGCCTTTAAGACTCTGTTCATTGCTCTTTCTCAGCAGAGCTTGACAGCTGTGACATTTTTAATGAAAAGTCAGCATGTGTCTATCTCAGTAGCAAGGGAAAATGAGAACTACTTTTTTTTTTCTTCTTTTTTTTAGGCATTTCTATATCTTTAAGCAGGAGGAATTCTTCTCCTCTAGTGTTAATATCTACTTTGAGAAATCAACTAAGAAACGAACATCACTTGTAATTGGGGCCTGTCTGATTGAGGGAATATTTGTCTAGCAACGAATAAGCAGCGAAACCCGCATAGATGGTTATGGATCCTGCTGGGGATTTTTAATAACAAAGTAACATATCAGAAAATATTTTGGTGGAAATTTGTCTTCAAAACTCTGATTTTTTTTCTTAGCTTGCTGAAACTCCTCAGTGGTTTCCTGTCAGCCAATTTCCCTCTCCCCCTGTTATTTTTTTTCTGAATGTCTCAGTTACTGTGTAACTGAAAGCCTGGTTTGTTTGTACAAGGAAACCTGATTTCCCCAGGTAATTTATTCTAGGAAATGGTGATGTCTGGCACAGCTTGGGAGAGCAAGACTTTGTGTTCTGGCTCCAGCAGGTACAAAGGGCATGCGTGGCAGCCTTGTTATTGATTACACATAAAGGAAAGCTGTGTTTCTGTGGGCACCAGAGGCTGTAAGACCACCAGGGGACATCTGAGCAATAATGAGCGCCACGTGTTTGCTCCATCGCTCATTGCACGGGGAGATAGGTAAGCAGAGATACTGTTTAGCCAATCTGCAGAAATACTGGGGGTTGTGCTCTTTCTCTAGGACCTCCTGTGCCCAGATGAGTTCTCATGGGATTTTATTCCTTTGGCTGGAAAGGATTATTGCCTAGATGAACCTCGCTTAACTAACAAGAAAGACGGAGATACAACAGCTGCTGCTGACAAATGCCTCTGAAGCCCATGCAACTCTTCTGTCAGATCTCTGCTTTGCCTTTGCTGCTATACTGTACAGTATCACTGAGCTTCAGAGTGTTTTTCACACACCTCCATATGGTGTTGTAAAGCAAAGTCCATAAAGGAACAGACTGCGGTTTCTAACTACTTCACTAAACTTAATAGGAGAAATGTTTCCTTCTTGTAACAATGACCTTTAAATGTTAACTGGGTGAAAAAATAACATTGTCCTTTTTTAAAAAGGGGGAAATGTGGCTCCTGGTGCTTGATTGTGTCACAGAATTACAATTTTGGTGCTGTGGGGCCCAACTCCTTTGCATTAAGTTTACAACAGTGTAATGCTTGATTAGAAAGAATTTATTCATTTATGCCAGTATGAAAGAAGGCCTTTAATTTTCCTAAGAGCCACTTCTGTTGTCTGTCTTTTAAAACTCAAGTCACATTAAATTATATTTCTAGCATATAGTTCTTAAAAGACTGTCATTTATCCATATTTATATACATATATACAAATTTAAAATCACTACATTCTAGCTGTCTTGTTTTATTTTCACCTTTTAAACTGACTGAGCCATCTGTGCCCTTTGGGGTCTATAAGAATGAAACATTTTTATTATTTTTTTCTCTCTTAGACAGTAATTGCAGGGTAGAATGCTGTCTCTGGTTTTTAATATTATGGTGCCATTTTAATCCAAGGTGCAACACCATTAACTTCAGCAGAGTTACACTAGCAATGAATTTGTCCCCAGGAGGCTTTTCTGAATGTTCGGTTCTTTCCTCATGATTACCCAGAAGAATAGAGAAGAAAAAGGCAAGACAGAGGATCCTTTGATAGGAGGAATGTAGTTCAAAGTGAAGTCTTGTTTCTGCCATTCATGGTGCTCCATATGTTCCTCATTTGGGGTGGAGGTGGGTTAGACCCCGTGGGGCACACATGCTGGGGCTGGGGGGCACGCAGAAATTTTACACAGCACATCTGGTGCACAGGTTGTCATTTCCTAGATGTAGGTACTGTACAAATTGGAAGGAAAAAAAAAAAAAAAAAAAAAAAAAAAAAAAAAAAAAAAAAAAAAAAAGAAAAAGTGGGAGGAATATTCAGGCACTTTAAGTGTACTTCTGTGGAACTGCTTGAAAGTGGAGTAGCCAAATGCTTAGATATCAAACTCATCATGATCGTCAGGCTGTCTCAACTCCAACTCAGATGCTTTTTAGATGTCAAGTAATTCTGCAAGTGGGGATGTGTGAATCAGTGCTACTGTGGATTACCTATTGTTAAGACAGTTGCAAAACATAAAGAAGGTACTTTCAGAAGTTTCTAGCACTAGATTTTATTCATACTCAATTTTTTTTACAGTTGGATATTTAATTTCAGTGTTGTCTCATTTCTCTTGTCCATATCCAGTCTAAAACATTCAAATCCTCTGCAGTATGGAAAGAGCAGCTTGTAAGGCAAATACAAATCAGTAGCACCCATCTGAGTTTGGAAGGGGGGTTTAGAGCATTTCCTCTTTGCTGTCAGGGAGCAGAGAGGGACAGGAGGGTAGCGTGGCCAGCAGGGAAGGCACCCATCCCACAGCTCCCAGAGCAGGACTGGCCAGGTTTGGCAGCTGATGGAGCTCAGCAGGGCAGACAAGTTCACGGGGTGAGACAAGTCCAAGGCAAGGCAGAAATTGAGGTCAGCACGTGTGTCAGTGCCCAGATGAACAGGCACAGCAGGGCTGGGCAGGCACCGAGGGCCCCGAGCCTGGGGCAGGGGGCCCAGGGCTGGTCACACCAATTAAGGGCTGTCAGTGCATTCAGAGCCCTGACATGCACATCTGGTAGCAATTGCTGCTGTGTTTAAATCAGAAACTCAGATCCTTGCAAAGCCCAGGATCTAGGAAGGGGAAGTGGTTATGCCTTTCAGCAAAGGTCTAACATTTCCCCTGGGCTGGACACTTGATGCAGTTTGCCTGTTGCACTCCAATCCTGGGATACAGTTGCCTCGGATACAAAGTCAAATATTCAACCTTTAAAGAGGATACATGGGTCTCCTGTTTTACTCCCAGAGTCTCCCTCCTCAGAAGGATGACATTCCCTGGGCACTGGAGCACTGCCCTGAGGCTCCCGTGCTCACTCTGAGCCCAGGTCTAAACCTGCCTGTAGATGTGCCAAGAGGCTTCTGCTGCTGCCTGTCTTGTCTGTGTGCAGTGTGTGAGCACGGGTTCATGTTCTGCCAAAGGCACTCAAATAGAACAGCATTTCAGGGTCTTCTTCCCTCTCAAGTGGAACTGGTCTAAGTAATGCTCCCTCCATCAGATACTAAACACGGCTCTTCCCAGATGGCTTTACCAAGAAGCTGATAGCACAGGAGTTGTTGGCCTCGCTTCTTTTTCTTTTCTTCACATGTAAGGAAGGTTCCTGAGTGTTCTTTGCAGCTCCTCTTAAGTTCAAGGGCCATTAGAGAATGCAAGGGCTGAACTATAGGCCAGCTTTGTACTAACTCAAATCGAGAGTGTCTTTTTAGTGTTAAGTAACTGTTTTTAAAAGTTGCAAATCCCAATTTTCCAGACATACCAATCAGCATTGAGACCACACTTTGCTACAGTGAAATAAGGTATAAGTGAATTAGCTGAGCTGCAGAGAAGCCTTCAGGATTTTGCAAAGCTGGACTGAGCAGTCTGCTCCCTATTGGGAGCACTCCTCTATGCATCCCTACATTGTGCCTTGCCCTACACAAAACCTGGAAGCTCTTTGACAAGGGCCTGTCTTTTCAGTTTTTGTCTGTGCTGTGTGGTGCTTGATGCTTTTCTGGGGGTCTGGGCCAACACTGCTCACAGCAGTAATAACTCTCTCTCTTGTTACTAAATTAGGACTTGAGATCATTCTTTCCAGCAAACAAGGGTTCCTAAACTTTCAGGAGATTATGTATTGGCTACCACCCTTCTGCACCACCTCCTGTCCTCCTGCCACCCCTCCGCCTCAGATGTCGAGGCACAGCATCCTTGCCCCCCTTAGTTCTGCTGTAATTCCTTCTCCATCTTTGCCCCAGACTTCTGCAGCAGTTTCCTTTCCTGGAACCTTTCCACAGTGCTGTTGTTCCTGTGGCCCTGCTCGCAGTCCTTGTTTCAGGCCTTCCTTTCCTGCTTTCTGGATCTGTAGCTGTTTCTTCTTTGTCCCCACTCCACCCGCAGAGCTCTGCTGTGGGGGAAATCAGCTGCTTAGCATGGCAGTGCTCAGCTGAACTTTCTGATGCTGGTGGGGGGAAATAGTGCAGATCTTGCTGACTACTCAACAGTCTAAACTTAAAAAAATAGACAGATATTATCACTGAAAATTCATAGTTCTGATGGAGGCTCATTAAAAACAAGCTAAGAAAATCTCACATATAAATGAAAACCACATAGCAGATCTTGGTGATATGCTGAATATGATTGTTTCTTATTATGCTATGGCTGCCCATTTTAAGACTAATACACAGTTATTTTCTTGGTCTTAAATGGTAGTGCGGGGATATCACAAACCTCCCAAGTAAAAACTTTAATTAAAAAGCAAACATTCATCTCCAAGCAGTAGCATCTGCAGCATATTGCAAGATAAGATTTCACCAACCTGAAGAACTAAGCACGATTCTAATTAAATCAAGGGAAAAGATGATGAACTAGATATATGATTTATTTAAGGATAGCAGTTATATAAGATATCAAAGATCTCATGGTTGCTATCTGATGGGAAATGTTGCTGCCAGATCTCACAGACTATTTCCAGGGAGTGAAATCCTTGTTCCACTGGTTCCGAGTACTGTTGTGATTTTGCATTCCACGGGTCAGGACTTTGCAGTGTCTCTCTGTTGGATGTGGGAGCCCCATTGGTCCTGTTGGAAGCTGCAGATGATCCAGCAAGGAAGCAATGTGCTCCCATGGCATGAGGAACCTCCACACTGCTTGTGCTACCCCTCTTCCAGTGAGGCACCAATACAAAGTCCTGACTATTTATGGTTATTCAAGGCCCCAGTACACCTTTTGAAAATTAAGTCTCTTAATCCCTGTATGCTGGCCAAAATCTATTATAAGTGGTGCCACTCAGCATTTTCTGTATTGTTCCAGATGGAGATAGTGTTGCATCCTGTTTCAAACTGCATGCTGGGCTGCTCTGTTTTGTAACAGCTGGTATTTTCCAGAAACACCGTGCTGCACTGATGTGTGAAGTGATCTCTGTGTATCCTTCCTTGCGTCACAGGAATGGAATGAGGATTAATCAATTATGGCCAAATCATGATCCCAGTGAAGTCAAAAGAAGGATTTCTTTCCATGGGTATCATGGGGACCAGGGTTGGCTTCTGTGTGGATGCTATTTCTTTGAGATGGCTGCATGTAAAAACATAGGAAAATGCAAAGCATCACCTTGTTGAAGGTGTCTGTGTAGTGAGAATTCCTTTTGCTGGCAAGGAGAATGCATTTGAACAGCTGTTTCCTCAAGAGTTTAGTTACTTGTCACAGCAGGCAGTATTGTGCTCGAGGAAATTCTGGTTTGTTGAATGTGACTTTAAGCATGTGGTGCTGGCTGGCATTTGTGGCTTTGCATGTCCTGTGCATTCAAAACATACTTTGTTATGCTTCCAGGGCTGGCTCCTGCTCTTTCCCAGAACAGCTTATGCCATGGAATTGTATCTCAAAAGCCATGTTCTTAAATCCAGCAACAGTTCAGCTTTAAATATTGGAAAAACATTTAATACTGCACAGCAATAGCTGCAGGTTATTCTCTATGACCAAGTGTTAATTATTTTGGGCAAACAAACGGGATCTAAAAAAAAGGAATTCTGGCTAGATTTCTAGGAGACTGCAAAATATTTCTTCCTTAGATCTTCTGTCACATGCCACTTATGATGTCACATTTAGAACTGTAAATCCATTTACAAGTTGGACAAATGATATCACTGAAAAACATTTTTGGAGGATCACCTAACTTCTTCCATGCAAATATAATAATAGTACATCTCTCATGCAAATATAGGAAAGAGTGGTCATGAACTATTTTGGGAAAAGGGTACTCACTAGATGGACATAGAGAATTCTATGTTCAGTCCGAACAGAGGAGCAGAAGAACAGTAATAAATATTATTAAAGGTGGGTATGGATGAAGATTAGCCTATTCCTGCAAGAAAATTATCAGATTAAACTTAGAAAAATGTTGGTACATTCACAACATAAATCATGTGCTCTTCTGCAAAGAAACAGTAACTGAAAAATAGAGGATATGTGTCATCCATACTTTGTAGTGTTGACTTCATTTTCTCAAGTATGCAGAAAAGATTTTGATGTGTGTATATTAATACTTCTGTGTTCACTGAAGACTAAATTAAAACAAAACACAGTTAAAAGCTTTTCTGGAAGCTGTAGGAGTTCTGCTCCCCATTGCTCAAGTCCCACGATGTTGCACTGCATTGTTTGGCGTCATCTCCCCTGGTAGTGCACAGTGACCCCCCCCAGCTCCAAAGCCCAAGCTGAACTGTGGATGAAAAATTTGGGTTAACATTACTCATGGCTGCTGCTGCCTGCCATCCTTTTTCTTCTAAGCCCAGGAAAGGACTCTGGATCTAGAGAGAGTGCTCCTCTGGGTGCTTGAGCTGCAAACATGTCTCTAAAATTTCTGGGGTTTTTAAAAAATATTTGCATTGATTAAAGTTTTGCTCTGATTTTTCAGAGTATGGATTTTATGCATCCTCCCCAAGGACCATGACATTTCCCAAGAAAAGTGGAATCTGTGTTTACCATTAGATACAAGAAATTCATTACTTCTGTTATGTAGAATTTTGCAAGATTGAATTTAAGAGTGTTGGCAGTAGATACTTTCTGAGAAGAAAAATACTGAGCTGAAAAAAGAAAAAACATGTTTATTTAACTGATTGGTAGCATTTATTTATTTATTTTGTCATCCAGGTATTGTTGCAGAACAAAGTAATACTGAGTAGAATTAGGAATACAGAAACTCTCCTTGAACTATCCAGGAAGATACCCAGCCCAACTTGCAAACCAGCTGAGGCCTTTAAAATGCATTTTCTCATCAAGGTATTCCTGGTATCTTTCTTTGTGGTAGCTATAATCTTATTATTCTCTTGTCAAATATCTATTTTTTACTTTTAGAGATCTGAGTTTTTAATGTAGTAAATCCAGCATGATTTATGGCCCTCTGGCTTCACTTTTATCATTGATTAATTATTGTAGTTTAGCAAGACTTAGACAAAAAGACTGGTTTAAGTCAAGGTCTTTAACTTTTCTTTAACTTTTGAGACCAGTAGGGTTTGTTTGTTTGTGTTTTGGGGATTATTTGTTTGGTTTTGCTTTATTGTTTTTCTTTTCTAATGCATTTTGGAAGCATAAAGACATTATCCTACTTCTTAAATGCATCTCAATTGCTTTCCGTAGGACAGTCTGCAAGGTGAAAAGCTCAACACTTTTTTCAGAAAATGGTGCAAAATATAGCTTTTGTGGTGACAAACAGTTTTCTTCACAAATGAAAGTTATCCCTGTCTGTGAGAACCACCCATAGCTGATATTCTGGGCCTTACCAGCTTCCAATCTCTGAGCCAAGTCTGATTTCTCTGAAGTCAAGGTATTTTTCACAACTGGAGGTGAAAAACCTTGTGCTGTGGTGCTACTTGTGTCTTTAAAAACTCAGGTGAATTGTTTGGAGTACTCACCTCTACACCTCAACCACCAGGTTTTGTAAATAGGCTTGAAATCCTGTGTGGCTTCATTCCCACCTGGCACTGTCAGTGCTGCTCAGTCCTTGGAGAATTCATCCAGGCAAAGGATCCACACAGCTCAGCCCATAAGGAAATACATAACCCTTTGGGCATTACTGGGAATGAATGAGACCTCTGGTGTGCCCAGGAAATGTCTTCCCTTTCCCTTGGCTTTCCATTCCCTTTCCAGTAGGGCCAGCACGGAGCTGATTATGGGTTAAAGTCCACCACTGAGTGAGTCCCAAAGAAACACAAAGAATGAGGTATTTTGCACAAGCCTGAGGTACAAATCCCACAAGCAGCCAAGGCAGCAGTTCTGGAAAACTGAAATACTCTGAAATGTCTAGCCCCAGCCTCTCTTTCTCTACAGTGTTTTCTTGAGAGAGAGACAATGGGGACACAGTGATGAGTGACCCTTCAGGAGGTAGCTGGTGGATAAAGACCTGCCCGCTGGCACACAGACCCTGGGAGAAGGGCAAGGGGGAAACAGGGTGACTTGGAAAAGGACAGGCTGAAAAAAGATAAAAACACATTACTCACTACAGTCTCCAGGAACATCCCACATTTCCTTCTCCTTCTCTCCCCTGGCTCCTGCTGCTCTGCCCTTCAGAGCAGCTGCAAAGAGCCTGGGGGGAGATTTTCCACCTGCCCTCCTCTTTCTGCCCCCGTGCAGCAGGAACCCCTTGCCCAGCTCAGCCCCACAGCAGACCCTGCTGTCCTGGAGAGCCCGACACAGCCAGCACAGCACAGTGGGCTGGAAAGGCAGCATTGAAAATGCCACTCTGTGGTTGCTTGGAAATGAAATCCAACTTTAGTATTATTTTTGAGCTTAGATTTTTGAATCCAAAATTCCATCTGACGGAAGAGATGGGTATTTAAACAGATGTCTGCAATTTCTTTAAAAAATAGAGATTGAGTTACAGATGGTAGAAAGGGCCTGAGAATTAAAAACTCTCGAGCTAAAAGAAAATTTACATGTGAGCAAAATGTTTTGCTGTAATGTATGGTCATACAATTCTGCATGTTTGAAAATTAAGCTTTTTTCACCAAAAAATGTGAATATCTTTTCCCTTTCCTATTATCTGCTTCTCTACTGCAGCCTTGGCTGTCACCACCATTGTGACAGCCAAGTCGCAATATGAGATTCCTGTTTCTAACAGACAAGACATATAGTTCTTTCCTTCTCCTTTCTCTTGTATAATTTGGCCTGCCAGGACCAACAATTTTTGATCTGAATTAGTTTAACAGAAAACTTATCTACCCTGTTTGCATAATCGGTGCCTGATTGCCCTAACTTCCATTTTATAAAATGCAAATAAAAGGAGTTTTATGATATATGCCTGGAAGGAAACCACAGTCAAAATCTGTATTTGCAGATGAAATTGAACCTTTTTTTCTTCTCTGGGGATTTAAAAAGAAAACCCCCAAAATAAATTTTGAGTGAAAAAGCTGATAACTTCTAAAGTGCCATATGAAATGCAAAGCGCTGCATATTGGAAGGGAAAAATTGAACATATTTGGTACAGCTTCGAGAAGCAAGTCAGGATCCATCTCATCATCTGGGAGACCTGTACATGCCTTTGAGCAGCTTTATGAAGATCTTCACTCATGCATGTGTGCTCAAAAAAAGCAGTATTTGTTTTGTGCATGTGAACAAGTCAATAGACTCAAATACAAGCTGTAAGGACACTCACATGCAGCACTCCTCACCCACTCTGCAGAATCCCAGTCTGTCCCCTGCCAAACCAGTTCAAATTAGCAGGATTCCAGGGCAGGACAGCAAGACCCACTACATACAGAAAAAAAGCTGTCAGGTGACCAACCTTATTTCCTTTATAGAGGAGTGGATATAATCAGAGTGTCTACGTCAATGAAAACATTAAGAAGGAGAACTAGGATTACCTGTTTGTTTTTTACCTAGTAAGTACAAAGAAAAAGCTCTGATAAGGGAACAAGGCTTGCTCCTAGTGTGGGACCACCCCTACAAATGTTCAGGATCTGTGTGCATCCTGGGTGTGTCCCAAGCTGGATTTCTAGCAGACCAAAGTACAAAGGATTCCCAGAGGATCTGTCCTATTGTGTGTTAATGCTGACAGATGCTCTCTGACTCTGCCAGTGGTCAGCATCTTACACCCCATCAGCCTCTTACAATTTTGTAGCCCTCAACACCTTGCTGGGTACTCACATCCAGGCTGGAGTCCTGTGGTCACTGTAGGGCGTTGTTCTGGTTTTGCTGGTTTTCTTTATGTATCCAGGCCTTCTCTCTCTAACACCTTATTTTAAATTATTTTTGGCTGGCTACATTTGTCTTTATTGAGAAGGCAACATATACCACACTGTGACAATGACAGTTCTTTGCATTTACATAAACATCTGCTTTGATTTGGTATTCGCATATTTCACAGGAAAAATTTTTAAAAAGTGAGGTAGAAATTGAGCATGAACCTTCTATGACTCCAGTTAGACAGGTGCTTCCTTGCACTAAGTAAATATAAGAATAAACTGCAAAGAATAATAAGAGACCATCCAACTCATTTTAAAGTAGATTGACAAATTGCTTCTAAATTACTTTCTAACTTTTTTTTTTTTTTTTTTTTTTTTTTTTTTTTTTAAGACACAGAAAGTAACCCTATTATTTTGGCTTATTTCTGAAGGAGACTGGAGAGGAAAACTGGGGTTTTTTTCTGAGAAATCAGATGTCTTGCTGGAGGACTTGTTGAAGGTCTGAGGTTTATTGTGAGTCTGACATTTTAATTGAAAGGACAAGAGTGTTCATTATTTTAAGCAAATAGATTTTTTGTCCTAATTATTTATTAGATATCAGAGTAAGTAGGTTTTAAAAACAAAAACTGTAAATCAGAGTGTTTTCAACAAAATTATTTTAAATCCTTTCTTTTCTCTGTTGCTCACCTTTAACATTTTATATCTGGTGATATTATAATTACATTTGTTCTCCATTTGTCAGGAGATTCAAAAAACGAATTCTCTGTTTCAAATGTAAAAATCAAGAATTCCCCCAAGCCTATTTTGGTTTAACTCCTGGATAACATTTAAAACTAGGAAATGGTTGGTTATTTGTCAAAGGGGAAAAAAGGGAAACGGCACATTTCTGTTGGAGTAAAAAAAATGCAGATTTCATCAGTCTACTTGGAAAAAAGAGAAAATCGCAGTACTGAATATTTTATTTAATACTATCTGCCATGGGAAATAGAGAGAAAACTACCTTGAAGTATAATAGTTTAAAAAGATGGAACAGCAGGTTTTCTGCAATAAAATTATATCTAAAATAAAATGGAGTGGCAGAAGACAACAATAGTGAGAACCAAACAAAAGGAGAGAACAGAAACACTGAGAGAGAGGAAGAGCCCAGTGAGCTCTTTGCTTTTCAGAATGCTGGGTACGTAGTCACGATTGTTAGATCAGCTTTCTGAAAAGGATATCCACCCTGTATCTAGGAATCAAAAAACTGTACCTTTAGGAGGCCTGTGGGAATAGGAGAAATTTCTCATCTAAAGAAGTTAGACCCATTTACAGAACGTGGATATTTTTATTGCTCAGCTTGAATCCTACCAAGGGATCCTGTGCCTTCAGTACTTTGAGTGTTCCTAAGCATGCCACAGTAATGCAGGCACACTGGTGAATACTATATGAGCACTCAATTACCCTCCCTTACACATCCTGTGCCTGAGCCAGCTCGGAAATGAAAGAGCATGTCATATATGAGGCTCGAGAACTGATTAATTGTGATGGCATATTTATAGTTCTCATTTACAGAGAACTGAAAATACCTTCAACAACTGGAATACTAAATAACACAAAAATAATGTAACTCAATGGGAACTATACACAAACTAGGACACAGTGATGGTGGAGAGGTTCAAGATGGAACTGTCTGGAGAAAAACTGCTTAATTCAATATTTATATTGTTAAATAGTTTGCATGAGATCTGGGCCTTACTCAAATCCAGGGACTTTTACCATTGACTTGAAGTGAGGACAGGGCTTCTTCCTCTCTTTGGCAGAGAAAGGAGGACCACAACTGTGTGGGAATAGTGGGAATTTCAGATGAAGGGACTGCACTCACAGGAATCCAAGTATGAGCAGAAAACTGGCTTAACTTGCTGTCTGCCAGGGAAAATGTCTCAGGGTACTGGAGAAATGGCTCTAAACCCCTCTCTCTCCTAGAAGGCAGTTCTGCAAAGAGCATGGATGAAGTGGGAAGACCTTATGAACAAAAGCCACATACAAATTTTTGTATCATGTGAATTTCACAGGCAATTATGCTTCCATAAACTTAAGGTTTACTTTTATAAGTGGGGATGAAAGCAGAGACCTGAATGCAAGATTGGAAAACATGAAAAAATTTGGAAATGCCAAGGCAACTGCAGTTCTAATTTCCAATTCTCTTCTTATCATGACACACATAGTGAGTGCATTACCCCATTTTGATCTAATTCCATTAGATACTTGTAAGTCTCATGCAGCACTTGTTCATAAAACATAGCTTTTGGATACTCACCAAAATGAGCTAATTAATCAGAGAGGACCAAGACAATTTCTCTCTGATGAATGGAGTATGTAATTTAACAAAATGAGGTAAATGGTGTAAAAACAGTGTTTAAAATGCTCAGATTCACAGTGAGTGTTTTTTTCCACAAGATTTCTAGGCTGCTGTTTTTACCCTCAGAGAATGTTACCCCTCACTGTTTCCCCTACAGTAGAGGAATGGTCACATCAAAGCAATATTCAAGGATGCAGGTCATCATGAACATGAAAGGTTTGTCACTTTCACCATGGCTGTCTCAGAGGAAATGGAATCTCACCTTCAGCTGGCAGAACAGGACATAGAACTTCTGATATCAGTGACTCGGTAAGGAGTCAAGTCTCCTTCAACAGCCACAGTAACCCTCTGGCCAAGGTAAAGATAACAGGTACATGGGAGAGGTGTCATCCCATAGCCTCGTGAAAATACCTGTGTAATTCCCCAATGACATGCAGTGTATGGGATTGAAATTCCATTTTGTGTTCCAGACATCAGGAAATAGTTGTCTGTCAGAAAAGGGGTGTCAGAAAACCCCTGTCCATAACTAGAAGGTTTTTGGCTAAGTTTTCCTTTCAGGATTCCCATGAGGTCCCAAGGTATACCACACCAGGGACACTCCCAGTAATTACATGCGAAGATAAAGCAAACAAACATAAAGCCCTTCCCACAACTTCTAAACTTCCTTGGAAAGAAAGGATAAATCAATGTGCGATTTTTTAAAAAGGGATGAAAATATTCACTCTTGATGGCAGAGTATTAATTATAACTTTGTGTGGGTGAAGTTAAAAGCCTGTCTTATGTGTGAATTGGGCGTTTTTTCTCCACGGAAGAGTAAGTGTGTCTGTGTACACAGTCCAGTGAACACTCGAACGAGCAGGTCCACGGCTCTGCTATGGATTTGTGTCCTGTGATTGCCGGTCAGATGCCAGTGACACCCTCGTGGCTGGGTAGCCATTACGCGGCTCTTCCACACTAGTCCAATTTTTCCTTCCCTGGTTTGGAACCGTCCCTCTTTTTATTTTCACTAAACCTACATAATGTTGGAACCCTATGTGGCACAGACTTGCAGCGAGGCTGAGAAGGGCCAAAGGATGTTCACTCCTCCCGACGGGAATGACATTTCTGGGCAGAGCCGGCGGGCGCTGCCTGGGTGCGGCCCCTGACCCGGGCTGCGGGG
>WEIU01002273.1:228712-309284 GCA_013389925.1 Aegithalos caudatus
CGAGCCGCCGGCGGAGCGGGCACGCCGCGGAGGAAGAGCCCCGGCGGCAAAATCCCCGCTGGAACGAGCGGGGAGGAGCTCGGGATGTCGCGGAGCGGGGGCTGGTGCGGGCCCGGGGGTCCGGTCCCTGGCCGGTCAGCTGCGGGATGTGCAGCGAGTTCATTGTGAGGTGTTCCACGCGCTGCTTCAGAGAGAGCTCTGGCTGCTGGAGGCACACGGTAAACTTGCCTGAATTGTGCCAGCTGGTCCCTAATTCGTGGAAATATTTTTCTTTTTTAAAAATTTTTTGACGTGCCAGAAGTCTCTGACCACATGTGATGACCTCTTGGCGAATTCAGCTTGGTCTTTCCAAAAATTAGTCCATCATTTTTGCTATCCTCTAACTTACGTGAGGGGACAAAAGGCAAATGATGGCATTAGGGCAATCTGTGAACTAAATATCGGGGAACAGAGGTTAAGGTTGTGCCTTTGGCTTGAACTATATATAGGTTTGAGATCCTCTCGACCAGAATGTCTTGGGGGATTCCAAACCCACACATTTAATTTACTTTATTTTTATCCTATTATGTTCTCTTACACCTTTTCTTTGCCTCTCCTCACCCCCATGTGGCAAGGAGTCGTTCTCCAGTTTCTGAGCTTCTGCTGCTTTCAAATGTCCAAATTCCCACTATAGATTTCTTGATTGTTTTCAAAGTGGTATAATTTGAGCGTATATGGATAAATAATGAATTTAAATGACATGCACGTGTTCGAATTTGATACCCAGGAGTACTGATTAGAAGTACAGGGGCAGAGGAAGAAATAGGATCTAAGTGAGTATGTCCCCATGTTTCTCCTCAGGAATACAGGGAGCTCACCTGCTTTTTAATTATGCAAAGTTTCATTGGAAAATAAAAGAGAAACTGTCCTTGGGGTTGGAGAAAGAAGTATCAAAACCTGTCTGGAGCAGCACTGCCCCGCAGAGTCCAGGATGATCAGAAACATCCAATCCACGGGAAACGTGCCTCTGTCACTCTACCTGGGTGTCTCCAAAGGCAAATCTTTTAGTTGCTGTCATTTTTAACTGTTTCCATACCGGTAGATCAGTTTGGCGGTGGCTTGGAGAGAGTTGAGTGGAAGGTCACTGTGGTTCCCCACCCTTTCTGTCAGGCGGTTGCGGTTCAGGGCTTGGTGTGGTCCTGCTCTGCCTCCGGAGCTGCTCAAGCTGCGAAGGCTTTTGAGAGCTCTGGTTGTGCTCCTGTCTGTGCTGCTACACGCAGTGTCAGATCATGCAGACTTGTACAGGGAGCAGGCACGTTCACTAGTTAGTTCAATACCCTGATTTAATGTGTTTCTCAGTCGTTTCAGTCTTACACTGGTGCATGTGAGATCAAACTCCCAGTGTCATTCATTCCCGGGTTTCAGCGTGGGTTGTACCTTCTCTTGCACTCTGTTCAGAGTTCACGCAAGGTGTTTGGTGAATATGCATTTTTCCAGTGTCTCACATCATTATCTTTCATTATCATTCCCCTTTCTGATCCAGAGAACTTGGAAGCACGTTTGTAATAGCATTACTGCAGCTGTGGCTTAGCACACATGACACAGGAGCAACCTCCCAGTTTTCTTCCGGTTCCATCTGTGCTGCAAATCCTTCACCTCTGCATGCTGGAGCTTTTCCTTTTATGAAATGGGCACCTCTATTCTCAGGTGTCTTTGTGAAGCAGGTAATGGTCAGAACACAGAGCTCAGTCGTTCTTGGATGATTATATTTTGGCCCAGGCATTTGAGTGGGATTTGCTTCCTGGGCACGTTTTGGTGTCACTTATGGGGCACGTGCTCATAGAAATTGTGACAATGACTTGATTCTTAGCTCTTAAAATATTTTTTCCTTTTACTTTCCTTTTTTCTTTTTCCTGAGGGTGACTATTGCTAATGATTCATTTAAATGCTGCCTATGGATTTGGCAGTGACTGATGGTGCTATGAAACCTGATACAGCTACTTGAGCTTAGCAAAGCAAAGCTATTTAAATTGCTTATTAGCTGTGAGCTGAGCTATTTAGACTGTTAGTTTAGTTCAACTTACTAGGCAGCAAGGTAGTTTTACAAAAGCATTTTACATGTTTTTAAAAAAACCTAATGCCTGTTATACAGGGGATATGAAAACAGCATTGTAAAAAAAGTGACTGGGAAAAAAAATCTGCTCCGGTGTCCATAAAAGTCATTGTGCAAGTTGCTGCTGACTGAAAACCACTGTATTTTGGTCAGGCCACTGTTAAGAATCTCACTGGACAAATGTCTACTTTAAAGGGAATGAATCTTTCCCCAATTCACTTTTTTCTTCTACCCAGCATATCTGATAGCTGCTGTTACCTCAATCCTCTTAAAGCTTGAACTTCAGCTATTTGAAAAACACAATGTAATACATTTCCAGCTGTAGAAATCTGTGTCTGAAAATACCTCCTGCTTTGTCTCTTGCTGCTGCAAGCCAAGGGCTGACACAATCAAGGAAGTGTCTCTGATGTTAGTGGGCTGTACCTACTCATCTAATAGCTGTGGTCTGACTCAGTGTGACCTCAGTTTAAGTAGTCCAAGTTAAATTTACAGTTATAAGGATGCTTGAGGTTTTGGTATTAGCTGATTTAAAAAGGTGTTGGATAGCTGTTTCATCTGTGCCTAAATTCTTTTATTCTTTTAATTTCTTTAATATCTTCGTATTTCCTTATCTATCCATTACAAATAATTTCTGTTATGAGATGTGTGACAAGTATCCAGTTTGGATTAGACCTGTAAATCTCTTCACTGCTGAAGCTGTTATTCATATTATCTGTTGGATTAAAACTCAACTGATTTAAATACGCTCTGGAATTAAAATTGTATTTTAATTCTGCTTTATAAATCATATCAAAATGACAATCAGGTCTCTGAGTGTTAGAAATTATTGCAGAAAGCTGCACAACCGTGTGGAAGTGTGTGCTATACAGGTTAATGATGAACTAGCTCACACCTTTCTTTCAGCTGACATGAGATTTCTTCTTTTTGCTGCTTCCTCAGGGGCTAGGGGGGTAATTTAGTCCCCTCCAGCAGGGATCTGTCCATACTTCTCCTTGAAACCAAGCACCAGGAACTTTGGGAAAGGCGAGTTTCCAAGCCTGGATCACGCAATGAAGTAACCTCATCCTAAGGAGATTGATCTCTTGAACAAAACTGTGTTTCCCCTGTGATATATTCATGGAAAGGTGCATGGGGCTGTATTACTGAGGGCAGCCATATGTGGTGTTTTTGTTATGCACTGACATTTAAGAGATCAGCAAAGTCTGCCTTGCCCTCCTCCCTTCTGCTGTCAGCAGTACTAATGTCCATCGGCCAACATGTGGCTTTATTTGGGGAGTAAAAGGCAAAAACTAATGTGAGGGTGAGGAATTAGGGAGATAAATGAAGCAGAAGATGTGGTGAAGCTTGTGTTATAGGAAGACAGTAATTTTGGAGGGTGTTCTCTTTCTGGTACCAGCAGTACTTTAGAAACCATGGTGATAAGCTTTGCCTGAGAAGCTCCATGGCAGGGAATAGTGTTTTTGCAGAGGAAATTCACCTTGGCTTTCATCCAGCTCCTGCTGAAATCCATGGGAGTCTCTCGCTGGCTCCCTCCAAAGTTTGGCCAGGCCATCTGTCTGCCAGGGAAGGGGAGACTCTGGGGCCCTGGGAGTGGCAGCAGAGAAGGGCACCGGGCTGTCACTGCACCCTGGGGCCCCTGAAAGCAGGGCTGGGACAGCAGTGTGCCTGAACACAGCTGAGTTGGTACTGTGGGCACAGGGAGTCTTTTTTGTTTTGAGATTTTAAGGTCAGCAGCTTCAGATGGTCCCCAGCATAGATCAGGGGGGCAAATTATATCCAGCTGGTGGTGGTTTTGGTGTTCAAGGAAAAGGACTGAGATCTGATAGGTGCTGAGGCTGTTCATCTCATGGCTTGTGAAGCAGCTGGCTGGGGGTGCTTGATTCTTCACAGCCTTGGTTCCTGACATAGCTATTTCCATTTTGCAGGGTAGATATAAATGGATGTTATTCTGACTTGGAGAATTCCGTGTCTGTGTACAAATACAGGTGTCTACAAAAATCAGTGGAAAAGTCAGGTCCGGAGAACTTTTTGTTCTGTAGCAGTATTTGGGTTCACTGAAAGGATGGGGAAAATCCATTAATGCTAATAACATGTAGACCCTTTCATATGTTGAACTCATTTATATAAGGTTAGGGAGGGAGGGAGCTTGGTGGGGTGGGTGGAAGAGAAAAAAAACCAAAAAAGCTAGTTCCTTGTAATGATTTGTGAGTGCTTAGAGTTTTGGTGTGGTTGTTCTCAGGTGAGTGAACAAACCTGTAACAGCGTTTTGTCCAAGTGACTTCGCCTCTCACAACTATGTGTGTTCATGACACTGCAGACAGATGCACAAACTGAATTTATAAGGTCTGTTACAGATAAGTTCACCAACTTATGAGAGGAGAAATCTTCCAGTACCACAACTAGTTTGAGTGTTCTGCTGCAAATTTCTTGGACATTTGCTCATGTAGAGTATGCTGTAGAAACAGTGGACAGAAAGAAAACTTGATACTGAGAGTCATCATAGTTAAGTTGCTTTCAGCTGCTAACCTAATTAATTACCATTGTTAATTTAATTATCACTTGAGAAAAATCTTATAAATAAAATATTCTCCACAAAGCTGGGATGTCCCTCAAGCCCTTATTTCTATTTGAAAAGAGAATGATGAGTAGGTCTCCTGATAACAAAGGCATAATTTGAAATGTTAAAAAAATTATTTGATCTTCAGTTCTTTAAACTGAATCTTTTTTAACCGATCCAGGATGTGATCAAGTGTCTCAGACTGTTCAAACATATTCCCAGCATGACTGAGCCAGGCTGAGGACAGTGAGTTTGCTGAGAACCCAAGAGCAAGGGCATCAGCCTGGTTTTGCATCTAGATTTTCTGCAGTGCTGTGTATTCATTTTATTCATTCATTTGGCTCTGTTATTGCAGTGGCTAAGATAAATAGCCTCACCCATGAACGTACACTTAGGGACGCGTAAGCATTTTGAATCAGCTGTTGGTTTTCCTGTTGACTTTGTGATAGGGTGTGTGCAGAGTGGGAAAGTCTTCATTCCTCAAGGTTGCTACATGGCCAAATCTCTGTCTGCTTTCACCTTGAATGCTCTCCATCGCCTCTTGCACTCTGTGCACTGCAAATACAGCTTGTGACTTGTTTATCCTGTGGTTTGGTCACGGCTCTTTAGGATGTAAATGTGCTCAGAGGAACGTATTTCAACTACTTTTCCCAGATAATTCAGCTGTACACTGTAAATAGCTGATGATCCTGTTCTTAAACCTCAGAATGTGACAAGGGCACTGCCTTCAAAAGAAGACAGGAAGTGTTTAAGCTTGAGCATTAAAGAAGCCCTTTTAATGGCAAGAGCAATTAGGCAGGAACAGACAATTAGTATCTGGGAAGGTTTCTGCTGCGCCACAGCCACGCACCAGCCAGCACAGGTTAGGGATGGTGTGAGTAGGGCTTGTGTAATACACACTCATGCAAAATGTACAAGATGAGATTGGATGATGCAGTTGATCTTTGATTGTATTTTTGGTGACACATCCTAGCTGCTCTCTGCCTGTTTGTAGGAGAAATCTGCCCGCTGCTGCCGGCTGGGATGCTCTGTGCTGAGCTCATGTGTGATCCGAGGAGCTGGCTGCTTACTCCTCATTGACGTAGCAACTGTTAGAGCCTGTTGGACCCTCTGCATCACTTGGAATTGCTTCGTAATGGTAATTCTGCCACTGGGGTCAGGATTAAAATGAAGATAATATTTTAAATAATTGATGCTCGAGGCGTTTTTGGATTTGTTTTTAAAAAAATGGATGTTGCTGGCTGACATCAGCAAGCGGGACAGCCTGCTTAATGACTCATAGGGGAGCAGGAGGCTCTGCTGTGTAGGTGTTCTAGGATTTGTAGGCTTCATGTATGAAGGCTAGCAAGAGCTTTAGCTGCAAAACAACAGTGGCTTTATCATGGAGCAAGAGTGTGCAGATTTGAGACAGGGGAACGAGGGAAAAGAGGGCAATGGAGCTGTGAGCAGCAGTGAGTGCTGCTTACTGTGCAAACCTGTTCCCTTCAGTGGCACCACATCCTCCTTTCCTGTCTCCTCCATGCACTGATCTGATTTTATTTGTTTGACGTGGTTTATCAAAATGCAAGATTGTAAGAATTCCTGAAGGGACAAACTGTTTCCTTTCCATCTGGAAGTTTCACTGCAGCCTACAGGATTTAGAAACTTGAACCCTTCTTCAATTCAGAAAGAATGTTTCTGTAGAAGTTGCACTTTTCTGCCTATGCATCAAGAGGCCTGGGAGAGCTCTTCAGAGCTGCCAGTGTTGTTCTCCATTAGCATTTTCATTATAATAATAATAATCCTGCAACTGCATTCTTATCAGGCAACGTTTAGTACCTCAGTGCAGCAAGACAGCAAAGGCCTCTGTGGAATATGTTTAAAAATATGTAGCCAGCTTGCAAAATATTTTTTCCTAAAGCTGCTTCTGCTTGTACCGAGGATCTTTCCTTGTGGAACTGTGAAATGGTGCTGTATGAGTGCTTACTGAATAAATACTTGTTGTTTGCTTAACGCTTTGCAGTAGATTCTCCTCAGATATGGAACCACTGTATTTCTTGAGGGGAAAAAAATACAAAATTTTAATCTTGCTTGGCTCTGAAGGAAAAGCTTAATTTTATTTGTGGAGGTATGAGAATCTTATTTTTAGAATTTTCAATTACTTATTGGTTCATCCCTGGAAGAAGGACAGTGTAGCCAGAGCTGAGGAGTACTCAAAGCTTGTCTTTTTGAAAGGTAGTACTTCAAGGTACTCATATTAATTGTGCTGCAATGACTGATTCAAGTTCTCTGCTGTTGGTGAGTTCCTCTGTAATCTGTAACAGCAGCACTTTGTTGTTGCCTTTGTTTCATTCCCTGGGTTTATCAGGCTTTTGTATTGCAGCTTCCCTCCATGAATCTGTGGCACACATCTAAAATGTCTCTCTGCAGTTGTTTGTGGAAACATACAATGTTTTGTGATATTGAAAATGCTCAATAAGAGCATTTGAAAATAGGTGAAGTTCTCTGAGCTGAGAAGTGCAGAATGTCCCCAGCCAGCACTCAGGGCTATGCTGGGGCACGGAGCTGCTTGGCTAATCCACTTTGCATGTGGGGAGAGTCTGACGCCTTTTTATCAGTTATTTCACAGATGGTGGTGTCTAAAGACAGGAGGAGCTCAGTTCTGGTGGGTAGCTCAGACACTGATGCAAAGATGGCAATGGCATGATTGTCCCTGTGTCCCCCAACCACCCCAAGTCCTACACATCACATAGATGAGTTTGTATGAATTACAGATTTAAAACTTGTTCCATGCCTCCAAGTGGCAGATTTGGCTTGCAGAGAGTTGATGACAATTGCCCTTGGAGGACCCCTACCTTTTGGGATGGAGCAGTTTCTGGCACACAAGATGATGCGATGCCAATCCTGAAGGTAATGTCGTCAGTCCCTATTAATTTAACTTTCTCCCAGAGATGTCAGTTCAGATTATTCTTCCACGATGTAGCATGTCCTGACATGGAAGTGGAATTCCACAACTTGAGAGCCACAAGGTGGTCAGTTTATTCTCCTTCCACCTTTGTACAAAAGAGGAGGTCTAGCCACTTCACCCACTCTCTTAAACACTAACACAGTATATATGCAGTTCCCTGTTTTCATTATTTTTTTCCTCTCTTAATATTACTTGTGCTGAGTCTGTATCTTGTGTGGTCTGTAGTACATAGGATGTACTGCTCTTCCAGGTAAAGTCCCTGCTTCTTACACCCTCATGTGGTCCAAACCCCTGATTAAAAAATCCAAAAGCTGAAATGCTCCTCCCTAACTTGCCAGCAGGTTTCTGCCAGGCAGAACGGACAGTGGGCAGTGCTCATGGGCACTGTGTACAGCAAGGGCACAAGTGTTGCCCTTGGTTGTACAAGGAGGAGATAAAAGTATCCTTGCACTCAGGTCATGTTTGTGTTAAATTCGGTGATTGTCATAATAATCCCCTCTCCTCCAGCTGTGATAGGGACAAATTTATTCTTTTAGTGAATAATAAAGGAGATTTAGTTGCCTAAAAATTTATAGCACACAGGTGAATGAGAACTCTCTCTTTTCATGATTATTTTATGTTTGACAGCTGCTTGTCCATTACAGGAGATAGATAATTTTCTGTTGCCTCTTGTTTATAGATGTGTTTCTCATAAACTTATATTTAAAGTCCCTTCTAAAAATGCTCATTCATAAAAAACACATCTAATTTGGTTTATGGTCCTTTTCAAGAAGAACAGAAACTGGCTTGATTGAGAACAGGGATCTGTCACTTCACAACACCCACCCAAATTCGAGGGAATGGAGTTGAAAGCTTGAGTCTGTAATCTCAGTTACAATGAAACACAATAGCTGTGAAGCAAGGACCAGATCCCACGCTCCAGTGAGGGAATTGTTGGTTTAGGAGTTATTTGGGGTAGATGGAGAGGCTGCTCATCTCCCAGGCAGATCCAGAAGAGCATCTGTGTCTGTGTTTCCCTGGGGAACTTTTCTTTCCTCTCTGTGCCTCTTTCACCTTCCTGAGTGCTTTGGAGCAGGGGAAGGGTATTTGTGCACAATGTGAAATTCCACTTTGTCTTTTGAGAGTTACGAAGGACAAATAATGTCTTTAAAGTTTCCATGTGATCCTCCAAGATTTTCCCCAGACAGAAGGTTCTGAGCATGTGTTTTTCTGAGACCTTCAAAATTGCATATTATGGGAGATTCATCAGCTTTCAAGGACATGGTAGTGTGCAGCCTGATGCTCCTAGCAATCTCTCTCACCCTGCTTTTCCTCCCCAAACTTTTCTCCAAAGCCTGTGGTTTTGCAGAGGGCTGTAGGGACAACTTCCTTTATCAGCTGGACCTAAGGCTGGTTGTGGTTACCTGCTTTTCCCTCTACAGGGAAGGTCTGTTCTGATTTTTCAGCTGCAGAGTAATAATCCTGCATACGTATTGTTCAGATCTTTGCAAGAACTTTTCTCCATTGAGTTAGAAATTAGCATTTCAAATTCTATGGGGGAGAAGTTGCCAAAGTTTTTTTTTATATTTTAAGCTTAGAGTTTGGAAAGGAATCAAAATATCTAATCCACTTTGCATTCCCTGCTTGGTCTTTCCTCCCATCTTATAAATTTGCATCCTTGTCCTTTGGAGGGAGAGCAATATTGTGCAAGTCTAGATGGCTTCTCTTGTGAAATACCAAAGTAATATTGCAGTGATCTCCAACACCCTTCCCAATAACTGGTAAATTAGCACAAGTGACATGAGGTTATGCTGGAAAGAGTTTATGCTCATCAGCTGCTTTAAAAGATGAGCTCTGACTTATTGGTCAGAAGATGAAACACTCATGGAGCCACTGGGAATGGTTTGGGATGGTTCAGTGCTGTCTGTTACTCCGTAAAAGTGCAGCTGATTTCTGTTAGTTAGACAGGTGGTCCAGACTATGCACCTTGGAGTGAAGTTGCTTTTCCCCTCTTTCTTTTCTTTTTCTGTCTTCTTTTTGGCACTTCTCCTTCCCCCGTAGTGACGTTGGAGCTGCTGCTGCTGCCTGGGGGGACAGCCTGGCCGGAGCCCAGGGTGGCAGCAGCTCCAGACCCAGGTCAGCGTTGGCTGGGAGGCACATGGAAAAACACAGGGCTAGTCTGCGTTGTCTAGGGAGAAATGGGCAGCTTATATGTTCTTTTGCTGCCATTTGGGGGTAGTAAAACCTCCTAAAAACCTCTGTATTTAGGGAGACCTGCAAAAGAGGCCTTTAAAATGAAGTTGGTTTAATACTTTAGGTGCTAAAGTGTGAATGTGTGAAAAGCATAGTAAGAATTTCTCACCAGTTGGCACCTTGTCCTCAGTGGCTGAGCAAGTACTTGATCCATTCCGCATACCAACACCAGGCATTAATTTTAGATCACAGGGACTGTGAGGAGCGCAGTTTCCAGCTCTTGACTTGCTGTATTTTACTTATGGCAAATAGGGAAAACTGATACGTGAACTTTTTTCACCCCTAGCAAGGGAGGTGGCTGTTTCCACTAGCAAGGACTTTCCTATCATGAAAGTGCATGCAAAACAAATTACTGCAGAACACAAAACATTATTTTCAATCCTATTTTAAAACTAACAAATGTTCAGAATTTTGTTCTGAGAGCAAAGCAAAAAATAATTTCACTTGTGTGATACGGGTTTATTATTCTAGCATAAACATCTGTGGAGAATTTGAACTGATTTTGCTCGCATTTGTTTGGTATAAATAAGCAGTAACTTAGAGCAGAAGGGGATCAGGTCTCCTGTGTGTATTCTCCCATTGTTCTGAGGGGTGAATTCTGCATGAATCTCACCCAGGGGATGTGCAGCAGCCTGGTGTGTTCCACGTGCAGCTGTGGATGTGCTCACCCGCTCAGTGCTGAGCAGCACTGCAGAACTTCATAGTGGTTACAGGGTTGGCAGTGAGCAGGGTCAGCCCCTGGTCACTGTTTTGTTTCACAGGATTGCTGGGGCACAGTTCTATCCCCTCCCAGTTGATCTCTCTTTTGGGAGAAGACATGGGATAGCAAAATGCATTTGGTGCGTGCGCAGTACAGAACGGTTTGGTTTGGGTTGGTTTTGGCACTTTAAAGATCGCTTAGTTCTAACCTCTCTGTCATGGGTAGGGACACCTTCCACTATCCCAGATTGCTCAAAGCCTCATCCCACCTGGCCTTGAATACTTTCAGGAATGGAGTATCCGTGACATCTCTGGCAACCTGTGCCAGTGCCTCACCAACCTCACAGGGAAGAATTTCTTCCTATCTACTCTAAACTTGCCCTCTTTCAGTTTCACGCCATTCCCCCTTGTTCTTTCACTACATGTCCTTGTAAAAAGTCCTTCTCCAGCTCTCCTGTAGCCCCTTTAGGTACTGGAAGGTTGAAAACCCAACTGTCTCAGCCTGTCTGCAGATGAGAGGTGCTCTATCCCTGTAATCATCTCTGTGTCCTCCTCTGGACTCACTCTAACAGCTTCATGTCCTTCTTACATTGGGGGACCCAGACCTGCATGCAGTAGTCCAGGTGGTTCTCCTGAGAGCAGGTCAGAGGGGGAGAACCACCTCCCTTGACCTGTTCTTGGGATGCAGCCCAGGATATGGTTGGCTTTTTGGGCTGCAGGTGCACAATACCGAGTCAGTCCTTCTCCAGAGATCCTGTGTTCAGGGTTTGAGCAATCCTTCACTGGATTTTCAGGAACAGGACTGGATATATGGCTACCTTTAAAAGTAGGACAATCACTTCAGTATCTTTTCAACCAGAGAGAAGAGAAGGAAGGAACGAGAAATACCAGGGAAAGGAAATGTACATCTCAGTGCTGCCAGCTCCTAGGGCAGCCGGCAGAGAGTGGCAGTAAGCAGGGGCCATGCAGGAGAGCTGGAATGAGGCAGGCTGTGCTGACAGAGCCCTGAGCTGCAGCTGAGGGCCCAGCACAGAGCCGGCTCCGTCGATAACCGCGATACCCGCGGGCCCTGCAGCCAGCCGGGAACGGGAATCCTGGGACACAGCCCAGCCCCGGCCTGCCCTGCCCAGTGTTTTCATCTCCCTTCACGGAAAAAATATTTTAGATCATCTCATCGTTTTAAACATTTGGTAAGTGTTAATATACTTTCAGCTCAGTGGAAATAATCACCATATGGCTGTAAGATTTGCCATCTGTCCAGAGATGCTGGAATACAATTAGTCCGTGTAGTCCATTTATCAATCTATAAGTGACAATATTCACAGTCCTGGCAACTTGGGCTGCTGACAGAATCAGCACTTGCATAGGCCTACCTGTCTGCCCTTATTACATCAATATATAAATGAGATGGAAAAACTCCCATCGTTCAGCTGTGTCCTTCACCCTTGACAGAAAGGGAAAAAAAGTCTGTATTAGTGTAAATGAGACTGAGGAAATGGTATACCTTAATTTTTGTAGCACTAATTGGATTTTTTAATGTCTAGTAGACCTTAATTTCATATGGCAAAGCCAGATTTATGTGCAGTCTTTCAATCAAGAAACACCAGTAGGACAGAGTGTATCACAGGCAAAAAAAATATTGTCTTCTCGTATGTATTAATTTCCAAGGCACAAAAAGCTAAATACTACAAACATGAGAAAAGTCATTGTTAGCATCATACAGGTAAGAATGTATATCCAAGGTTTTTTGTTTGACTTAAGAAAAGCAAGAAGAGAGTTCTTCAGCAGAGTGAATCTATTTTTTTAAAAGGTCAAGGCTTTTGGTTTTAAAGCTGTTAATGATCTGACATTATCAGGGTTCTGACATTTGACTGCTCCTGCCAGTCTTTCCCCTGGCCTGTGTCCTAGCCTGGCCCCTCAGGACTGTTACCTCCTTAAAACTGGGGTTAGATTTGGAATAGCTAATGCATATCCAGAAAATAATTTGAATGTTTTATTTGGTTTTGTGTATTACCCAAACTCTTCTTGCATAATAAGTTTATAAAAGGCATGTGTGCTCTGTTTTGTTTATTCTACAAATTTTCAGCCAGCCCACACTAATTTTTGAGACTGCTGACAGGAAAATATAATTTTTTTGGCATATTTGCTTTTTAGCTGTAGTT
Source organism: Aegithalos caudatus (assembly GCA_013389925.1). NCBI lineage: Eukaryota > Metazoa > Chordata > Aves > Passeriformes > Aegithalidae > Aegithalos > Aegithalos caudatus. The sequence continues at coordinate 241,402 of WEIU01002273.1, forward strand.
ATGAAACCTGCATAGTTTGAAAAATGCTGATACTTGAAATTAAATCCTCACACTTTGTATAACCTGTACGTAACTTACAGTGTTGGAACCATTGACATGCAGAAATCAGAAGTGCCAAGGGAATGAGTCTGTGAGAATCACAATAGGTGGCACAAATTGAGGATCAGGAAGTTCTGGGATAAGCTTCCCCAATATTAGCTGTTTGTGGCAAGGGAAGTTTGTTTGTTTTTTGTTTTTTTTTTTGTAGATACTGTGTTGCTCATGAATAACCTGTTGGTTAAGTTTTTCAGGTTAGTAGTTCTCTCTGAAACTCAGGAGATTGCCGGAGAATCCTCACTTTTGCACCAGGGCTGCTGACAGCTTTTTATACCAACAAATAATGTACATATCTGAGATCTGTACTGTAAATCTGACAGCTACAGATGGTGTTATATTTTTAAAGATCAAAGCGAATAATGTTAGCTTCTAAATGTTTGAAATTTCCTTTGTATTTTTAACTTGAAGCAGAAGAAATGTGTCATTCCGTTATCTTATTGGCTACTAGGAAATACACGGGTGCCAGGAACAGTGTCCCCAGTTCCTGAGAGAGCTGCTGCCTGCCTGCAAGCAGCAAACCAAGGCACTCTGCCTGTTGATTCTATTAGTCTGTTAAAATCACCAGAAAATGGGAATCTGCTTCTTTTCACATTGCTTTATATAAACTGCATTGAGTGGGGACTGAGGTTGGCTTTAGCCATGCCTCTTTGTGCCCAGCACCTTGTCCTTGCCCAGCTGCAGCTCTGGGGTCCCTGGCTGTGAGCACAGGGGCTGTGCTTGCACTGGAACCTCTCTTTACTCTTTTTAATACACTGTCTTTGGTGCTCTTGACCACATTTGGTGATTTCTGTCTTCTGGATGATTAGCTCTAGAATGAGGCTGGTAGGATCAAATCCATTTAAACATGACAGTGCTGTTGCCAGCCTGGTGATGTTCTCAGCACAGGCAAGTCAATACATGCACTGAAAACCCAGTGTGGGCATTGCTTTGCATCTTCCTAATCTCTTACACAGCAAATTGCTTATCCTTTAATTGCTTTTCATTTTTACATCCTTAAGTTTCATTGGAGACGTGCAGCCTTGTACTAAAGCATCTGTTGGTACCCTTTTCCTTGCAGTGTCATGGAGTGCTCAGACCTGAGGGTGTTGTCACCCCAGGTGCTCTGGTGGCAGAGTGTCCCAGCACAGGGCACAGCTGTGTCCTGCCCTTGCTGCTGGCACGTGGTGGTGGCCACCAGGACAAGCAGAGCCCTATCGTTTGCTTCTGACGTTACAGCTGGTAGAATTCCTTATTTGATCCTTCAGGCAGTAGATCAAAAAGAGTTACACAACTTGTTCTTTAAACTGAACTGATTGGCTTTTTTCTTTTTTTTTTTTTCCCTCCCCTAGTGTAAGTGGAAGAAAAGCCTCAGGGGAGAGCATTTGAATAGGGCATGGGAAAGCATATCGATAATTACATGCATGGATTAGTGCACAAAAGCACTCCCCTCCAAGGATCTGCTTAGTGCTGTGGTGTTTGAAATAATGGAGTGTTTAATCATATTATTTTGCAATACTGAGGCTTTGATTACGCCACTGATTGAAATCAGCTTTTCAGATTGCTTTGTATAAAGATATCCTCATCAGCCATGCAAATTCCTATAGCATGGGAGGAGAAAAAGTCACAAAGATGCTGCCCTGGTGGTGCCAGTGGGTTTTACTTGCACACACGTGGTATTTCACTCCAGTCTTCTGTTTGTAGGTACTGTGTGTTTTGATCATATATCCTCTGACATTTAGTCTCTTCATTTTGTAAATAGACATGAAATAGCCCAAACAACCTCAAAGTACCCCGAGCCTTCTGCCATGCAGAAGTGCAGAGGATTAAAAGTAGTAATAAAGATTCCACTACTGCATTGAAGGAATTTTCTGCTTGTTTATAAATGCAAAATAAATTCCTTCCCAAGGCCAGTGGCATGGGGTAGACTTTGGTCCATGCAGGCATGTCCCTGATCCAGAGCTGGGCATCTGGGATGTCCCCTTGTGCCTTTGGTCTGTGCCAGGATGGAGACTGCAGGGAGGTCACTGGGAGGGAATGTGCTCCTGCTCCTACAGACCTGCTCTCTCCAGTCCAGGGTTTACACTTCAATTTACAATGGCATTTCTCCCTGAAATATTACAATGCAAACATTGTGCCACAGAGGAGGCTGTGCTGAAAGCATTAACTCCACTGCAGCTGGGGTGAATACAGAGGATGTAATTTTTAACCAATCCAGAGCAATAGGATGATTTTGGGGGGCTGTTCATGTACTGATCCAGCTTTGTCACGAGGGTGGGAGAGGTGCTGGGTGTACACAGAGTACAATCTGTCTATCCCATTTGCAGAGTTTGAATTCACACTTTTGCAAATGGGAGGCCGTGGTAGCATTACTGAGGTGCAGATTTATGGATCCCCTTTAAATGTCTTGTCAGAAAGAAACTCTGAAATGATCAGTTACACAACCAGTTTCACATACATGTGCCTCAACTTGTTTTTTTTCCAATAAGTAACCTTACCTGTGGAGGATTAGTTCAGGGTCCTCTCAGTTCCTGTCACTTCTGTATGAGTGTTTATTCACAGTGTCTTGAAAGGTTAATAGACCTCTGGAGATGGCCCCAAAAATAAAGTGTGAGCTTCCTCAGTGCCCAAGTTAAGCCTTTTAATTTGGATATTGGCTTCATAAAGGCGCAGTGGTGTTGTGAGACCTCACAGATGTTACAGTGATTTTCATACTGAGAGCTTTTGTCCCGAAGATTTATTCTTTTGGATTTACTGAGCTGCAAATCAAAAATGAGTTTAATTGATGTCTGTGCTTTCAACAGACAATTCTTTAGCTAGCTAGTTTTATTCTGATTTTTTTTTTCTGTCTAAGTAACTGGAACTATTATGTTCCCTAAAAATGCAGGAAGCACTTTTGCTAATTATCTTCTGTTGAAATAGTAATGCCTGTAAATTAAGGGAGCTAAAAATGCATTTTTTTTGCACAAATTTCATATATTTCTGCAGGTGAGTTGATATAAAATCTAATATCAAGTGGGCACCAGAGAATCATGACTGGGTATTTGAATGAGTTGCATGACCTTGCTCTTGATTAACACTGCTGCCAGATTCAGCACTTCAACCACATCATGAGGCGCTTGGGCTGCTTGTAAAATAGGAATATCAAGACTGAAAAGAAGGACTTGGAGTAAATTTTACTTTTAAAGTAGCTGTTTGTTTCTTGTTCTCTCTCTTTTAGGGGCAGTGTAATTTTTGTCCTAGCAGGCTGGGTTTTCCAGAAGTCATTCCCTGTACCTTCCACACCCTTTTGGAAGGGAATGCCACCTGGGAGTGCAGGGCTTGATGGGCGAGTACTGACAATGGCACTTTCAGAGATGCCTGCATATTTGGGGTTTTTTTACAGAGAATAAAGAGCAGCAAAACCTGGGTGCAATTGCTCCCTGCTAGCCCAGCCCATCACTCTAAGCCAGTTCTCCCATCCCCGTTTACAACTGATAGTAAATCCTCCCTCTCTCTCAGCCCTGTGTTGCTCAGGGTTATGTCTCCATCCTTACAAGTAATTTTTGCTGTGGAGATAAGCGTGAGGAGGAAGGATTGTTTGCACTGCAGGACCAATGGGAGCTGCAGGCGGGTGGTGTGCAGGCACCCCATCCCACCTTCCTCCACAGTGTGGAGGAGCAGCTGTCAAATGCACTGAGAGCTTCTCTCTGCTCTGTACAGACTATTAATTCTTTTTTGTTGAGTGGTGAATATTCAGCTGTTGGTTTAGCCTTTTGAATTCACATATTCAAAAACTTCCCTGGGCAGATGCAGTATAGAACTGCCCTGCAATGATAGTGAGAGCAGAGCTGCAGAGAGGAAATGAGGTGATGAATTTTATTTCCAGCCTTGCTGGTGGCTCTGTTATCCTGGGATGCCATCTCGCTCTCCATGGCTGTTTCCTCAGGTGTAAAATGGAGCCATTACCCACCTGCTCTCCTCGTGCTGAGTTTTGCACCCTTGCAAGTTAAAACAGGCTCTCATTTGCTCTGCTGGTTGTGTGCACTGGCAGCCAGCACCAGAACCTGCCTGTGGCAGCTGATGAGATCTGAGTGACCTGGATTAGTTAGCATATGGCAGTTTGGGAAGGGAATAAACTGCCTGCTCTGGTAATGCCAGTTTGCTGCTAGCACGTCCAAAACCCACACAGATTTAGAGTCTGCCTCTCCCCAGCTCTGTGTATTGCCTGTGCTGAGTGGGCCCAGACCACTGTCCTGGTCCCTGACCCCAGCCATGAGCTGGGCAGTGATGGGTGTTGAGGTGACAGAATCTCAGGCTGAGACAGCTGAATTTTCTGTTTTTGTAGTACAGGGGGATTGCACTTGTCTTGATGGGAGTGTGTGCAGTGAGATCAGGAGGGGTCCTTTAGCTTCATCCTCGGTCATCATTAAGAAAACAGTTTGTGTTTCTTCTCTTTTTTTCTGAAAAGATTAGATCCAAGATGGCACCAGCGTTGAATGCATAGAGGTAACAGGTTGGAGGATAATGAATTTTTGCTTGGAGCAAGGATTAATATTGTGTATAAACTTCAACCACTGTGCTAATTGCTCTGTGTGGCACCATGATCTGCAACTTCTCCCCATGGCAGTAATGTCTTCATCACAGGCCTGCCTCTTCAATTTTGGTGTTTCAGGGAGAGGGGGTGGCTGTTTTTCAAAGTTTGAGATGTGCATGTGTACACAGGTGAGTAGAGTTACAAGTAGATAAACTATTTTCACAGGTAATTTTTAGGCATCACCTGGACTTTGATCAAGATGAGTATTTCAAATAGGAGAAAAATCTCCATCCATGATGTAAATAAATCAAATGGCACTCCAAACTAATATATATATATACACACATAGAGGATTAATTCTTTTCATTGCACCATCAGGCAGTAATAGCAATGTTCAATCCAGATAACTATTGGCACCAATTTTATCATGTTGTGTTTAGCAAATACAGCTTTTTGTATAGTGACCAGTGATAGGGGATGTGTCACAAAGTAGGATTTTGTATTTGCATCTACTCTTCTTTCTTGAGAGATACTCATTATCTAATACTTGTTACAGCAAATCACTGCAGATCTGCTGGCACTGTCAGGTATTATAAACTCAATGTGTGCATGATGCTGTGCTATAGCAGGAAGCACCACATTCTAAAATCTCTGCTCTGATGTCTGCAGGCATGTGCATCCTCCACCAAATGGCAGATATATGAAGATATGTGCTTTTAAAAATATTTTAATTTCAATTGATAAATTATGACAGTTGATGCAAAGTTGTCTACAGTTAGTGTGGGGAGAGCACAAATAATCCTGTGCTGTAAACTAGGAATCCTTATCCCAGAAATTTTAAGCTATTTGCCAGTGGAAGTTTTTAAAACTGTGTAATTAGTGGTTTTGCCTCCAGAGGAGTACCAGAGCTCCTGTCACAAATATACTTGATGGTCCAGATCCTACAAAAATTATTTTGTCCCAGTTACTTCATGGTCAGAGCATCCACCTGATGTGCACTGGGCACTTTGTGCATTTAAATGTGTCTGGGTGCTGATCCTGCAGGCCCCCACGTGAGTCACCATGTCTTATTTACTAGCAAAAAGGATTTCTGCAGTGCAGGAATGTTCACTCATCAGTGCCTCATCTGGGGCTGGCTCCACCTGGCCCCAGACATGGATCCAGGATCCCTGGCTCTCCCGGGTGCTGCCCAGCCGGAGCTTGCTCTGTCGGCCACCAGCATCCCACAGCTAGGAGGATGCTGGCTGCCAGTCAGCAAGGACTCTTTACAGCTGAAGTGATTTAAATCACTGGTTGTGCTCATGATTCAAGTGATAAACAAGGAAATTTGAATTAAATAATTTGAACTTTCCCTAAGTGAGAGCTCATTCCCGTTGATTAGGAAGAGTAATACAAAACACATGGCTTGCAGCTAGTCACACACTTGTAAAATTTGGCGTGGTTGTTTATTAACCAGAAAGTGATACTGTATCTCACACAGCTGTGGAGCACTTAGTTAGCTGGAGAACCTTGTGGCTTGCTTTTTAAATTTTTCAGGAAAGGTTAATGACATTAAAGGAGAGTGGTTGTTTTTTACTTGAGATTTCGCTCATACAAAGCAAGGACAGAAATTAAAGGTCGACTAAAACGTGTAAAACCATGACTTGAAAATTGCAATTATATTTATAAAACATGCTTGCCATGTTTAATAATGAAAAAGCATTTTCCATCTTAAAATATACTACCAAATAAAGAATTATTGGGTGTGATTTTCTACCTTTCATGTTCGGCTTTTCAAGCAGCTTTACTCTGAGCAGTGGATGTTACTGTCAAATTGATTTTTAAACAGTTGGGGTTTTTTAAAGAGTATTTAATCAATCATTAACGACTTTGGTTAAAATTCATGAGATTTTAAATATTCATAAATTCTCTTTGCCTTCATGTGTGGGTCCAAGCCCGGCTGGCAGTGCTGCTGCTCTTGCCTTCCCGGGCACACTGGAACCTCACAGAACCACCAGCTCACAAGGCTCAGACCATGCAGAATGTGCTGCTAGAGTTTCAAGTCAGCATTGCTGCTGTTTTATCATAAAAGCTGATAGATCTCTGATAAAATGAAAAAGGAAAGGAACCCTGGGAAATGAAGTCATTCCTCTACCAGTGAAGTGCTTTCCTGAACATAGAAAAGTTACAAGTGAGCACGACAGAATAATCGTTCTCAATTTGGAGCTCTGTGGGGCCGTGGTGAAGGGTTTTGAAAGTAGCTAATTTAGCATTTCTCTTGAAAATTGAGTGCCACAGTTTCAGAGTTGCTGTGTGTGCTTCAGTGGTCAGAGTTTGGGATGCAGTGCACCTTTTCCCTGTGCTGAAGCTGTGCCTCTGGAGTGGGTCAGTGCAGTTGGCCTTGCCATCCTGCTCTGGTGTGTGGGAAAGTGGTGGCACCAGCTCCTGGTGCTAAATCTTGGGCTCTTTGGGGCAAAAACTGCAGCAGGGCACACACAGCCATAGAAATGTGTCTTCTTTTCTTAATTACTATAAGGCAACACCAGGAAATCCAGGAGGTTGTGTTCTGGGGGTGCTCCCTCTCTCCCTCTTCTTCATCGAGTCAAAACTCAGTCTGGGGGCTGTGCTGACCTGTAGAGCCACTTATGGCAGGAAGGCCAGAGGCACGTGGAGCATCCAGCTGGCCCTTCCAAATCTGAGTTCCAACTAAAGGTCAACAGATCAGCTACCTCAAACGATTTTAAATGTTTAAGTTTTACACAGTGCATTTTCTTCTTTTTAATACTTTATCAATTAACACGTTATCATTGTGACACAGAAGACAAAACGCAGGTGGGCTTTTTTTGTTGTTGATAATCAAAGAGTTAGAAACAGAGGCCTTGCCTTTACTTCTTAATAAAAGAATGAAGGGATAGATGGATATTTGCAGCCCTGAGCTTCACTATCCATGATTTATCCACTTGGATGTATATATACAGCTCCTGTTTCAACAGCAGCAGCTTCAGGACTCCTGAACAAATGGAGATAGATAGTTGTGGGGCCCTTGCCTTCATTCTACTTTTATTATCTCCAGATTTACTTTATATGCTTCCTGCCCCTGCTGCAGAGCAGCCAGGCATAGTTTTAACGGTATTTTCTGGTGCAGTTAAGATAATGTAACAGAATTAAAGTTGTTTGTGGAATGGGTTTGCATGGAGGAAAATTCCTAGCATTAGACTACAATATTTAGGTCATATTACCCTGTTTTTAGTGGAGTCAACTGAAAATACAGAACTATGTAAAAGGTGAAAAAATCTCAAAATTATTTTTCACTCAGGGAATGTACATTTTTTATAAGAGTAAACAGCTTGGGGGACACTTCCCCTCCCTGAATTTTTTATTGCAGACAAACTCCATGACCTCTGTAGGTGTTGCAATGCTAATCCTATGTAATGGATAATGAAAGTATTTTAAATGTTAAGGAAACCTGCCCCTTCTTTCCACACAGCTGAGGATGGCATCGATATTGGCCTGTGAAATGAGAGCTGGGTTCAGCAGGTTACTGATAAGGGGGAAGTGAAGCTAATGCTACTCTTTGACAGCTGTAATATGACAGTCCCATTGTCATTTCAATTTACTTCAAATAAGCATTTTACATGGTTCAGCACAGCTGTCTGTCCAGAAACCTGCAAGCCCCTGGAAAAATGTAGAAGTGTAAGCCTAGCAAGGAGAAAACCACTCTTTCATTTTCTCCCTCCTGAGGTCTTTCTGGTCTTTGCAAGTTCACTCCATCTTTCCTGAGCTAATTGTACTCTTAAATCACTTCATCTGCTTTATATTTGCAAGTTTACCCCCCTTGATTATAATTTAAATTTCTGGGTGGTAACTCTATTGTAGTACCATTGGTTACCTGTTGTATCTGTCAATTGCCTATTCAAGCTGTAATATTTTGTGTGGGACAAGAATATATTGAGTGGTACACTTACTCTACATTAAGTAAACTACTTAAGTGGTTTACTTAATGTAAAACATTAAATAGTGTAGCTTTTAAAAACCAGAAGCATGCAAATGCATATAACAACTCAGTAGAGCTTGCTTTGCAGTTCACTTCTACTGCTAAACTTGGATTAAAGGTGTAGTTGGTGGTGAATTTAGTTTATGGCATTTAAGAAAGGATTAATTCTGATCTTTAACCTAGATGATTTCATATGTAGCACATTTTGTTCTTTTGGTTCTGCATCTTCTCCTGCTTTTCTGTGTGATTTTCTTGGTCATACATTGAAGGTAAAACAAAACCCTCCATTGTGTGCACAGTCTTCCTGAGGAGAAAAAGCATCCGAGGAAGGCTGGTGTTAAGGAATGGAATGTCAGGGGTGCTGCGTCACCCACTGAGAGCTGAAAAGGCAATGTCTGTATCAACACTGGAGTTTGGTTTGTTTCTTTTCCCCCCCTCACTTCCCAGAGTGATTGACTGGTTTGCATCTAATGAAATTTTCATGCACATCTACAGAACAGTGGGATTCTGAGGAGATAGATTCATATTTCAGTAATTATGCCATGGCTGTATGTCACTGGAGCCCTTGGTGCACCCACAGAGGAGCCCTGGCTGTAGGTAGCAGTTCACAGGAATGTCAGCAGGAGGAAATCCTGCTGTGGGAGGTTGTTGCTTTTGGCAAAATATGTGGATGGGGAAAGAAAGAAAGAATGCACATGAATGTCCTTTCCTGGAAATAAATATTTTGAGGAATAGATGGGTCCTGAGGTAGTTTAACATGGGGAGAAAAAAGCCAGTTGTTTGTTGGGCCATGGCAGTAACTTCAGGGTGCTGAATGTCATTTGGTGATACTAAATAAAGGTACTCAAAGTTGCAGTGTGGCTCTGCAGTGTCACTGCTCTGTCTTTTCATTTGGGGGGGGTGTGCTTGCACATCTGCCTTGTGCTTTCAATGTGCCTGGTCAAGGCTGGGCTGCTGGGACATTTCACCTTCCGCAGACTCATGCATCCATTTCTCCTGTCCCTCCCTATTCCAGAGAACAGCCCATCTTCACCACCAGAGCCCATGTCTTCCAAATTGACCCCAGCACGAAGAAGAACTGGGTTCCTGCAAGCAAGCAGGCTGTAACTGTTTCCTACTTCTATGACAGCACGAGAAACAGCTATCGGATTATCAGTGTGGACGGAGCCAAGGTAGGAGGCTGCAGGTACCCGGCGTGGTTCTGTGCGGAGCGCTGCGGGACTGCCGGCACACGCGGGCTGCAGGAAACGTGTTACACGTGCTCCATTTTTTATGTATTCCATTGTGGAGGCTTGGAGGGAGAATTAAAGGGGTCTCTAAGCCCAGCTTAGTTGATTTTTATCTCTGATGAATTTGAGTTCGTGATAAGTGAGCCAAGAACTTTAGGTGTCCAAATTGAGTCAGAAGCACGGTATCTAAAACAGCCACCCGTATTAGGGTAGATAAGGCTGAGGCCTTTTTGGTGATAAAAATATTCTTTCTAAAAGGAACGAGGAGACAGATACATACAGACTATAGCTTTTAATGTAAATGCCAGCTGCATTTTCACTTTTGCCTGACTGAACTATTTACAGTTTAATACTTAATTTTTTTTCAGTTTTTGCACTGGAGTTCATCAGCCTTAGGTGACAAGTTAGGCATGAAGGCTCTTCCCCCAACCTTTTTTGTTAATTTGTTTTGCATTCCCAGAGAGTGTGCTCAAGCATTTGCTGTAAGAATCCAAATCAGTTGGTCTGAATAGGTTGCTCAGACAACTGTTTTTATTACAAACTACATTTATACCTTTGATTAGTCCCTCCAAAGTCACTTATGGGTGACCGCTTTCCTCTAGCAGACCCCAGTCAGAGGTATAAATGAAAACATCTTGCTCATGTGTACAAAAACCATTGGTCATTTCTGTCAGGGCACAAACCACAGGGTAACAAGATGAGTTTACTGCCTGTTTATCTGTGTTCCTGTTTGGATAAGGATGTTAAAATATCACTGTTCTGGGAGATAGAGATCACAGAAATCATCCCTTAATAAAGCTTTTCTATTTGTCATGCCTATTTCACATACTTGTTTTTCCAAACATCTCCTGTGCTATATTTGGTTATATATTGGCTTATAAATCAGCCATACTGCCTGCTTTAATTGATGGTAATGTTTCATTGACACCAGCACAGCATTAATATCTCCCCATCCCGCTGCTGTTTGTGCCAGTGTGCTCATTCCCAGGAATGCTGCAGTTTGCAGCTGGCACACGCAGCCCCTGGGACCTGCTGGGGGGAGCTGAGCCCCTGGATTTGCTTGCACCCCATGGGTGCTTGTGCTGAGGCTGCTGCTGGTGGGCTGGTGGCCTTGCAACCCCGAGCAAGTGCGACTTCTAAGCCAAAACTGCTGCACTCACAGCACTGCTCGCTTGATTTGTGGGTGTGCATGCATGCATTAAGACCAATTAATGAAAACAAAGTAATTACTGTATGTGGCAGGGGAAGCTGCAGGGGCAGCGTATGGCCACGGCCAGAGGTCCTGCCCAGAACTTCAAAGTGTGTGCAGAGAACAAGCTGGGCACCCAAGCTTTGCTTTGTCACCTGCTCAAAAGGCTCTCAGAAGGAATGTTCCCCCCTTCCTCTGTTTTAACATGTCCCAGAAGAAGGTGAGCTTGCCATGATTAGAATTCTCCCCTGGGGCTTCCCAAGCAAGAATCAATTGCTGGCCACATAAATTATTCCTCTTGTATTGAATCTTTGCTGATTAAGGAGCGGGTCAAGAATAGATGCTACCTTCATGCTCACCTTTGGAGAGTCCCATGACCCTGCTTGTCCATTTTAAGAGTGCTAATTGGGAAAAAATCCCTGGTGTTTATGCCAAAAGAAGTTAAAAGTTGCATTTTTCCCTTCAAACAACTACTGTTTAGTGTTTTGACCTACTTTTCCAGGCAAAAATGAAACTGGGTAGAACTGTAAGGAATAATATAGACAGCTTCAGATGATGGTGTCCTGCTTTCTGTACATCTCATTAGAATAAAGTCTTCCGTGTGTTGGCAAATACCAGATGGATTAATGTGACAGCTTCACTGTGGGCATAAATTATGTCTGCTTTAAGGACAAAAAAGCTGAAGCTCAAGTAAGTGAAGGTACTTGTCCCTACAAGGAAGGCAGTGATGAAGGATGTGTATCTCTTACAGCTCTCCATCCTTGTCTGCTCAGCAAATGGGCTGTTCTAACAGTTTATTTTAGACAAACATATAAGATTCACATTGGCCTGCAGAGAAATTTCAGTTAAATCTGACTTGTATGAAGATGTTGGATTAATTTGGTTGGGGTTTTGTTTTTTGGTTTTTTGTTTTTTTTTTTAACCATATGTTGACATTACATAGTAATGATAAAAATATTTGAAGTGATCAAGAATACAGGGTACTTCACTTATATATTGGTCATCACCTGGTTGCATAAGCTTGATTTTACTTGTAGCATTCAATGTGTCCCCCTGGGCAGTGTTGAATTGCCAGTGTGTGGAGGAGCTGGGAGCTGTGGATCCCCTGAGTGCTGCTGTGGCAGAGCACAGGGCAGGCTGTGCAGTGTCACCCTGATGAGTCCTTTGCTCCTGATGCAGCACTGACCTGATGGGCTCTGATCCTCGCAGGAATGCCTTCCTCAGGCAGCTGCTGCTGTCCTCAGAGGTCCAGACCCTCTGCAGTGCCCTGTCCTGCAGTCCCATCCTCTTCTCCCAGCAGGCACAGCCCGTCCCTGTCTCCTCCTTGTCCCCACACACCCTTGTCCCCCCTGTGCAGGGCAGAGGGGAGCAGAAGGATTTAGCAATGGGCTTAAGGTGGGGATTAACTGCTGAGCCTGTGTTTTTAAAGGTGTAAATATTGGTAACTCAGTTTGTGAGCCTGGCTGGCAGAGGAGCTGCCTGGCTCAGTGCAGCACTGCCTTTGTCTTCCCCTTCGGAGAGGGATAGGAGAGTCTGGATGCTGCACATGGAGGTGGTGAGAAAAATGGAATAGAAAGAGAGTAGGGTAAATATAGGAAGCAGAATGAAGACTAGGGAGCTTAACTCTTCCCTTGCAGAGGAGTATTCAGGAGTCCAATAGGCAGGACAGCCAGGAGAGAACATACCCCTGCAGGTGCCAGGTTTCTTTCAAATTCTCCCATACCAGTAACAAACCCATTAAAATACCTGGGGAATGAAGCACTGCAGTGAGGAGACCCTAGATTTAAAACAGCTTGTACCACTTTAATTCCTCCTGTTTGCAACGCTAAAGACAACAACTCTTCTAATTCCTGTGTCTTTCACAGAAAAACAGGTGCTGTGGACAGGAGCTTACAATTTATAGCAAAAGATTTCACAGGCACCATATGAGAATGTGCTAGATGATCTTAACCAAGATACCATGACCAAACAAGGAAATAGATTAGTATATCCTTTAATTACATTACAATTGACTGGTATGTTGTCAAGCAAGAAATTTCATCATGTTTTAAGAAGTTTCTAGCCACAGGCTAACTGCAGCATAATGAATGCTGGAGGAAATGATAAAGTAAAATGCAAGGGCACACACTGATTCAGAGCTAAGGAGGCAGCTGAGAGACTTTACTGTGTGAAACTTGAAAAAAGACAAAATATGGTGATGATGCAGGGAGAATGTGAACTTTTAAGTGTCCAATTGCTGTGCAGTGTGTGGGGAAAGCCACACACAGGGCTCCTCATTAACAGTGAATACATTGCCCTGCCATTTGGAGGCAAAAAGGAAGTTTGACAGTATGAAAACAATGTAGACCAATAGCCTCTGTCATCCTCAGGAATAATGCATGGTAGTACCCTGGTTGGTGGGTTTATTTATGTTTTATAAACTGAAATTTCATGTTATCCAAACAGTATAGAGAAAAAGGAAAGGAATTGAGATGGAAATATAATCCCCCAGAAACAAGCCTCTGCCCTCTTTTCAGATGTTCATTTGTATTTCTATAAAACTTGTTATTGCAACAACATCATTTTTCTCTTTTGAGAAATGAGCTGCTAATAAGGAACATAAAGCTAGCTTAAAAATTAATAGCCAGCAATAAAGTGCATAGTGAGACACACTGAGTTGGCAGCAGCAAAGAAAAGTGACGCAGCAAGAGTCATCACAGGTGCCAGTCCCCAGTTGTCTCTGAGAGATGCTTGAACAGATGACTAGGAAAAAAATTAAAATCAGGCTTTAAAAGATGACTACATTACAAGAGTAATTGTAGAAAATACATGGTACAGAAATAAAGACTGTGTTTCAGAGGAAAAAACCAGTCAGCTGACACTCGTTCCCAGTTACTAGCTCATTTAAGAGTTCATTACCTGATCATTACCTCGAATATTGGAGATCAGCAGCTAAGTTGGGCATAAGTGTGTGAAAGTATTGAAGAGAGAACCAGAAAAATTGCTGTGCTGGGAAAGCAAAATCAGTGAGTCTGTTTCTGAAGTAAATTGCAATTAGTAAGAATAAGAATATGGGCCAAATTTTGCCGATCAGTATTCACACAGTGTTCCCCAAAGTGAATACAGTACATTATATGGTGTGATGAAGCTGTTTGATCAAGTGGCATCTATGCAGGGGACAGTGTGATTTACAGAGGACAATGAAGCTGGCAGGGACACAGCCCCAGCAGCCTGTGGCAGCAGATATTTAGGGAGGTAAGGAGGGCTGATATGTAAATCTGCTAATAGTTGATATATTCCTGGCTTTCTCGGTTCCTGTACCAGGGAACTAATTGCTACCTAATTTAATAGCTGCCCACCTCTTTATGACCACGCTTTTCTTGTTGACAAGATTGGAGGCAGGTGTCCTCAGCACACAAAGAGGAAATTGAGTTCTTCCAGTGATGTGTTCAGAGGCTCAAAACAGATATTTTTCTTTGCCCATGGAAAAGGAATTATTTTAAGGCATAGTTGTTAAAAATATCCTAGAGTATTTTGCCAAAAGGTGACTCTTAGATTTCAGAATCTTTTCTTTCAAAGGAAAACAATTACAGGGTATGGTAGCACAGATGAAATTCCTTCATCTGGCTAGATATTTTCATTCTTTTTTTTTTCTTCCATTGACGTAAATTCATCCATTAAACCAGTAGCAACTCTTTCACAGGAAAAAAACCTACCAAGTAATTTATATATTACAAAATTTTTGGCACTGAGTTATAAAAGGCTTCTGGCAGTGTGTACCTCACCAGGGGTCTGCGTTGGTGTGGCAGCATTTAACTCAGCCTCTGGGACCTCATGGGTGTGATTTGTGATGATGTGTGGCAGCAACAATCAAAATATTGGCTTCTCACTTGGCATTCAGAGTGTCAGTGTGTGTTCACCCAACCCCACACCCCAGGAATTAGGTGCAGTGATGTAGGGTGTTTTATTTTTTTAATGCCTACCTTTTCTTAAATACCTAAGTTGTTGTTTTTTTTTTCAACTCCCTCATTTTTCAGGTTTAATAGTTTTGTAGTGGAACTACAGAGGATGTTTTACAGTCTTGGGTAACCAAAGATAAAAAGATGTAAAAAGTAAATGAAAAGTGACCTTACAAAGTGGTGTGTTGGCTTTTCTTTTAATGTCTATAGATAAACCCTGAAATGCTATGATTTTGAAAGGTGTGGGTGAGGGTATTTGTGTGTTTTGTCAAAGGGAGGGAGATTCTTTGATATCTAGTCTTGCCTGCCCTAGTTTTATTTATGGCCCCTGCCTCAGGAGTGCCATGTGCTGTACCCAGAGGAGCAGGGTGCTGCTGGGGGCCCAGCCAGCTGCCCTTTGCCTGCTCAAATGCCAAGAGGTCCCACTCCTCACCCTGAAAATTATTTTGCTGACTGCAGCCCTGGCAGGACTGCAATTTACAGAGAGTCCCTGCTAATAAAATCTGATTAAAATAAAATACTTCTATTCCATATTCTCAGAGCTTTTATTTCACCAATGGGTTACTGAGACAGAGATTACCTTTTTTCCTAAAACTTCTACCATGCTGTTTTTGCCCTACAGTTTATTCCAGGCTGGGTGGAAAATCTTTTCTGGTGGTCCCAGAAAAGCATGCCGGCCATAAAACATGGATGGGGGGGAGAATGATCTCAGTATTACTTAAATGTCTGACACTGAGAAGCAACATGGAAAGGACCTTTCCTCTAAAGGCAGCATGTGAGCTCTGATGACCTTTCCTCAAAAGGCAGCATGTGACACCCTGCCCAGGAGACACATCCAGCTCAAGGGTGACACTGCATTAGGGCAAACCAGTGCAAAGGAGTCCAGGTTTGACCTCTGAAGGTCTGATTCCACTGATCCAGTATTTGTGCTTTCTTGTCCATACCTTCATATGTTGTAAAAGATTTCCAATACTGGTCTGGCTGAATAGTGTAATACAGAAATTTAAGCGTATTTCCTTCATCCCCTCTTTATCATAGTGTGTTATTTCATGAACTATTGGTGCTAATTTCAACATGACTTTTAGCACTGTAGATAATACCAGAGTCAACAGATGGAACTAATTAATGCCCCATATAAAAATTATACTAAATCTTTTGGAATACAAACTGTGGTATAAAATACAATTTTAGTGCATAGTCCTGTCTTACAGCATGCATAGTTTGTGTGCATGTTACAATAAACATCTCATTGCCTTTATCCTACTAAGATAACTTTTAAGTAAAAACACTAATTGTGGGTTTATGATTTCCTATGTACATTATGTAATTACAGAATCATAAAATATCCTGTGTTAGAAAGGACCCACAAGGCTCATCAGTTTCAACTCTTGGCTCTGCACAGGTCCACCCCAAATAGATAACAGAATATATAAGAAAAGGATAAATAATTACTATTGAGACAGCACAACTGCAATGGTATCAGTGTGTATATACTCTTAATCCATACTAAAGCTTTTGAAATAATTTGATGTCATTTCATCAGTCTGACCAGATGTGGTTTGTACTTTTCCTGGTTCAGATTTCTGAGGCCTTGCTGGAGAATGATGCTCATCTGCTGGAGACATGTTCTAATCCCAGTAGTGCTAAACAAAAGACTTTGTAAAAGATGCTTGAGTGATCTCAAGCTGCTTTTTGTGGTGCCTTTTGGTCATGTTGTTCTGTAACCAACGAAACTGGATCAAACTGCTCTCTGAGATGCAGCTGCTCCTTTTGTAGAGAATTTCTCCTTTGTTTTGTACAATGATCAGACTGGGAGCAGAACATCTGTCCTGGCCTGGGGCAAAGCCCACCAGCCTAACCCAGGCTGGAACCTTTCACTCAGACAGTGAAACAACTTGCAGTAAATAATTAATATTTTTAATTGCTATTTTCTGGTTTCATTTAAAGGTGTTAAAAGTTGTGGTGATGTAACTTCCAGATTTTTTAGCATCAGCTGGGGTGATTCAGAGAGAACTCTCAGTTTAAGGAGAAATTGCCATCAGTGGGTGATGCTGATGCCTCCTAGGCAGGGGTTGCTTCTCTGGGGCAGCAGCAGCCCTGCAGGGCAGGAGGGTCTGCATGGGTGCTGGGTCACTCAAAGGTGTGGGGTGTGCCCCGAGCTCCAAAGGAGTCCTGGGCAGTATCAAACACAAATGGGAATGTTGGGGTGGTAGGACAGACTCAAATAGGAAAGGAAATGGACATTTTAACATGAGGATCAGTATCTGGGGTGAGCACACTGAGGTGTGTGCTGGATCTTTCTGCTCCATAGACCAGGACTTCATGTTCCTCTCAAAGACATCTTTGAATTTACAGTGAATGAAATAAAGGAAAACAACAGTCTCTGGGGATCTGAAAATATTTGTGGTGACTGTGCTAGGGGTGTACTTGGCTTGATTAAAGTTTCTTAAGTTTTGGGTTCTCTCTAAACATTCAGATAACTTGAGAACATTTTTTTTGGAATTTGGTGAGGGAGAAATACAGCAGAAAGGAGAAGCAGAGCTGTCAGCCAAGGATGAGACTGCTCACTTGCATCATCCTTTATTTGCTTAAGGTGATATCAAGTATTCAGAAGTTCAGGCTGAGGGGAGGTGCAGGATTTAATAACTGGGAGGATAGTGCATTGTCTGGAATTGTGTGTGCAGTGGAATTGTCCAACAGTTATAAAACAGGTTTAGATAGAGCTGGTTGTATTGGGTGCACTTGTGTGAGCAGGTCTTTGAGTATTCAGAGGATGAGAAAAAATGGTTAGGGATTAGCTGCAATAAGAATTTCAGAACTAGTAATACTGGTGGAGATGAGACAAGAATAGAAGCAAAAGTTAAAAAGGTTTATCAGAGCTGCAGGTGAAAAAGAGAGCTTGTTAAAAGCTGAGAAAGAGCAAAGTAAATGCCAGGAAATTTGGTGGGTCACTTGAGATTGAATCAACCAGAAATTATGATCACCTCCTGAGGTTGTGTTCTGGTTTAGAAAAAAATTAAAGTCTAGAGCCATAGAACTCATAGCACTTAAACATTTCTATATTAATCTCTTTCCAAGTTATTAACTTTGAAATGTGAAAAATTCTCTGTTCGTTTCCTGGATTATTTCTGGAAGTAAATCCTTCAGAAGCTGGTTAGTAAGCTTAGGAGAAAGCGTACCAGAGTGCTGTCAACAGCTGTACCCTTGACAGAAGAGCAGAAGCACATCTGCTCACTGTTTGTTCCTATCTGGCTCATTTTCTGCTTGTATGTGTGTTGTGTGTGTGTGTCACTGGCTCTGAAAAGACCACACACAGCTGAATCCAGGAGATTGCAAAGACCTTTCTAGAAATGAATTTGTTACTCACTAAAAAGAAAAGATATAAATCCATGCTAAGGATTTCTTGCTGTAGGGAAAGTAGGGAAACTTTGGTCTGGGTAGATTTTTCCTTTTTAAAACTCCCCCCTGTAAAATTGCTCAGAAAAGCTCTGCCAAAACAAGTGTTTCAGTAACTGCTCACTCTGAGTGGTTTTTGGTCACCAGACCTGTGGGGGACCTGAATGTGCCAGAGGGGTCATTGAAATATGTGATGTCATTGTAAAGAAACCTGGACATCCTGTTACTTCCTAAAAATAATGTTCCTGTCCATCATGGCCATTGCTCATGCCAAGGGACAGTTTTTCCAGATTTTGGAGAGGAACTGAGCTATGCTATTGCTGTCCACTCCCAGGGTGTGTGGGTGGTTCAAGGGGAGTCTTTAATGATGCCATGTGGTTGTGCCATTCCTGCCTTTCAAAAGGGACCTTCAGGCTTTAGTGAGGCTGTTGTCACAAGCTTGAAGAATGCAGAAAATTATCAGTGCTTAAATAATCAACTTAGGGATGTGGTTATATTGCACACAAAGATTATATGCTTTTATTAAATCTTCCGAAACATAAATATGATGTGTCTATGGGAAGTTTTATAATTTTTTATATTTGTAGTCAAAGCAGCCTTCTCCCTCACCCCAATATTAGTCACCAGGAGAAAAAACAGAGTCTCCACTGTATCCTTCTCCCTTTCTGTGATAAGTTAGGAATTTTATTTCTCGTATGAAAATAATACACAAGCATCTTGATTTATATATTTTGTAAATTGTTGCATGAAATTCCTGGATAACAATTTGTTCCAGAGGGTTTGAAAACCCTTGCTGTAGATTTACTTCATGAAACAGCTGCTGGAGCTTTGAATCGTGTGGGTGGGTGGATGTGTGTGCTGTGCCTAAAAGGAAAAAAAATTCTAGTCAGATGTCAAAGCAAAAATAGGAGATTTTAGAGATTTAGACTGAGTGGAGGAGTGGGAAGCCAACTCTGCAGAGATGTTAATTACCTTGGGAAGAAAAAGGGAGCAATGGAGTAGGTGTAGCAGGAGATTTACTTAATAGAATTCACACAATCATGGACCCACTTTTGTTGCATTTAGACAGGTTCTTAGTGAGGGCTTTACAACAGAGGTATTTTATCAGAGGAAAAACAGTTATTAGTCTTTTTATTGGGGGGGCTATTTTTGCATCTCTTTTTATGAAGGAGGACAAGAATTGTATGAGATTTTTTTATTATTTGTTGGCTTTGGGGGTTAAAAAGGAACCTCATCATTCATTGAATTATCCTGGGGATGCAAAGCAATTTGAGAGGAAAAAAGCACTATGTGCAGCTGTGGAAATGGCCCTTTTCCCCCTAAAGCAGCAGCAGCACAGGAGAGGCTTTACCCATACAAGGAGTCTCCTCTCTGCAGAGGGAGCTCAGGATGGGAGGTAAATGCCAAGGGTTGCAGCAAGTCCTGTGTGTCCTGCAAGATGTCCTGGTTCTCCCTCTTTGCAGGAACAGCTGAGGTTCCTCTTCCACTCCCACCTCCCCCAGCAATACCTGGTGTAGCTGTGGAAGATTTTGGAGTCCAGTGATGGGTGAAATAGCTGCTGTCCTGGTTAACTGTGTAGAACAGAAATTCCTGAAAAGCAGCAGCAGGCCAGGCTGACTGCAGTGAAGGGGTAAACGGAGATAACCAGGGCAAGAGCCTGGCAGTGCCTCCTGCCAGCTGTGCCCACCCTGTGCTCAGCTCCCCCATCCTGCACCCACAGGGAGTGGAGTAGCAGCAAGAGCAATGTGGAGAAACTCAGTGCTCTTCTTAATGTACACTTAGAGTGCTCCCACTCCAGTTATTCCACGCCCTCCAACTGTCCCAGGAAAAGTGCCATGTAGGTGTCAGGTGCAGCAGATAAAGCAAAGCTGGAAGAAGTGCCATTGGTATTTTTGGGTTTGTGTATCTTTGTGCTTCCCTGGCTTTACTCAGTTTGGTGGGCTCAGCAAGGGACTCTCTTTTTCCCCCTTTATTACCACTGTATTGATTAACAATGTGTGTGTTTGTCTGTGCAGTGGCTTTCTAGGACTGGAAATGAGATGAGCAGTTTATCACCAGTGACATACTGGTGAAAATGTGTTACATCCTGTCTTGAAGCAGAGGTAGGAAGGATGGTAGAGAGTGCAAAGGATAATACAGATAATGGAAATGTAGGTGGGCTAATTCCACAAAAGTGTTGCTGAATATTTGGGATAAAGGAAGAATTTCTCTGTAAATCCACCTCTGACTCCTCATCTTCACATCCTGTGTCACAAGCCCTTCTGATTCATGTCGACTTGATGAGCTGGAAGAACCTGCTGAGCCTGTGATAGCTATGGCCAGAGGATTAGCAGCTTCTTTCCTTCTGCAAGTCTGTTTTTAGACTGGGATACATCTTTACTGAAGATTAGCAGCCTGGTGGGTTGAGGAAATTAAATTTCACAAGGGCTGCAAACTGGAAGCACATATTCAGAGGTGTGAAAATGAAATGGGGAGATTTTAGTGGAGTCTTAAGGAGTAGATCCTATGGCTTGGAGCCTTGGGGGTTTTCTGGGGGTGTGGTTATTTCAGAGTAACAGGTAATGTGAATTTACAGGGGAAATTCCAGAATAATTCCTAATTTGGCGCTCTTGTCCTAGAATAAGGTGTCCTTTTCTGATTTAATTTAACACACTTTGAAAATATATTGGCCAAAACATTTATTAGCTATTTCATAGCTGTTGTTTCAGTCTTTTCCTAGGTAGGCAAGCTGGTGGCAGGGCTGGCTGACATGGCTCATCACCCCCTGGGTGCGTGTCCTGGCAGATTCCTGCCGGTGTGTTCATCCTCCTCCTGCTCGGGGCTGTGCCAAATGCCCTCTGCAATCCCTGCTCTCCTCCCCCTGGAGCTGAGCTCTCTCTCCTGTCTGCTGTTCCCTCTGTGGTCCTGGCAAGCCAGGCTGCTGGGGTCAGGCTGTGCACTGGAGCCAAGCTGGCAAACCCCTGTGTGCTCCAGCCCCGCTCCCCAGCTCCAGCATGCCTGTTCACCTTGTGCTAATGGGGCAGCAGCTTGGGAAAGGCTATTTCCAGGAGCTTTTCCCCTTCAGTGCCCTGTTGTGGTACGGGGTGTGCAGGAGTGGAGCCCTTAAAACACTGGAAGTGTTCCCCAAAAAGAAGCAGCAGCTGCATTTGTGGGCTCTGCTCATGCAGTACGAGCAGCAGGAGCTGCCAATACAATTTCTCCTTCTACGCACTCAGGTCGTCCTGTGACCTCTTCCTTCTTGATTTATTTGGCACTTTCTCTCCGTGGCTAGGCAGCAGGATGGGTGTGTTTCAGCCGATGAATGTTCTGCTCTACAGCAGCTTATTTGCATTGCTTTTATCTGATGAATGTATCCAGTGAGTTCCTAAATGTCTGGAGTCATTGCTGGGTGAGGTGGTGCTACGCTGTGCTGTGAACATACTTCTGTGTCATCTTCAGATAAAAATTTAGATCTCTCTGGTCTGATTTTCTCCCAAAGGAAGTGAAATTAGTAGGAGATTTTGCTTGGCTCATGCAGGTGTATCAGGAATGTTTGCCATCTGATACATTTGCATGTAGGTGAGCGCAAAGGCAGATTTTTTTTTTAACCACATGGAGACAACTGAGTATGATGAATGGGTTTATTATTCTGTAAGGTGCTTATTATATTATGCTTCCCTTTGCCATTGTCTTTAGGGAGAACTCTTTAACCACTTCAGGGATTGATTACATTTGATTAGAGAGTAGTTTGTCTCCTGAATCTATTACCCTGGATGAAAGTCCACAAGTTTATTCCATTTTATGATGCAGCCGGAATTTCACTGTGTGTGTATTATACAAATGAGGACCAAATGCAAAGTATTTCCTAAGGGCTCATTTGAATTGATGAGTGGCCTTTTCTTATAGAATTATCATGCTGGATTGCAGGTAGGGATGGAAAAGAGCTTTGGGGCTCATCCTGCCTGCAGCAAAAGAGTGCCCTTCTCTCCTTCTTTTGAAATTTGAAAATTCTGGCTCATACTTTCACATACACACACACCAAAAAAAAAAAAAAATTCCCAGTTTATTTGACCTTTCCTGTTGTGGTGGTCACAAATGCTTCCCCCTGCCCCAGCTGAGACCATCTGGCCAGAGGATGGAGGAGTGGTGGGGAGCCCTCTCCTTCTGGTCCCACACAGCTGAGGGTGAGGCAGCCTGGAAGTGGGGATAAGCTGGGTTACCTGGCAGGAGCACCTGCAAGCCTCAGTGTTCATTGTTCTTTGAAATCAAGCAGCCTTTCTTTCTCCTAGATACAACCAATGTGATTGATCCCTTGCCAGTGGAGTGTCAGTGCTCTGAAATGATGGCCAGATCTGTGGGGAAGTGAATGTACAGGCAATGGGGTGAGGATGGGCAGGAAGAGCAGGTGAAGGTACCCACAACATCTATCCCCTCTGAACTCAGAGAAACATGAGCTGTGATTTAATCTCTGAAGCTTCTACTGAGGTTTTCACTTCTCTGTAGGAATGCAGCATTTCTGAAGTGCCTGACTGACAGAGGAGGATTTAAGGGGAAAGGTAGAGACAGCTTCCAGGCAGTTTCACTAATAGCAGCTTATTATAAATTTAACAGATGAACTGTCAGTTTCTTGGAGGTGTGTGCTCACCACAGCCTTTCCTTGGATTCTCTGCTGGCCATAGAAAAAATTTAACATCTAAGGTGCTCAGCTAATGCAGTACATTTCATTGCTCAATAAGGTGTTCCTTGGTTTATGGTTTGCAGCCTTCATTATTCCTTTTATCACTTCTTATAATATTGAGCTGTGTTGTACAAGATAACTTTAGTGTGGGTTTTTTATATGTTTGTATTTTCTCAATGATTATTGTAGGAGGAATGGAGTAATTTTATTCTTCTCAGGGTCAACTATCCGTGAGTGAAGCTTTTGCCTTTCAAACAAACTGGTCATTTTATTATTTTTTTCCCCCAGATGTCTAAGTTGATAGGCACAGCAGGACAGAAATGATACTTTTTATGACTCAAAATTTATGGGAACGTTACAGTTTTTAAAATAAATTCTGTAACTTGAGAAGCTAGACATTTGTAAGTGGTTCATCTGTCCGATGTAAGATTTTTTTTTAACAGAAATAACATATAGCACTTTTTTGAAAGTTTCTGGAAAGCTCCCTGATTGTTGGGGTTGGTTGATTTTATGTTGGCTGTTCCTATGGCACGACTTAGCTGGAGGAGAGCACATCTGGGCAGCTTTGCTCATACCTCTGCCTGTGCCACTCCAGATGTGTTGACCCTAAAACTGATGACAGAATCACAGAGTGGTTTGGGTTGGAAGGGACCTCAAGGATCACCCAGTTCCAAGCCATGGCAGGGACACTTCCACCAGACCAGTTTGGTCAGAACCCATCCAACCTGGACTGAAACACTCCAGGAATGGAGCAGCCACAACTCCTGTGTTCTCTGCACAGAGTGTGTTGACCTGTGCTGGATGCAGGGTCACCTCTCCCCCTTCCTTGCCCTGTTTGTTCTTTCCCATGCAAAGACAATTTCAGTTTCAATTTGCAAAGGACAATTTCAGGGGTAACACTCACCTGGCTCTCCTCTGTCATGATCCTTCTGGTGAAACTTCCAGTGGTGGGGCATGGCAGAAAATTGGAGGTTTATTTCAAAGTGATGATGCAAAAAGAGGGAAATAAGTTGAGTAATTTTTAAGAAAGCAAATGGAAGTGTTAGCACAGTGGTCAAGGAGGGGATGGAAGCAAGTAAGGATCTTCCTCTGGTAAATTTAATTCACACTTTTTGCTAAATGTAAATGATAGCTTAGGAAAAAACTGCTTGGAATACACAGTAAATGATGTTGCCAGGATACTTCCTGATCATGTTAATTAAACTGTCCCACAGATTGGGCTTAATTACTGCATAATTTGCATTTTGGAAATGATGGTACGCATTACTAAAGAAAGCTCTTGTTCTGCTAGCAGAAAGAACATTGTACATGAATTAATTTCCAGGGGAAGAAGTCGCTAGACTCCTATAATGATGTATCTCGAAAATAAAGTTAAGATTTTGATAATGAACTGACATATACCTCATTCCTTTTAGCAAGATTACATTTTATATTTGTTCCACTAAGTTCCTCAGAGACTTCATCCACCAGCCTTCCTCTTGTTGGCTGTTTCTTTAATTACAAGAACCACTGTTACTTTCAGGGTTGCTGGTGATGAAGCAGATATTAGTTAACATGTGTAAAGAGGCAAAATACTTGTTCCAAGGCCCAAATTTAGTACTGCATATGCATTGCTGGTGATGTGCT
Source organism: Aegithalos caudatus (assembly GCA_013389925.1). NCBI lineage: Eukaryota > Metazoa > Chordata > Aves > Passeriformes > Aegithalidae > Aegithalos > Aegithalos caudatus. Next base: position 265,998 of record WEIU01002273.1, read on the forward strand.
TCCCCAGCCTCCCAAGTTAAACTCACTGTTAAGCTATCAGCTTCTCCTTGTCTTGTTTTTTATTGTCTGGTTTTGTTTTAAACTTGACGCATGTCTGGCATCCTACTTGTGGAGGCCTGAGGATAAATGGAAAAATGAAGAAATACCTCTCTGCCCTCAGGTCTGAGTTCAGGTGTCACTGGTGGATGCCCTACTTGGAGGCCTCAAGCAGGAGCCTGTTGGGGCAGTGGCTTCCTAGTGCAAAAAAAAAGAGGATTTTGCATCTGCATTTCTGCCAGGGTAGTTTTGTGGCTCCTGACCCTGCTTTGAGTTAAGTGATATTCCTGCAGCCATGTTTAACTGCAGGGCTGTGATGGTACTTTTAAAAACAAGACAAAGCATCAGAACTCCTGCAAGAATTAAGACAAGAAAAAAAACAACTGTTTTGTTTTGGGGAAGAAAAATCTTCCGAACACAGCAATTTCCCAATTTAGCCTGCTAATTGCTTTGGATGATACCGTTGCTAGGATATGCATTTCCGATGTGACTTGCACGTTTTAATTCTCCTTTTTGCTCTGTCTGTGGCCAGGTGATCATAAACAGCACCATCACCCCCAACATGACCTTCACGAAGACGTCGCAGAAGTTCGGGCAGTGGGCGGACAGCAGAGCCAACACCGTGTTTGGGCTGGGCTTCCCCTCCGAGCAGCAGCTGACAAAGGTACCAGGGCACTGCTGCAAAGGCTGCCTTGCCTCTTGTTAATGCACAGCAGCACATCTGCAGCCTGGGGGTTTCTGCAGGCCCTCTTCAGCTCTGTGAGTCTCTCCTCCCTGGGGTCACTCGCTGTCTGTGGGTGGCAGTGAGTGCTGCTGGTGGCAGGGGATGAGCAGCCAGGGAGGGCTGGTGGCTGACAAAACTGCCTCTGCATCAGCACCAATCCCCTCATCCTGAGTTTGGTAGTAATGAAACACTTCCCTGGGCTAGGAAATGGGTACATGAGCAGGCTTGTAAAGGCCAGAGCAGCCTCTTGTGAATAACCAGCACCTGAAAATACTCCTCTGTCACTGGAGGCGGTTTGTTGACAAGGGCTTATCAAGCAGCTGAGATGATTGTTTGTTCATGAGGTAAAAAGCCCTACTTATCTAACACATACTTGACTCCTGAAGCATTGGCTGCTTGGCACTGGGCTTCATAAGTGACCTCAGCAGGGTGTCCTTGGCCATGCCACAGCCTCTCATGTTGCTGTCCTCTCCTGTGCTTTAATAAGAAAAGGATCAGGAGAAGAAGGTGTGGTGTCTAAATCAGCAAAAGGCAGAGCACTGCACTAGAAGTGTTATAGGAATTTATTTTAGTTGATGTAGGAATTTATTTTAGTACATCTGTCATAATAAATTTTTGCAATTTCTAGAGAATTGCATTTTTGCAAGTGTTTCTTAAAGGTAAAAGTTATTTTACTTTTCATATGTTAAATTATTTTTGGACTTGGGATGCCCATAAAAGTGCCATGGGATTAATCTGTCCTTCAGGGATGATAAAGGTATGATGTGCAAAGCTTCTCTAAAAAGGAGTTGCTGGAGATGGTTATGTTTTATGATGGTTACTCAGGTGTACAGAACTGCTCATTTCACCTATGCATGTTCTTCACTCCTGGGGCAAAGAGGTGTTCATAGTAGCTAATAAGATGTGTGGGAATAGGGGAGGATTAAAATAGACCATGGGGAATAATTTGTTTTGAGTAACAGATAAACATGATATCATGCAACCTTTGAACACGGAATGGGAGAATTAGCACCTCTGGATAGTAATTTTTAATCCTGGATTACTGAAGCTACACCTCTCCCACATGACATGAGACCCCATAGTGCAGGCTGGGGCTAAACATCCCCCATGTGCCCCATGGAGCAGGTGGTGCTGAGTCTGGCTCCAAAGAGGAGAGGTAAATAATGTAATAAGGCACTGGGTTCACTGTAGTAAGGCAGGAGGTACATTTGGGGGACTTTGCATCCTAATCAGAGAAATTTTACCGTGTTCTGCAGACCTTATCAAACACATACTCAGAAGAAATGCCTTGCTGGTATCAGCTGGTCAGTGTTCACATGGTCAGTCTAGAGCCAGTGTGGATAACATGTCGTGTGGGTACAGGGGCAGCAGCACCAGCTGTGTTTCTTTCCAGGTCATTTTGCTCATTTGTTTGCACTGCATGATCTGCTGGAGAGCCCACTGCCCAAAATCCAACCTTCTACTTGCATGAAACGCTTTCCAAATCAGCAGAAAGACTTTTTCTGGTCAGAATATTGAGAGGAAGCTTAAGGGGAGCACTTCTGAAAATAGCTTGAGATGATCTTTTAAAAAAGAAAAAACCCCAAAACTCTGACAGTTACCTAGCTGAAAAATGTAAGAAGACCTGGTTTATTACCACCATGCAAAGAAATAGGACAAAGATACTCCATTACTGTCTGTGCTTCTCAGTTTAATTATTGAGCCATTAGCAAGAAAGATCAGAGTTGAGAGTGAGATTACAGCTGTATAAGTGTATTGGGAATAGTAAAATCAAGTTTCATTTTATATTAATATCATTATACTCTTATAAAAGATATAAATTAAAGCTTGCCTGTTTTACGGGAAATAATTGAAGTGCTTAGTCAGGAATTGGAAGGGCACAGTAAAACTCTCCTAAACCAGAGATCAATAGCCCTGGCTTAAAATAAATATAAATAAATAAAGCTGAAAAATGTCTGTCGAAAGCAACGGAAAATAATGAGGCAGGAGAAGAGGTTAGCATGCCTAAAAATGCCTGCATTTTTAAGCACATTGCATGGCCTAATAAAAGATATTGCCTCATTCTAATGCTTTGCTTCTCTTGAGATACTTAAAGCATTAATCCATACCTATAGGGAAAAGCAGTTCAAATTAAACATGAGCCATTAATGAAAACTGCATTCCGTGACCCAGTAACCTAATTACCATTCACATTGATTGGGAGAATCCCAGGGCTTAAAGCTGATGTCCTGCTCAGGGTCCTTTTCCCCTTTTGCAGGACCACTGACCCCTCCTTCCCCCCCTTCCACCCTGTGCCTCAGAAAGGTTCCAAGGCATTGTTCAAAGGTTGCTCCAGCCAGAGTGAGGCAGGAATCACAGGAAGCTGACTGTGTGTGTGGGTGTGAAAAGGCAGGGCTGGTGCTGCACAGGTAGTGCTGAATTTTGCACACCAAGTGGTTAAGGAAGATCTCTGCTGTCGTTCAGGGTGCTTTGAGGCAGCCGTGCTATATACGAGGAGCTGCAGGTAGTCAAGGACATAGGGACAAAGATTTATACGGGTGAGAAACCCAGTAAAGGCAGACTTTGCACATCATAAAGCAGCTGCCTCTGGCCCCTGGGAAGCCCTGGACTCTATTTCTCTGCACTCTTGCACATTATGTGTGCCGTGTGTGCCAGTCACTGCATTGCAGGGCAGCAAGCTGGGGGCAGAGTGTGCCCCAGCACACAGCACAGCAGCTGCTCCAGCTGGGATCAGAGCTGGACGTGCCCTGGCTGGGATGGAGCAAATGCTGGGCACTATCTGGGGTAAACAGTCTCACTGGGAGCCCATCTGCCCCGTGCTGAGGGCTCATCCCAGGAGAACCACGGGAAAAGCCTGGCGTGTGTTGTGGGTCACGGCACAGCGGTGCTCCCCCGGGGCTGTCACATCACCCAGCCTTCTGCAAACCGAGAGGGAGATGAAATATTTATGAGCCTGCTTTGGGTGGGAGCAGCTGTTTCATCCGATACTGGCACCATTTGTCAGTAGGAGACATAAAATATAATGCCAGACCAGGAGCTTAAAATTTATGCGTACAAAATAATGCTTTTTAATGTTTAAAATGCTAAGGAGGTCTATTTGAATATATATATATTTCTCCTGGTGACAAACTGACTGTGGATTTGAACAGCCTTTAAATAATTTGTGCAATGCACAGTAGCATCCTCGAGTCCCCATTAAATTTCACTGGCCAAGACTCCTAATCAAGCAGTGCTCATGGCTGCAGCTGCCTGACCAAGAGGCTTCACAAGTGTTGGGAGCAGCAAATCTTCTCCATATTGCAGCTTAGTCACACAGCTTCCTGGGGTGTGGGAAGACAATGTCCTATAATCCATGAGGGACCGTTGGGGTGGTATTCACTTGGCATCTCTCATACTCCAGTTTTTCTGGGGGGGGGCGGTTTGCTAATTTTGGGAACTTTGCCACAGGACAAGCATGGAGCTAAGGAAAAGAAACATTATGAATTCTTGTAGTTGGTTTTAGGTATTTAGATTTTCATTGCCCCTTGAGACCACACTTAGCAAGTTTTCATTTACGGAATGCACTTTTTCATTAGGAATTTGACATTCATGAAGCATTCCCTTCTGTTGTAATGGTTTGATGGCTCAAAGTCAACTTAGACCTTGGAGGCGGGGCATGATTTTGTGGTACCAGTTATTTGTCAATTATTTGTGTTTGGAGCAGAAGCAGTTGGTTACTAGAGAGAAATCAGCTCTGATTTCTCCCAGTGATTTGTCCCTGTGGCTGTGCCACTCTCTCAGACAGCCTCGGGCTCTGGGTGGCTGCAGAACCTGCTCTGCTCCTGTGCAATGGGTGTTGCAGTGCTGCAGAGCTGGGGCTGGCACTGCCCCTCTCAGAACAGCAATCACTTTATAAATGCAAATGTATTTAATACATGTGTTGGCGAACTAGAGACATGACTGAAATCATTTATGCAATGAGGTCACTATTGGGTTAGTATTGAAGATTAGCGTTGCTCAATCATATGCAATTTTTTATTATGGAAATGTGGAAAAACGTCCTTTTCTTCCCAGCTCACATAATTTTTCATAGCAGTCTCCTGTGTGCTTTACGAAGATAGCTGCAAAATAAAATTTGATAGATCACTTCCAATTCTTTTTGTCTGTTCATATTTTGTATCGTCCATGAAGAACCCTCATAAATTTTTCATACATAAGATGAAGAGATTTATTGTAAAAGAGAAAGATTTATTATAAAAGACAGACTCAAACCAGCCTTATACTATCCACAAGAAACACAAATGTAGAACTTACTATTGATGCAATATTTTAGAAATAATCAGCTGGTTGTAGCTGCTCTGTCACAAAGCGGGAGAGACGCTTTGTGTAAAGTTAGAGTTAAATCACTGAAGCCACAAATGTAATGTGGTTGTTGTAATGATCTGTGGAGTGCTGGAGAGGTAATCAAGTCACTTGTGCGTGTAGTGACTGCAATGCCATCAGATGGCAACTGCTGCCCTCCCAGAGCACAGGCTTTGCATGAGCAGTGTCAGCTGTGGCAGGGGGCAGCTGGAGCCCCATCCTCCCTCCCCAGCATCCCCACAGGATGCTCCCAGAATGTCCTCAGCTTTTAGCATGGGCTGGGCCGAGGGATTTAACCACAGTGTGGGTGTGTGTTTGTGGGAAATCACCCTTTGTGTGTGTTACACAGAACACACGTGCCTCCACGTGTAAATCCAGATGTCTTTCAGACCAAATGCAGATCTGTTTAATCAGCCTCTACAGTGCCAGCATTTTACTGAGAGAGCATGCTAAATACCTGCTGTAAATCCAAAGTTAGAAGGCAAGATGAATGTTTCTTTCTATTTCTTTCTATTCTTCAGCTGTAAAATTGGATGGTTTTTTCATGCTTTTATTTACATTTTTTTCATAAGTGTTCTGAATTATCCAAGGGTATAATGGCAATCCTTTTGTCATAAACTGTGCAATAATACATCTGTTTATATTTTTACTTTTAAAATGTCTTGCCTTTGTAGCATTTCAAGTTTCTCAAAACACAGGCAAGCAAGACCAAGCAGTTTTAGCTGAAAGATAAAGTTACCTATTCTTATAGTGGAGACATCATAATTTTAAAATTATATTTTAAAATTTTAAATTATTTATTACTACATAATTTAAAAATTATTACATCTTTTAAAATTATGTAGTTTAAATTATGTTTTTTAATTTTAAATTATGTATGACACCTTTTTTTCCATCTTTGTAATCCTCCTTTTAAAATTTTAAACACTGTTTAAAGTGTTAGAAGCCCTGCAACCCTGACTGGTTGTGATAATATTTGTATTTCAAAAGTGCCAGGCTGGCTTTGGCAGCAACTCATAGAGGTTGGGATTGTTACCTTCCATCTTTATCTTTTCTTCCTCTCACCTCCCCCAGTTTGATATATCTCTCTTACAGGAAGCCTTCAAGACTTTATCTGAAGTCTTCTACTTTTATTTTTGAAAGTAATAAGAAAATTGGAGCAGAAAAGCTGTTTTCATATGACTCCATCATACATTAAGATCTACCTTCTCCTTTTTCCTATGTCTTGATAATCCCTTGCTTGCCTCCTGCAGATGAACTCATTTGCATTCTTTAATTGAATTCACTTACTGTTAGGAGCAGAGGCATTGATAATATTTTTATCTAAACATATGTCTTTAGTACTTTTGTCTTGAATTCACTGTCAACACCAGGTGAAACAGAGAAGGGGGAGGAAATAGAACCAAATGAAACCAGGAGACACCAAATGCTCCTTTTCCCCCATGGGCTTTTACTGTGGTTGGCCAGAGTTATAGGGATGTTCCTCTTTTAGAAACACCCTCGTCCGCTTCCTTTGGAAGAACCATCCTGCCAAAGAATTAAATTGTTTTTTCTTGCCAAAAATTCTAAATTAACAAAATTAGTTGTTCATTTTTGGATATCTATGCCATATGAAGATGGCAATCTTAATGGTTTAATAGATGATAAGTCATGTTAATGAATATCTTTCATGCTTTTTCTAGTTTGCAGAGAAATTCCAAGAAGTAAAAGAAGCTGCCAAACTTGCAAGAGACAGATCTCAAGAGAAAATTGAAACCTCAAGCAATCATTCACAGGTTTGTAATTTAGCTTTAATACCTGTACATATACAGGATAAATAATTTAAAATTAAATTTTCAAATGGACTGTGCCAGCCTCTGGCAGCCAGCTTAAAGTATATAAAATGGAGATTGCTGAAGGTAATTGTCAGTTGCTGGACATTAGCATTGTCAGAGGAATATTTTTCATCCCTCCATGCCCTTTACTTTTATTTAAATCTGATTTTTTTCAGCAGTCCTTGAGCTGTTACAACTTTTTTAATAACAGGGAAAGCCATACATCCTTTGATTTGTACTGTTAAACACAGTTTGAGTCACTGGGAAGTAATTTAGTGCAGTGCATCAGCAGGCAGTAAATAGGATTCATCAATGTCCTTCTTTTTGTCACCTGTCCATCCCACTGCTGTGGGTTTGCTGCCTTTGTGTCCAGTGCTGCCTTGCTGAGGGTGGCTGGTGGCAGCTGTGGTGTGGGAGCAGGGGCAGTGCTTTAGGGGTGCAGAAGGGTGCAGAAGGGTGTGTTGTGTATCTGCACAATGCACTGTGCAGATACTGTTGTGTATCTGCACCCCTTGCACCCTCAGTGTCCAGCCAGGGCTGGGTTTCCTACTCACTGAAGAAATTGAGTGTTGTCCCAGTGTCTCTACATGGCTGGCTGTATTTTTGTGTGCACTGCTTTAGGTAAGAGTGAACCCTGCTCAGCAGGTGTTCCTGGCCTGGCCTAGTGTTTGGAGGAAAGTTAGATTTTGATCAGAGAGGAATTCAGATGAATGATCAGAAAAAGCTGCTGGATGGTTTTAGTCTTGCAACCAGCCCCATTTGTGGGGCCCACAAATATCCATCTGAGTGGCTGACTTTGGATACTCATTTTGTAAAGACTTTGCTCATGGTCTTTGTAGTTCACTTTGTTCTCTGTTGGTGGTCAGCACCAAACAGTGTGTGAATAGTATGTCTTTGGAGAAGCACTATTATTTCGTTTGTTTGTTTGTCTGTACTTTATGTGTTGTATTGTTTCATTATCTTTAAAAAGCCAAACAATTAGAAAACACAAACCTTATCAGGGAACAAACTTTAAAAATGTCTTGAACACTTTAAAACTTCCGTTTGTGTATCACTGTAATTTTTTCATTCTTTTTAAACAGACCAGCTTTGCAGCCAAGATGAAAAGGGTATGTGTGTGTTACCACTGCTCTGCCAGGAGAGCCGAGGTCTCAGCCAAGTGGTGTGGGATCAAGATTACAAAGAAATTGGTGTTGTGGTCTTGCAGGAGATGCAGGAGACACCCAGTGTTCGTTTGTGTGTTGTGCTGCAGGAGTCTGGACGTGAAACACCATCTTCCACTCGAGCTTCAAGTGTGAACGGCACAGACGACGAGAAGGCATCACATGGTGGCTCTGCTGAGGCACATCTCAAATCTGAGAATGATAAATTAAAAATTGCTCTAGCCCAAAGGTGAAGTTCCTGTAGAACCTAAATTGCATTGGAAAAGCGTGCTGTAATTATCTGATGGATAATGATATTAACAGAAATTACTCAGATTGTAATTAATTTAAAATGGTGCCGCAGAATGGATGAATGAACAGATTTTAGCAAGTACCTCCTGGTATCCAGTTGAGAAATATTTCCCATTTCATTTATTCCAGATGTAGTTTGTGAAGAAATAAGCTCTCTTTTAGTTTTGCTGATGCCAACTATTATAACCATCTTCTTTCATGAAGTTTTAGAACTACAGAAATAACATTAAAGCCATAGGGGAGCAATTGCTGCTGATAACATGTGAAGCCAATCTTTCTTCCTCTTTGAGTTTGCTACACTTACTTTGATGAAAATAGATATGGATATTTAAAATTATGAAAGGGAATGAACTCAACCATAAAAAGTTGAAGTGAGAAGTGTAATTTCATCAGAGTGCTTGGAAATCTTAGGGGATATTTCTAAATTGTGGACAGAGCCCCTTGAAATCACATTTTTTTTCTATTTGCTTTGATAAATAATTTGAAAATGCTGAGAAGAGTAATTTGCAGCTGTAGTGAAAGTACAGGCATTGCAATATGCAAAGTTAAAACATTAAAATAGAATAATTCTCTATTGGGATCTTGCCTTGTCTGCCTCTTGCATGTGAATGTGTATCTGTGAATGGAGAGCAAATCTAACAAGATCAAGCTACTCTTTAAAAAGGTATTTAAAAAACAAAGCATCACTGGTAAGCAGCGTTATCCAGTGAGCAATTCCAAGGTTGCATATGTTGTGTTTGAAGTACAACATCTCTCTTTATTGACATTTCAATAGCTGAACTTGTTCAAACAGTAATGTAAGCTCATTCCTCTTGCTGAAGACACCTCCACAAGCAGGCAGCAAGTAGCACACAGGGAGTTTCAAAGCCTTTCTCCTGTTCACCCTCTAATCTTGTGCTCTGTGCTGCAGCTCGAAGCTTTGGGGAATGAGTAGTTTAATTCTGCAGCATTATGTAACACTTTTATAGTTAAGAGTCAGCATTAAAATAAATTCAAATATAGATCATGTCAACCCCCTGAAATCTTCCATTTGGAATTGCTGTGCCATCTGCAGATGTGCAGAGTGGCTGTGTTGCAGGGGTGCCAGGTGCCCCCCAGCCCCAGGTGCTGCAGCCACACAGCTCAGGAGGTGACAGGGACCTTGCACTGCCAGGGTGAGACCCCTGTGTGCAAGTGGGCAGCTGGACCCTACAGCCTGCTCTGACAGCAGAGCTTTTGTTCCAGACACAGGCCACTGCTGCTGGAGTTGGTAGATCCCTTTGTTTTGACAGAGACAGTCAAATTAAGGCTTTTGTTCTCTGTAGGCATGTAATGGCTAAAGGCAATTACACACATCTGAGTGCTCTTCCTCTTATTGCAACAAATTAATGGTGAACACGCCGCGGCGGGGGGGTTTGCAGACAGGTGAAGAATAACAGCTCACAGGGGTAGAAGGTGAAACCACCTCATGGTGTCCTGTTGTCCTCAGTTCATCCAACGTGAAGAAGTGGGAGACGGAGCTGCAGTCTCTGCGGGAGAGCAACGCGCGGCTGTCCACAGCCCTGCAGGAGTCGGCGGCCAGCATCGAGCACTGGAAGAAGCAGTTCTCAGCCTGCAAGGAGGAGAACGACCAGCTGAGGGGCAAGGTAGCACAGCACAGCCACAGGGAGCCACCCCTATGGTCAGCTGCTCCCACCGTTGCTCTTTCTTTGGGATCTCTGCAGCTTTCTGTGCATGTCGGGAGATGGAGCTGGTCTTTGAAAGGGATGTGGATGGGGAGTTCAGGCAGCTGCTTCCCCCTGCACACAGCCTGCAGGGAGGGAGCAGAGGAGCTGCTGCATCACGTGAAATTCCCTACTTTGGGATTTGGGAGACTTGGTGTCAGCAGGGCTTGCTGGCTAGGGTGAGAAACCAGAAAGGTTCTATAAGTGGGGCTGCTATTGCATATCCCTTTCAAAGCTCACTTGAATACTGCCAGATATGGATGAGCATAAGGTGAGGTTGTGGCCTGGTTACCTACAGGACCCCAGCCTGGGAACCACTCAGTATTAGAGGCAAATCCCAGCAGTGTGCAGGGGAATGAGGATGTGAGTTATTTCCTCAGCACTGTGGGCTGTGAGCCGGGTCCTCCAGCATTGACACCTGGCACGTCTCATCCAGAAACCTGCCAACAGGCATCATCAAAAGCCTTTTCCCCTTCATTACTGAGCACATTTCTCAGTTGTGTAAATGGAGCGTTAGCAATGGCTACAGCAAAGAACAACTCAGAAGTTTAAATCTGTGAAATCTGGTTTTGAGTAGGTATTAGTACTATCTCTCACATAATACTGTGCCATCTGCAGCAGCCTCTATGGCCACAGGGGATCCTGCTTTCCATGAGCACTGCTTTTGTAGGGATATTTTCATCCTATTCATCCTAAATGTTTTGGAAAAGCTGGATCCTTTTCCTACTGCTTAGGTTGATCCCTGGGACATTTGAAGTAGGGATCAGATTGTATCAGTCTGGTGAGGATATTTTTTTGTTTAGTGTTTGCTTTTGAAGAGGGAAGGAATTTCATGTCTTTGTTGTCAGTAGGCTGCAAGTAGTATTTCAGTGTTGGAGATGGTTTGGGTTGTTTGTTGGCACTGGAAATCCTTGTGGAACAACCTTTGTTCTGAGGCTAATACTCACTGTTTATTCACTTGTGTTTTATGGGTGCACAGTGGTAACACAGAGATGAAAGCAGAGCTTGTATTAACTGATGTTACATTAACAAATTAATATTAGTTGTTACATGATTTGGGTTCCTATATGCAGTCTCTAGTGGATAGGGGAGAAGTGAGAGACTAGAACAGTATGTTATGGGAAAATACCATAATTTGCAGGGTAGTTATTTCCCTTTCTGTACTATTGCAGGGAAAAGTTGTTCTCCTCAACACATGCCACATCCCAGTAGCTGTACTAGAGGAGAGGAGATTATTAAAACACCACTTTGCTGCCTCTTCAAAGTCACCATGCTGGTGACCAGCCAGACTGTGCAGCAATGCTGCCTGTATAATGTGCTGCCTTTCTCTATTCAGAGAGGCTTTCTGAGGTTTTCCCACAAGTAGGTTCTTTGCTCAGTGCTCACACTGCACCACTGCAGTGCCCTGGGATGTTCCTTCTCCTTTAGTAATTGGGTCAGAATTTTTTGCATATCGCTCTACCTTCAAATGAGGGAAGTTATAATCCCAAAGCAACACGAAGCTGAGAATTAAAGTACATACTTTAATGAGCTGGTCCATTGGCCTGTGGGAGGTGCATCTCCTGGGAGCTGAGTCCAGAGCTGGCAGCAGGAGGTTTGGAGAGAGCAAAGCTCATCCCTGGGCGAGAGAACAAAGCAGCAGATGTTGCTCTGAACTGGTTCTCCCCCCAAAGTTTTGATGTTGTGTCCCTCATACACCAGCTAGAATAATAAACAACCCCCAAGAGATTTCTTCTCCTTGTTGTGTTAAGAAAACCCATTCCTTGTAGCCTTGTGTTGGCTTCATAGGAGTGAAGTGCAGATTTTATCCCCAGTCCCACTTATTTTAGCAGCTCAGTGTTTTGTGCATTCCTGAGTACTTACAGGAGAGATTGTAAGAGAGAATAAATACAGACCCAGGGTTTCCTAGTGGATGTGTAAATTGACTCTTTTGAAGGAAAGATATGATAATTTAGGAAACAGATCCCATGTCCATTTCATCAGCTGTGTTCTGCCCCAGATTTTCAGAAATTTGAAAAATTTCACCTAATGTCTGACATTTCTTAAAGATTGAAGAACTGGAGGAACAGTGCAATGAAGTAAATAAAGAGAAGGAAAGAAATGCACAATTGAGTAGGCGTCTCCAGGAACTGGAAACAGAACTTCAGGACAAAGAGCTGGTGAGTGCCCTGAGCACAGAAGTGGAATTTTCATGTTTGAGTGGCACAGTCTCCTTCTCACCTTGGCTGTAGATTTCTGGAGTGACTCACCTACCACCAGAAGCAGGCTGATGTCTTGGGGTGTTGCCTGTTTCTAGGTTTCCCATGTACAGTCCCTTGTTTGGTAGTGTTTCTCCACCCAAGTTTCATGGTGTGTTTTGTGCTGTGACTGCACACTGTGATTTGGCTGGGCTTAGAAAAGGATCCTTTTATGTGCACAACTCTTGTCCTTGTAGAAGAGCCAGTGGTGAAATGTGGTGCCCAGTGCCAGACAGATGTGTGCTGAGAACAGATTCATTTGACTCTCCCCGTGCTGAAAATTCCCACAGACATCAGGATTGCTGTTAAAAAAACATCCTTTACAAAATAATTTGTCATTTGTGTAACAAGTCCTGTTTCTTTTTCTGGATGGCTCATAATTTGCAGCTTTGCTGGTTTATGGTCTCACTCTGATCTCTGGACTAATGCCAAGAGTGAGAAATTCAGATTCATCTAGAGTACCCCAGTTTGTCATTTTTGACATTACAGGGTGTTAATTTTTCTAAGGAGGATGATGGCTTGGAATCCCAGATAGTGGGGGAAATAATGGGAAGTTCTTTTTTTTTTTTTTTTTTCCCCATTGTCACAGTGACCAAATTCTCTGTGCTGGCTGAAGAGGAAAAGCAGTGCAGTAAAGTTTGCCATGTGCCATTAGAGCATCTCTGCTGGTGCTCTTAAAAGCACTGCTGTTAAGGGGTTTTGTGGTGGCGCAAAGAAACAGTTTAGGGAGATGGATTTTGATGCACTGTCATAAATATAGTGTTTTTCAGCCCTATATTTCAAAGGAAAATGTAATGCTGTCTTCCCAGCCTTTCTGTGGCAATAGCATATATAACAACTCTTATTTTTCTCCTAGAATTCTTCTCAAGATTCACGTTTTTACTGTACCAAATGAACCAGAAAATTCATTGACTTGTGAATTTTACAAGCCTGTCTTCCATTTACACTGAAAATATACTAATTTGTTTTAAAAACTCATGCTTACATTAGCATGTTCTTGATTAGCTCTAAATTACCCATAAGTAATTTTTCATGGTCTGAATCCAAACCCATGTGAAGTCTGCTCATGGCATTGCCCTCTAAGGGAAGCTGCTGATACCCTCCTCATGTAGGAGATGCTTGTCCAGCAAGTGCTTCCTCCACCAAATCCACCTCTGATTTTCAAGGCTCTTGTGTGGAACAGTGTCAAATGCTTTGCACAGTCCAGGTAATCCAGGGGTATATCCCTGCATTCTCTGGAGATATCACTGATGTGGGCAGTTTCTGGAGGAGGATCTTGCACTTTTTTTCAAGTTGAGTTGTCTTAATTTCCAACAGAGACATGGATTCCTACTGTTGCTCTTTTCATTAACTCCCTTCATCAAGTCTGCTCAATTTGGGTAGTGAGGCCAGAACCAAATACAGATTTTGGGGCAGGGGGTAGGTGGTGCTTCCCAGAGCTGTACCATGGAAGAAAGCCCATGACACCTGTGCTCTGTAATGATGTCTGTATGTGCAGCTGGTAAAGCCACTGGCCTTTTTTTTTTTTTTTTTGGCTGTCATACATCATTGAAATTGTTTAATTTGCTCTTTGCTACCATCTATAAATTGCTTGTAGTATTATAGCCATTTAGATTTCTCTGGTATTTAATACATATTTTGCATAGGTATACAGTTTAAGTTAAGATTTTATTAATATAATTCATGAAATTCATGCTAGAGATTGGATTTCATTGCCTGTTTTAGAAATGCAAAGTAAAAAAATTAGTGAAAAATGTATTCTTGTAGAAAATTAGCAATTTTGGAATGAAGGCAGGTTATTTTGATTATTTTCCATCCAAATACTATACAGAATATAATAAAATATGCAAAGCCATTTCATCTTTTCAAATTTTCATTACGTTTTAAATTGAAGCTTGCACTAATATTTTTTCTTTTATGTTTTCAAAGGAACTGGAAGAGCTCCGAAAGCAGGGTGAAATTATACCAGAGCTAATGTCAGAATGTGAATCTGTATCTGAACAATTACAGGTACAATTTAGCAGTGAAATTAATTTCAAAAGAGTTGGTACCTTTCCTTTACTTTTTTTTTTTTTTTTCTCATAGCTGTATGCATTTCTCTGTTCAGACTTCAGTGTTTCAAGGCAAAAGAGCTCCAGTTTGTAAAAACAAAAAATGCTAATTACATACAAAATACACAGTGCCGTTCCCAGCACAGGAATGGTTAAACAGCTCCATTGCAGATATTGGTTTGCCTGGGATCATGTAGCACCCATCTCCTGCAATTCCAGGCTATCCTGTATCCGTGTTTCTGCTGCTCTGGGCTCGTGGAGCTGCAGCACTGCCAGGTGTCTCGAGCAACTCTCCATGACCTGGGGCTGGTTGCTGCAGTGGCACCAGGGCAGGCTCTGGGGAAGGGAGCAGATGAGCACAGCTGCTCATCAGCAGGGTAAAAGTTCACCTGAGGATGTGTCCGTGTGCTGTGTCATCCCTTTCCAGCAGTGCTGGCATGTGCCCATGGCAGGGGCTCAGCCCTGCCCCAGCCAGCAGCTGGACTTTGGGCATTGCCTCCTCAAGTCAGGTCTTGTGGAAGTGCAATAAATTAATATGTGAAAAGAGAACAAAAATGAGCGTTCTCATTGATGAAGTAAAATCCAATCAATAAATAAGCCATCATGCAAAATAGAACTTAAAAAAAATACCAATAAATCCCAAAGTGCTGAATAAAGCAGCTTTATTCCTCAGGCAGTATTTTCTAAGTTTGTTTTTCAAGGTTAAACCACCATAGGTAACTCTGTATGTAATTGACGGCACAGTGTCTTAATTCTGCAACTGTAGCAATGACAGAAATGTATGCACAGTGAACGATTTAAATCCAGCTGAATTTGAAGATATCAACCAAATGACAAAGTCTGATGCAAAGCATCTTTTCCAGTTAATCTGTGTCTTTTCCTGCGTGGGCTTTTAATCAGACACTCCTGTCAGTTGCTCTCAGAGGTGCTTGTGTTAACCAGTTTACAGAAGTTCCAGCAAACTCTCACAGCCCAGCTGCCATTTGTTGCTTTAATCTATGAAATGCTGCTCATCCTTCTTCTCTGTGATTCATCTTATTGTCTCTTTTGTCTTTAAGGCTGCTGAGAAAAAGAACAAAGATCTTGAAGAGAAAGTCAGAACGCTAAGGACAGAAGTCGAAGAGAACAAACATAGGCAGACCAACCTTAAAACTGAATTAAAGAATTTTTTAGATGTACTAGATGGGAAGATAGATGAATTACATGATTTCCGACAAGGACTGTCTAAACTTGGGGTTGACAATTAGATGGCAATAGATCTTTTTTGTAATCTAGGGTCTGGATGTTTGATGTTTTGTTGATCCCAAACATGTGTTTTACAAAATACAACTAGAATGTTTGCATTGGTTTTGTACATAGAGGCTGAAAATTTGCTGTGGGTTTTTTTTTGGTGGGTTTCTTTTTTGTTTGTTTGTTTATTTACCAAATCAATCGTGCTGCTCACTGAATTCTGTTGAGTTAGAAACTTTGTGTATTGCTGCTCTGGCTTTGTGGGGTTGGGAACAGGTAGAGGGTTCTGTCTCAGGAATCTGGAACTAGATCTACCTTAAAATGAATATGCAGTTAGTTGTTGCAGGGAAATTTATATCTTTCTTAAGGGCTGTTGCAACCATAGAAACAGAAAAGAAATCTTTTTCTTGTCCGGACTATCAGCACTCTTAGCAGAATTGACTTTATGTCGTGGAGCAGAGAGATTAGCTGGAGCCCCTGCAGTTTGTAAAATGTGGCTGTGATCAGCTGCAGTCAGGAGAATTACTTCTCACAGATACCAGTGTCTTTAGGGACCATGTCAATCAGGCCTGATTCACCAAAAAAAAAAATGCTGTGGATTTCAGATAACCTCTGACAGAGGTTTCATGTGCTTGCCTGGACCCATACAGCACAAAGTCAAGGCAGAAATGAGTTTCAGCTCTTGAAGTCATGTGTCTTACCAGTCAGTGAGGACAGCTTCTCTTGCTTAGCAGCATCACCTCTCTCTGGCCTTCAGTTTTAAACCCATATGGTTTCATCATTATGTGCATCTCTGAAAAATCCCCACCTGAGTCTGGGGACCAGATATTTACTTTTAAAAGTGGTATGTTGCTGGTTCGTACAGGACTCATGCCCCTCTGTGTGCAACTTGATTGTTGCTGATTGACATCTGCAGCAGTGAGGAAGGAGACATGGATCTGAAAAGCATCATAAGGTTACTGAAAGGTGTTGCTCAGAAGCAAATTTCTGCCCAGGGGACTGGCAGGGTGATGGCCACATGAAATCAAAGTCCTTTCCTATGATTTCTGCATTCTCTGGCAGTAGGGTAGGAATTAGTCACCAAGCTAGATTGTACAAAAAAAAGAAACCTCAACCCAAGAGGCAGAAATGCTCTTTTATTCTTGAACTGATTATTCAGCAGCTCTAAGAGTGTTTTGAGACATGCAAGGTCATACCATGGCCTTCAGTGAGAATCAAGTTCAGTTCATCACAGACAGGGATGTAAAAAGGGCCGGAGAGGAGAAACCATCCCAAGCTTTGCTCTTTCCCCTAGAATTTCCTTCAGCTTTTTTCTCTTCTTTCTCCATAACCTGTTTTGAGAGTGTTTACATGGGATCTTAATTAATTCAGGAAAGTCCTTTAGTGTACGTGACATTGTTATTTGCTTGATTCAGATGACAGCTTGGTTAAGCACTGTGTTAGTGCTTTCCAGCAGTGACTGATATAAAATGGCCATGCTTTTCTTGGAATTTCAAGGCTTTTTTTCTTTTTTTGGCACATCTTGATTATTAAAGTGACCTTTAAAAGGAAGGTGGGTTGTAGCTGAAACATGCATTGAATACTTTTTTGCAGATGAATATATAATCCCATGGTGGAGATAGGATCTATCTGCAATTGTCCCTTGAATTTTCATTTCATCTGTTGCTGTTGCATTATCTTCATTGCCTGTTTTTTAGAATGGACTTTGAATATTTTTGCTTTTACTCCTTTGAAACAATGGATGTAAAGCTAGGACCTTTCATAACCATTATGACCATTTAAGTCTCTTTTTAAAAAATTGTTTTAGGCTGTTGATATTTTAAAATAAAAATAAAAAATCAGGTACATAGCATGTAGGCGTGTGAAAATTAGACTTTGCCAGCATGGAAGATTCAACAGTTGCATAATGTGGGGTTGGATCAGACTTCTCAAAATTGAAAATGACGTCAGAAACTGTGTGGTTGTGCACAAGTAGTCTCCATTTTTAGTCTTTTTATTTGATAGAAAGTCAGATATACACCATAATTTAGCAGGCAGCTCATCCTGCTTCTCCTCCCATGCTGCTTTTTGGTCTCTCCATCAGCTGGGAACCACAGGATAACACAATTAAAAGCTGCAAGCAACACTGGCAGTCAGAGCCCTACTCCTCACAGTGGTTCATTGCTTTTGCACCAAGGACCCTGCCCTATCTTCCTTTTCCTGCTGAGTACATCTTAGGACTTTTCTCTTTGTTTTAACATAAATTATGTTTTTAACATGATGCTGGGTAAAAGGATGCAAAAGACTGTGAAAGAATTACATTATTGGGCTTAATCCAGATCTTTGTTTTCCACTTTAGTCAGGTCTATCTCAGATCCAGTTCATTAGGAATGTATTAAGCCACTCTTAAATTGTAAGAGAAGTGTTTCCATGGGATTGCATTGATTAAACAGATGGAGTTTGATGGTGGCACATTAAGCCAGTGCAGAGCTGTAACACAGGCAGTTATTTTTGGGTGCTTAGTGCCCACCAGAGGAACAATGGGGTTCCCTAAAGAAATCCCTGCCCTGTCTCTTCTATCTTGCCCCAGATGTATGTATGACATATCTGATGTTGTTAGGGATGTCTGTACACAGCTTTATGCTGTGGGAAACTGTCCTTCAAGCCTCCAAGGGCTTGTTATAATTACCTTCTTTCATTTTCCTTCCCAACAACATTAAGTTGGGAGCTTCTATGTATAATCACTTAAACTCCCCAAAATGCCATCTCTTTTAACCTTTCCATTTATTTCATTGGATTTTTCCTCATCAGTAGAAAAAAAGCATGGCAGTGCATGCTCTCAGGAGTGTTAGGGCATCAGCTGCAGCTGCCTTCTACAGCCAGTCCCTGTCCCTGTCCCCACCCCAGGGACTGATGGTGTCACACACTGCTCGTTCCTTGGTGCACTCTGGTGGCCCAGCACCAACCTGTGTGCCAAACTGAGAGCCTCACACTGCTCCTCTGAGACTCATCCCAGCACTGAGATGCCTCCTCTGCCCTGATGGGAGCACCAGGGCAGCCAGCCTTCCCCCACCAAAATGGACACACTGTCCTATGGATGCACTGACCCTCCTTTTGTGCACAGTGGGAATTTCACCTTTCCTTGTGGGCATCTGAGTTCAGCTGGCAGACACCTCCTTAGGGATGGCCCTAACCACTGCCAGGGCCAAGGAATACTCATCCCTGTCCAAGAGAGGATCTGCAGAGTTTGGTTTTGCTGGGCTAATCCTGGTTTCCCTGTGCCTTGGTCAGCGCCCCACTTCCCCCCATCCTGAGCACAGGTTCTTAGGGGGCTGTACCTCACCTTGGGTGACCATGAGTTCCCTTCCTGGACACAGGTTTCTCCCTCTAAGTGGTTTTTATGGCAGGATCTCTCCTACCTCACTGACATGGTCTTTCCTTAACAAAGGACATGTGCTTGGCACATGCTGGGTGGGTTTCTGTCACTGCAGCACCGTGGCTCCTGCCTGCCCTCGTGGCATCAGCTTTAGCAAGAAACATCTGTGCTGGCCCCTGTGACACCAGGGCACAGTGTGTCTTACTGACCTCTGGGTGAGACGTGTCTTTGAGGTGATGTTAGAGCTGCTGAATAATGCTTGGGTTTGAGGGGTTTCAACAAAATGAGAAATAAACAGGTATACCTTGTGTTACATAAAAGCAAAAGTGGCAATAAAATGGATAGAATTATTTTCAAGGGAAAAGAATGTTCCATTAGATATGTTACATTTTGGAAAAATATCTTAGTCTCATATTAGGAATAAATTATTTCAAAATGAAAAAATTGAACTTTGTTGCACAGCTCAGAATAAAGAAGGTTAATCTTTTGGGGTTTTTATTATTTGGCTGAATCTTTCTTTGACAATTTTGACTCAACTTCACAAGTAGTTCTGTTTGGCCCAGAAGTGCATTTTCAGCAAATGCGGTAGTTTGCAGTGTTCTGTCGACTCCTAATTGGTGTCTCCTTTACTAAGTGAGTTCACTGGAAGAAAACTGACTTTTCTTTAAGAAATTCAGCACCACCTGTCATTTTCTGTATCCGAGCATTCAAGAGATGCACTTTCTAAAAACAGTTTTACACTGGGTGCATCTGTGGCCAGAAAACAAATGTTGTTTAGACAATATCTTTTTTTCTGGACAAACACCTGATTTGGTTTTTATGTGAGCGATTTAGGGAGAACAAGTTTTTAAAGCTGCTTGGTGAATAAAGGTGAGCAGGAAGGTTTCTGCTGTTCTGCCTGCTGTCCCTGCCACTGCCATTGTCTTACAAGGGTACCAGCCAAAGCACTTGTGCTGCTAAACCAGGGGCTCACCTGCCCTGTCCAGTGATTGCTCAGTGCCTTGTTGGGCACAAGGAACACATGTCCCACTGGCAGCAGGGCACAAATTGTCCATAGATTTCTGATCTCTTCTCTATGCTGTTTATTTTTTTTTTTTCCCCAAATGTTCGTTTCTTTTCCTTATTAATTTTTTACCACCTTTGGCTACATCATAAGTGACAGAAGGAAAATTCCCTGTTACTGTCACACCTTGCAGTGGTGGGAGATTCTCAGCTACAAGACCATGCTCTTCCTTAGACTCTTCCAAAGAGTTATCTTGGCAAAACTCTTCAAAGCATCAATGGCTTTTAAAGAACACAGTGCTGTCTTCCTGAGCCTGTGGATTAACAAAGATAAAACCCCTGTCAGGGTGAAATGCCTCGCTCAGCTTAATGTGTGCCTGATGCTAAATCTGAAGGGAAGAGGTGTAAGGGGAGGCAGCAGCAGCAGCAGCAAATTTTTTTTTGCTATTGTTTCAGCAGAGATTTCAGTGAAAGATGTGCCATGAGCTGTGGATGTCCCAAAGGTCTGATGGCCACACCAATCCCCCAGCTCACCCGCCTTTGTCTGGGCAGTTCCAGGCTTGTCAGGCCTGGAAATATCAAAGTCCTCAGCATATCACACAGGTGGTGGTGAGGGATGGAAGGGAATGTCCACACGCAGCTCACAGAGCCCTGCAGCCACGGCTCTGGTTATGGTCAGACACTTCCAGTGAAAACCAGGAAAAGCTGTTCTGTCCCGCAGGGTCTTGGCAGTACCAGATCCAGCTTTTGGGGGGCTGAGGGGCAGCAAGGGCTGGGCTGGCAGGGTCTGCTTGTGGGCACAATTTAGCAGTGGTAAGACAGAAAGCTACCCTGAGGTAATTTTTCTCTCCATGGATGGTGTCCAACAAGCAGCTGTGTGTCAGGCAAAGCAATACAGAGCCACAAGGTGAATGCAGACACAGCTGCAGCCAGGGAGCCCCAGCTGCCCCACACAGCCTGGCCAGGGATGCTGTGCCTGCACTCCCAGGGCCCCGGGAGCTGGGCAGGGCTTTAGGCTCACTATTGGAATGTAAACCTGGCATGGAGTTTGCACATCTTAAATACCATTCTCTGCAGTAAATGGTAAGGTACCTGAAGTGAAATAGAGTCAGGATGTGAATGATAAATGGGATGAAGGTGCTTCCCAAAGGAGTGCTCTCCTGCAGGCTGTGGGCAGAGCTGGTCCTGGCCAGGAGGGTTTGCTTGCATTCCTGTGGGATGTTGGATATCCAGCATTTGATTTTCTACTGTGTTTTATGCTAGCTCTTCTTTTCTCTTTTTTTTTTTTTTTTTTTTTTTTTTTTTTTTTTTTTTTTTTTTTTTTTTTTTTTTTTGTGGGTGGCTTTATTTTATTTGCCTGAATTTAGTCTTCAGATGAAGGTGCCTATACCTCCAAAAATTTTATATGCACAGTTTGAAAGTTAGTTAATTTAATTACCTAATAATAATGGTACATACAAGAAAGGCACTTGAGAAAAATCTGTCTGCTATTGTACTTTCGTTTGGGTTGGGTTTGTTTGTTTTTTTAACACTGGTCAGCAATAATTTTTTTAGCCATATACTAGCTAAAAAGACTGATATGTAAGATTTGTGAACTAAGCTTCTAAGTTTGCAGGATTTTGATTAACCTGGGTATGTGATGAGGAAGCTATGCTCAATAAAAGAGTATTTTGCAGCATTTAGGTGTATTCATTTAATTGCCTAATAGTGATCATGAACATAATATTCTATAAAGCTCATCATGAATGACAAACAAAGCACATCATTTTTAACATGAATATATCCCTTGTAGTTGAAAGTTCTGAGAGTGTACTAGTGTGGTCTGCTATACCAAAATATTTAGATTATTATGAGATTTTAGTATTAAAGATAAACATACACCCTGTTTTTACTGTTTCAAGTAAAGTTTAGTGAATGACAATTTGTTGATATACAACTGTGGGAAAACACTGCAGTGCTCTAAATGTATATTTTTATTTGGGTTTATTATATTTAGTATATGTTTCAATGAAAACTGAAGTGTTTACTGCAGTTGGATCATTGTAAAAACATCTCTTACCTCATTTTGTCTGCTGTAAAAAAGTATTATCCTCTTTTTTTTTTTTCTTTTTTCAAATTGACCATAGACAGTCAATGTTAATATTTAGACTCCTAGTAGCAGTAAATGCTGGGTTTTATATCTATTAAATGAAAACTTGATTTTTTCTTTATGAATTTATTATATAACTTTGTGATTTTTATCTGATTTTATTGTAACATAAAGTTGTTTTATGTAAAAATATATAGTTTAAGTAAACTCTCTTGTCTCACTGTCTTCATTGACTTCAGAAAATTAATATCTTTGCGGCTGCAAGTCTGAACTCAATGGAATGCTGTCCTTTGATCAGATGAATGTGATTCTGGTCTATATGTATGGAAATCTCAAGAACTTTTTTCAAGAGGTGGAGCTTTAAAATTTTTGTCTTGCTTCACTTTGTTCCATTAGCCCAGTCAGAGGGGGTGCAGGATTAGTGGTATTTACATGACTGGAAAAGTAGAATTTATAAATATTTGGAGATGAAATTTTGGATTTATTGTGTGCTGAGAGAGGCCTGCTGTCAGGAAGCAGCTTTTTATTGCCCTGTTTGAGGTATGCTCAGGGCTGAAAACCCTCTTGTGATTCCTGTAACTGATGCAGCTGCCCCTGGTGGCAGCTGAAGCTGATATTACCTCTGGAGAAATGACCTAAGAGTCAGGATTGACCCTCTGTGTTGAAAGGAAGGATGTTCTGACACCCATCTCCTGCATCAGCATGGAGCAGTTAATGGGAGCCTTTCAGATGAGGTCCAGTGACACCGTGCACACTGCAGCACATCCCTGCAGGGGAATAGCACTGAAGTCCATCCACAGACAGTACATAATGATGCTCTCAGCACTCTCATGTTCATCAGGGTTTCTGTCTCTGCACCAGGCCAGGCTTCCCCAAAGGAAATAAAAGGGTCTGAGGAGGGTTAAGTGGCTGCAGCTCATTGTGCCTTTGTTACTCTGGGCTACAAGGCTGCAAATGTCAGCTTTGGGGTGAGCAAGAAACTCATCTGCCCCTGACCTTTAGTCAGAGCTTTTCTACCAGGAGCCATCAATAGTTCTGACAAGCAGTACAGCAAATTCTTGCAGTCTCTGAGTAACCAGGGACTGCAAAGCAGTAGCTACAAAACACATAAGCACAGCTTACGTGCATCGCAGTAAAGTTCAGGTAACAGTCTCTAATTCTTAGTGAAAAACACCCCCATTTATCTATTTGGATTTGCATAATTATGAATGTTAGTACAACAGGAGTATCTGTGAGTACATCCTATCACCTACAATTATCAGAAGCAAGCCTCATTCTGTTCCTAGCAAGCTGCTGGTCCCACAGTGGGCATTTCCACTCATCCATGTGAGCACAGAGCCCTGCAAGGGCAGTGCCTCTGCTGGGCACCTGCTTGGTACAGCCACACCTGGCACTTCTGTATCCTATTTGCCTCATTAAGCCCAGGGTGCATTTTGAGCATCAGAAAGTCTCTGGTTTGTGTGAAGGGCTGCTCCTTGCCAGCTGCTCATAGTGCAAGTGACCAGTGGTTCCAAAAGAAACAGCCTGGTCTGGGATCTGTGGTGGGTGATGCTGCTGGCAGGGATATCTGCTGCTGCTGTCTGTGAGCCCTTAATTTTCATATTTGACTGAATTCCTGTCAGAAAACTTGGGAGCCTCTTCAATGGACTGTGTCCTTACACAGTCACACATTAGAAAATGTTTTACCTGACTGGGGGCTGCTGGGCTGTGATGTGCCACCTTGGGATGTCTGATGGAAACATGAGGTGACATTTAAATCAAACATTTGACTCCAAGTGGATGAACTACCCTTTAATATGTACTCCTTTGGGGCACTTTGGATTCCTTCAACAGCAGGAAAAGAGAGGCCATAATTTCCTTCCTTTTGGAGGAAAACCCCCAGCATGGCACCATGGGGGAGGCCTGTATAAAGGTAGTACAGGATGAGATCCCTGAGCAGGAACAGGCTTGCTCTCTCCATAACATGTGTAGCTGGGGACTAGGTTGAACTTACATAAAATTCAACATTATTCAGTCCAACACACTTTTAATTTCCCGTGCTTTTCATCTAAAGGCATGTCTGCGCCAACAAGGGAAGAAAGGAAGATATGTTAATTATATATTATTAACTGTCTCCCCACTTCCTAGAAGACTTGAATACTTTTTCAAATTCACTGCATATATTTTCTTTTATTTCTTTTTTGCTCCTAAAAAGTAGCCAAAATCTCGTAAAAAAATTTAATTATTTACAACATTAAATATCCTTTACATAATCAGCATTGCCAACCAGAGCAGAAGAACAGCATCAGTGAGACTAATACATAATGGGCTGTTCTCCTGAGAACAACTGAAATGTTAATGTTAGGCATAAAAATGTGTCAGTAATAGCTGAAAAAGAAAAGACAGGAGCTCGGCCTGACCTGAAGTGGTAGTGCAGCCCTGCTTCAGCCACCGGACCCACTGGAGCAAAGTCCAACCATCCTTCAAAAACAGAAAAAAAATGCCCTGCCAGGTGCACTGCCAGGTTTGATTTCAGCAAGCAAGGCTAAAAATGGCCATGCAAAGGCTGGTGAGGCAGCTCTGTGAGGGCTGTGCCAGAGCCTGCCACACAGCTTTCCACTTTGTCATTAACAATGTCAGGGCAGCACTGCCATGGAGCTGCTCAGGCTGGGGAGATCTGAGACCTGGTGAATTTTAAAAGCATAGCTAACCTTTGCAAGGCAAACATTCTGAACCTCTTGCAATAATGCATTGCTAGGAACACGTAACAGGTCACTGCAGCTGAGTGGTGCTTAACTCTGACCTCTGCCTCTGAATTTTTCATATAGATCTTTGTGCTATGAAATTCCCTTTGGGTCTCAAAACTTGTCCTGAGCATATTTCAATAACTTCAGAAATGTTAGATCTTCTCAGAAGCACCGTCCACAATTAAATGATCTCTAGATGGAAAACTGCATGTTGAAAATTGGAGACTTTTGTGAGCCAACGTGAGGCCCAGCTTCTGGTTCTGAGGCTGTATTCCAGCTGTACAGGCACACATACTACTGAATCAGTCCTGCTCTATTCTCCACCATAAAATGGATCTCTTCATAAATACCTACCCTCCTGTGTCTGTGTGTAGCAGTGGGTGTATCCAGGTCCTCAGATCTAAATCCTATGCAGCTTTCCAGGACCACACTTCCATATCTGTGGCTGGATGCTGCAGTCAGAGTGAGGGCTTAAAGCCCCTGAACATTTCTTGACAACGGTTTGCATTTAATTAATCAAGTTTATAAGCAGATACATCTATTGGCACATGAAGCACATTGATTTGAGTATTTTTGTTTTCCTTCTATGTCCTCTCCATTCATTAGTACTGGCAGTCTATGAAAAAGAAATCTGTGGCTGCTGTAATCAAGAGAGATTGAGCTCTTGCTTTTCTCCTGACTTTTCATCATTGAATATGATTTGTTGCATATGCCCTGGATTGAGTTTAATGCATGCTGGCTGGAGGGAATTCAGACATTTGGGGAATTATAAATAATAGCAGCACTGGCAACCTTTCTGCATCATGTAACATTGAAATGGATCAGTTTTCAAAGCTATTTACATTTAGTCTTTTGCCACTTGTTTCATTGCTACCATTAGCCGTGGCTTTAATTTTTCTCTGGATGCAGGTTTGTACTGTTCATTAACCTGAAGATGAATGTGGCAAAACAGGATGCTGGAGTTCCCTGAAGAACAGAGACCTTTGCAATCCTGTTCATCTATAGCAGTGTTGGGTGCATTTATAAAGATAATCCCTGGCTCTGAAAGCTGAGAAATTGCAGTGATTCACTAATCATTCCCTAATGCTGTGGAGGTCCCATGGTCACTAGCACAGTCATTTCAGTGGGTGGGAATGGCTTTAGGACAGGGATGAGAGATAGAGGAATGATGTTCTAAAACCAGAAGGGGAAGAGCAGCCCTTTTCTCTGCAGCAGATACTTGCTGGATACTCGCTCACACAGGCAAAGAGCTGCCTTTGGCAGAGCAGGCAGGATGCATGGCTGGCTCCTCACTCCTTGTGCCCGCACACTTCTCAGGACTTCCATTCCAGGAGGAGGGGATGGCACAGAGCTCTCCACGTAGGCTGGGGAAGCGTAGGCACTGGATCCTTTTCGCTGTCACCTCTGCTTCTCAGGAAGAGACTGTGGGAAGGGCAGTGACTCACTTGCTGATGAATAAGTGATTCAAGCATGTCTCCAGGAGTGGGACAGACTCATTTCCTCACCCCCAGTGTCTGCTGTGCCCACTGCTGTGGAGCCGAGACACACGGATACCACGCTGCTGGTGTCGGAGCTGGCAGCCTTTCCACTCCTTTTGGGTGAGAAGGGATGGGAACCAGCAGTGGAGCAGAGGCTCAGAGGAATACCTTTGCCAAGGCTCTGCAGACACCCGTAGGATGATGTTTAGACTATTGCCTTGGGATAGAAGGGAGCTGCGAATGTCTCTGTGACACTGAGAGTGATTGATGCTCAAGTGAGGGGAACCCCAGTCTCCCAGGAGGAGATGGAGTTTCTCTCCCAAGCTGCAGCCTGGCCAGCCTTTCCCCAGAATGCTCATCCTTTGGGTGCTGGCAGGACAGTGCTGGATGCTGCTGTGGCCCCTTTCTGCCAGAAGTCTCCTGCTCAGGGCTGGGCCCAAGCCAGAGCCACACGAACGTGATCACCTGCAGGCAGCTGCCCTGGGAGGATGCTGTCCCCCCATCCTCAGCATTTCAATGGGGATTTGGGGCAGGAGGGGGTTCTGGTGGAAAATGAGAACACATAGTTTTGCTAAATATGTTTTCTAAGCAGTTTGTGGCTCAGTCTTACTGCAAGAGCAAAGGCTTGCTAAAGATGGCTTGTTTTGTAAAGCATTTTCACAAGTAGCTGAGCTGTTAATGTCACCGTTACCTGAGCAGACTTAATTGTGTTGCTTCTTGCTCTCAGCTTAGCATGACATGCTGAGAATGAAAATCACATACCTTTTTGCCAGGAAAAAAATTGCCATGTTCTGGAGCAGTTTTGAGTGTTTCCTCCAGGGATACATTCACATATTGTTCTGAGCAGTTTTTGCTGCCAAGGTTTGCTGTGGCATTTATTAAAAAATGCTTTCAATACCATTCACCTTTTATCACCACCATGGGTTTAGCTGAAATGATGTGTCCCTCTTTCCTACCAATATCACGTTGTTATTATTGCCCGTAGTGCGCAGACATGCTCTCGGATGCAAATACAGCTTTTGGAATTAAATCCATGCTTTTTGAGTGAGGCCATGCACAGCCTTAAGTCCCATTTTCTCCAAAGGGTGCACACTCTTATCTTCCAACTGCTTTGTAGAGGAAGACTGAAAAGAGAAGCGTTTCCCAGATTTTTGCTAGTTCTAATTAATGACTTCTTTGTCCCTCGTTCTCCTGGTGTACATGTGCATCTTTTTATTTTAAGGGACAAAAGACAGAATTGATTGAAGGATGGATCATGGGTGCTGCCCTGAAAACCTTCACCACTTCAAGCCCTTCTATTCAGACCTATTCCACTGTTCCCACAGTCCCACAGGTGCACAGTGTGACACACTTGCTCAAGCCCTTATAAGTCTGGGTCACTTCAAGTTCACACTCAGACTTGATTTGCTTGATTCAGTACCATTTTGCAGGAAAAAAAAAAAAAAAAAGGTGAGTATTCAGCTTGTGGGCCAGCCCTGTGCACTGAGCTGGGGGGTTTGCTGTGGAGAAGCTCCATAAATCCCAAAAAGCAGCATGTGGACAGGAATGGTGACAAATCCTGCACTGACACCACCTGCTATAGCCACGGGGCTCTGTGCCCCGACACTGCTGCCACCACTCTTCTCTTGCTGTGATCAAAGCACTGGTGTTTCAAAGTGAAGTTCTTTTAGTCAGACCAAGCAGTCTTTGAATACATTAGCTTTAAACCTCCGTAAAAATACTGGCAGCTGCTGTCTGGACTGCCCTCATCATAGTTAGAAAGATCACAAGCCACAGTGACACTGATTTATAGAAATTGATGTCTTTACCTCATGACCGGGATTTCCAGAAAATTTGTGCATTATTAACTCTTTAAAGCCAGACAGATGTATTTTTTCAGTTTAAAAAAATCAATTTCTGCAGATGAACAATTAGGGCAGACTATTCCTACCAGGCGATTCATTTACTAGCCCAGAGTGAGGTAGTTTGAGAAGGGTATTTAATGTCAAAAAGGCATCCCAGCATTTTTGCAGGTTAATATTAAACTGGTCTGGTAAAGCTGGTTATCACAGATCCAACCCATCCAGTTTCTCCTATTCTGTCCATCAGCCCTTGCACTTTGCTGACAGTGTATGGCACCAGCAGCTGCACCAAACATATTGAGGTGAGAAGGCATCTGCTGAAGCCTGAGCTCAAATCCAGATTAATGCCTCTCTTCCTTTTGGTACTTGCAGGTGGTTGAGTGCCCCACCAACCTGTGGCACTGGGGCTATTTCTTACCCACCCTCCCCTCCACAGCCCGGTGTGGGAGACAGAAGAAAAATCTGAGGGCAGCTTAGAAAGGTTTTTTTGTGTGCTCATACATTTGGGCATCTCTCAGAAAACAGGCTGTGGCTTCCCCTGCAGAGCAAACTGAGCCTCAAGGCAGCAGGACACCGAGCTCACCCGGCTCTGCTGGGCATGGACTGCAAACCTCTCCCTGCCACAGCAGGCAGCAATGGCAGCAGCGCCCCGGGGTGTTTATCTGACCTGCTTATAAAGATTTCCAGTGACAGAAACTCCACCACTTTTCAAGACAACCTGTCCCTGCACCTCTCTGCTCCCACCGTTTGTTAGAAAGGTTTTCCTACCACTACTCTGAATCATTTCAGCTGTAATTTTTAAGCCCCTTATCTCCATGTGAACACACAGAACAAATTACTTCCCTCCTCTTTACAGAAGCCTCTTATGTATTTGAGAACTGTTCTCTCACCCTTTTTTCTTTAGGCTAATGCCAGTGCTTTTGGTGTTTACTTTGGCCATGCTTCTGACATCCAGGAGAATTGGTGATTCAGCAGCTGCTCTGCTGAGTGAAATCCATTAAATTTTGGTAGTGAACCAGGCAGTAAGGATTACTTGATCGAGGAGAAATCTTCTACACCAACCAGAAAATCGCAGCAGCACATTTTCACAGAGCAGACCTGCTGGCTCTCCAGCAAATGAACTGGGCTTCAGAAAACACGTGGGTTCAGCAGTTTCTGAGTGGGTTTTCAAGGATATTTTTCAGCCTGGGATGTAGAGCTCTATTGGACACATGAGATCAGACCCAGATAAGTCTGAAAGAAAGACACTCTTAAGCAGGAGAAATCACTGTCCAGTGGTGCTGATCCTCAGATGGCCACTCCTGAGTAAAAGTGCTGCTGTTAAACACACAAACGCTCTAAGATTTGCTGGAGAAATTGCAACTCACTTAATTCTCTACGTACTTTATGCTGTGTTCAACTTCCTAGGAGCACAACATCAGTAAATCAGCAAAGGGCTCTGTGCTGCCATTTGGCAGGAGGTGCCAGCCAGGGGGAGGCAGCCGAGCCTCTGAACCCTTAAAGTGGTTCATCTTTAAATAACTGAACCACTAAAGAGCACGGCCTGGGAGAGCTCTCAGCTCAGCCCCAGCGCTACCCCATGGGCTGAGCACCCCTTCTGCCCAGGGTATCCTTGGGGAAGAAATCTTTGCTTTCACAGGACCAGGTTTTGTGTATGGGAAGTGCTCAGTATTTGGGGTGGATTCTCAGGGGGCAGCAGGGTGCTGTGGGCACACTGCCATCCTGCCCAGCTGCCTCCAGGGTATCTCCTTGGGAGAGCTGAGTAACACCTACCTTTTGTCTCTGTTTGGTTTGAGAGCAGTGGACAGAAAGAGGTGATTTTTCTTAAAACATCCAAGAGCAGTAGGTGCTTATACAGTAAAAAAATGAACCCCCAGCTGCTGCTTCTGCTTCTCGCATGAAAACTGCTGCATACATATTTACTGTGCTGATTAAACAGATCTGCTGCTCTACAGTGAAATAGGGAATTAAAGCACTGTATTTTCAATTTTGTTACCAAATTACAATTCATAAATATTTGGGAAAATAGGGGCATTTACATATACCATTAGTGAGAGCTGCAGTTGTTGTATGGCTGCCACTTGCTATGAAAACCCAGGGCACCATGGTATAAATAATGCTCAGTTCACAGCAGTATCCTAAAATGACAGCACACTGAATCCACTTCCTCTGTCAAGATATATTTTTATTAAGGGGTCAGTATAAACTTCAAAAAAATAACTTGAATAATTTTTGCCACTATCTACCCAAAATAGCAAGAGTCTCTAAATTGAATGTAGTTGAATTTTGAAACAGTCAGCTTCCAGGCACAATGTAAATACCTGCCATTTATAAGGCCATCAGGTAATTTAAATTCATGAGAGTAGCTATAAGCATGTATTGAAGTTCTCAGTGGAGAAATGCAGCCCTGCATTACAGGACTAAATCCTGAAAAATATTGTATACAATATTTTGGTTCTTTCTTTCATGTCAACAGGTCGTTGTAAATGTAGATGTATGAAAAACATTTAACATCTAAAAAGTTCTCTATACTTAGTCTCAAAGCTAAAAAAGTAAACTTTTCAGTAATTACTGCAGCAGTGCTTATTTCAAACTTGAAACTGATTTTTCCAATCAGCATTATCAAGCCATCCCTAAGTGCACACTTTTTAACATGATGATAAATGGAGAACATAGTTATTTAAGAGTGAGCTGTATTAGACAAGCAAAATGTTTAAGAATTTTCTGGACAATGGAGGTAGGAGTGAAAAATTCCAGATTATGCTAAATTTTCTGGTCTGCCTCTGTCACCACAGCTTTGCTTCTATCTGACAAAAGAGATTTTCAGTTATTTTTTCACTCCTTAAACTTTGTTGTAATACGATTACCTACTGTGTAGTAACAATCTAAATAATGTATGTTTCAATCCAGCATTTTAGCTGTCTTCAGATGTGGTGAAAACACTACATGGTGAGCCAGGAACACCTATTAGTGCAAGCATAATTTGGAGTACGATTTATCATGCAAAAATATGAATCTGTAGCTCCTACAGAAAATCAGCAGGATTCTTTTACTTTACAAGACATTTTGGACTATGAGAACACCACACACAATCACACAGTTCTTTCATTTTGAAAGGGACAGTCTTCTACAATGTGCAAAATGAGGCACACACAGTTCCAGTCAGTAAGTCTGTTATGCTGGTTAGCTGTCCCATTCTCCATTATTCTGATCGTTGTCCTCCTCTTCTTCAGAATCAGCAGACACTTTCTTAATTCTCTGCATGGCTGCCTTGATGCTCCTCTCCAGCTCATTAGGGGATCCTCTACTGCCATCTCTCTCAGTATCTCTGTTCACTTTCCTTAGTTTAACCCCTTGCCTTATGGCAGAGAGGATGTTGTCCCTCACAGAGGTGTAGGGATTCGGCTGCTCCACTTTGCGAAGGTGAACTTCACTGCGCTTCAGAGAAGCCAAAACTTCATCCATGGAACCTGCAACAGATCCATCTCCTGTTAGCAGAAGAAAGAAGGAGACAACCACACTTAAGAGGTATGGAAGCCCTACCCAAGTGTTCAGGGCTCCTCCTTTAATCTTTGCTAGTGACAGGAAAAAGAATGGTCTGTTCTGGCACAGACTCCTTCAAGCTCTGCAACAGCAGGCTCTGGAACTGCTTTTAAAAAGCAGTTAAAGCTTTTATATCTAGAATTGAGAATCCAATGCCTCTCCATCATTATATAAGTTGTGCTCTAAGGAAGAAATTATACACAAAGGACAATGCTCCTTTTCATTACAACTTTATGGGCTTTCAAAAAAATTTCGCTGAACCAAAAAAATCTTGCATTCTGTGTTGTAAACAATCCACCATCCCTCCTAGCTTGCCCAGAAGCCTGCTGAGACCGTCAATTGCATTTTTGCTCAGCCAAGAGAGAAATAAAAGGATTTGAGTAGAAGGGCTTTAAAGTACACCACTGAAGTCACTGGGAGCCAGATCAGGCCCTATGCAGGCAGCTGTTTTCTGCATGGACTTAAAAAACAATTCCTATTTCACAAGACGATTTAGATCTCAGGTGTATGTTTCTGAACTTCAGACCATGAAGGACACCATACTGAGAGTTTCCACTAGACCTCCTGATACACACTAATTTGTGTTTTACTCCTGCTGACTCTTTGCTGCTTGCTCCAGACTGTCACACAGGGAGGCTGTTTCCCTGGACAGCAATAGGTCCAGACCATCTGTGCCTCACAGCTAGAAATATTTTTGCCATGCGCAGTGCACACAAGGTTATGAGATTAATATCAACCACTTGAAATGTAATGTGCTGCTAAATCCTGTGGTACCTTCAGAAACTAAAAAGGATCAAGCAAAGATCTGCCAGATTGCCTTACAAAGCCTACAAGTAAGAGAGTCTTAAGTCTACTACCTAAATGGGCTGCCTAGTAAAAGATTAGTCGGACAAACAAATTATAAAAGCCTCTCCTGGCTTTTTACATACAAAGACACAAGTAGCCCATAACTAAAACCAACATGGTTATGAAGCTGTTTCAGTAAGTTCCCGAGGTAATTTAGCCATTACTATTACAGCTACTGACATGATGGCTTTCTTCAAGAAGTAGGTGCAAACAACTGATCAGATCTCTCCAATAAACAAAAAATACGTTTTCTTATGCAAAAATCATGAAGACACCAACGTCAGGCTGTGAATGGCAGTAAATACTAGCTACCAGAAAGGCTATTCCAATAGTAATAATCAGACTACTCTGATGTACAACTCCCATTGCTAATCAAGGCTTCTTAGGAGTATCTGTGGTAGAGTTATCCCATGGATATCCCACACTGAAGTCTGCACTGGATGCACAGTAGTTTGCCATGGTAACTCAACTGTGTCTCAACCCTTCAGCTGCTTGTACTTCCCCACAGCTTGGAAGAACTAAAACTGCTGAACTTCCCCTGGTATTTCTGCCTGTGGTTTGCCTCTTAACTGATAGGATACAAAGGCTGCTTGGATGTATTGTGAAAAGCTGAAAAGGAAAAGGAATGTACCACATTCGAAGACATTCTTCATTCTAGCATAAGCTCCACTGTGAAAAACAACAAAAAAATTGCTGCCTTCCAGCTTAGATCAATCTCTCTGACATAGTCAAAATATCTGCTTGCCTCAGAGACAAAAATAAGCCTGTTAGCAGGATGCAACCAGTGCAGCCTTGGGAGGTTGCTGAGCTCTATTCTCATTCAAACTACTCCTTCAATTGCCAAGTTCAGCCTTCAATTACATCTGCATGATCTTGCTAAGCAAAGGTGTAACAGAGCAGAATTTCTTCCCTAGGAATGTATGCCAAAGCTATTCACCTGCCTTTCAAATCCTGCTTGAATTCTGCATGAATTCTCTTAGGAAACCTTTATTTAGAAACCAAGCAAATTGTAAGTGGACACAAGCTGTGGACATCAGAAATGCAAGCAGCCCAACTGCCAGCTCTGCAGTACATAAATCATAAACACTAAAGTGTAGCCTTAGTACAGCTACAAATTTACCCACATTGGTCTTCTGGTTAGAGCATCAGGACCCTGTGAAGTGTCTCAAACAGGATACAGAAATCATTGTTACTCATTTAACATCCTGAGCTATGGTCAGTGTTATTGTATGTGGTTTCTTAGACTAAGCCTTCTGAGAGCTGCATTCTCCTGATCAAAACTACACAACTACATTATTCCTGTTCAGAAGCAGAGGGAGAGAGACCACGAAAATACAGGAAATGCATTAAAAAAGCACCAGTTGATGTAAGCCTACTTACCTATGCAATTATTTATAGACCTCCTAGAGGAGTCATCCTGTTTGTGCAGTGCAGGGCTTTCTGAGGGGCTATCAGAGCTGAGGGGAAGTGGCTTATCCTCTGTTGCTGATGGTGCTTTTAACTGGAGAGGTAGTGGGGGAGGTGGGGGTGGAGNGAGGTTGTGAACATGGAGAGACCAGCAACTCCTCGCTGTGCTTTTGCTCCTCTGTGTCAGCATCAGTAACAAAAATCTGGACGGGGATGTCTGCTGGGGTGTCCTGACATGAAGCTTTTGGCTCTTTGTCTTCCACGAGCAGAATGCTGTGTGGCTGCTCCAGAGGTGCCCTTACTGTCGCTGAGGGAGCAGGGGACACAGCTGCTGGGGCTGCCCCTGTGCTTGGTGCAGGGGACAGCAGCACAGCCTGCTGAGGGATGCCTCGTGGCAGCTTGGGACTGGGAGGCTGGGGACGAGACGTTTTCAGAACAACATGGGCCGGACGCTTCTGAAAAAGAAATTGTAAGGCAAGAGGTCACATCTCCATTGGACTGGCCAAAACATCAACCCCAAGGCAACAAAAAGCCACACAGCACAGACCTGTCCCACTCACCCATTTGAGTAGAAAATTCAACCCTGAATAAATTTAAATTAATAATAAAGAATTTAATTCAAAGCCATTTCCTCACCTGTATTCTTTGCAACAGAGTCCACACCTGGAAACTGTATCTTTAGGAGATTTAATTATCTTTACTCATTATACATAATCCTGTTTTAGGCTATCCAAATGGTTGTCTCTGATTTGGACCATGCTCACATATGAGCTATGGCTACTTTCTCACGTTTTGACACCATTTAGGATTACTGCAGTTCACAGTACTTGCCTCCCTGAATACTTTCAGCCTCTCCAGTGTTTTCTGCCGTTCCTGGCTTATCCAAGCCTTTTTCTTTTTCTCCTCCTCTTTTTGTTTGTCTCTCTTCTGCATTGAAACACAAGTAAGTGAGCCTTAGTGTGTGAAAACAAGCAGCTGCCAGACTCCCCAAGGCTGCTATTTGGTACTCACTATCTGTATGCTGTGATGCTGCTGGAAACGTTTTTTGCTCTCTTCTGCCTGTTGCAGTCTCTGACGATGGCTTGCTTCACATTGATCCTGGAGAAGAACAGAATTCATGCAACCCTCAGCCAGTTCACATTTCCTGTGCACCAGCTGTGCCATAAACTCCTGTGCACAGGCCACTAAATAGCAACCACAGCTGGGTGCTTGGCAGTGCCAAGCACGATGGCTAAGCTCAACTAGTGTGAGATGTGAGACCCTGATGGTGAAGTCCGTGGGACTCCTTCATGGCTAAAGCCTATGTTCTCCTAATCAGACACATTTTTATTCATGCTGCAGCAAAAATGTATCCAGACATCACCCAACCCCTCGGTCTCAATAGCATGGTTAAAAAAAAAAAAAAAAAAAAAAAAAAAAGAGAGAAGAAAGGGAGATGAAAAGAAAGGAAGAAACAAGCTCATGCACAGACATGGGGAAGAAGGCATGAAGGAAGCTAGCAGGGCACTACAAAAATACAAAGCTACTTTTTCCCCCTCTCCCTTATTTGCCATAGCTCCCAAGTACAAAAGGCAGGGAAGCAAAGGTATGGAAAGCACAATGAATGCCTAGCAAGGATACTTTCTGTTAGTAACAAGTGCCACAGAGAAGCTGCAGGCTTCAGTATTTTCTCTGGGAGTCACTTTTTGTCTCTGTACAGAGGGGGATTATCCACATGGCTGGACAAGCATTTGACAATCATGTGGCATTTGGCTTCAGTGTTATACAACCAATAGACAGCAATTAAGTAAATGAAAACAGAAGGAAAAGAAGTGTCTGCCAAGAAAGCAGTTGCAAGCAAGAGACAATGATGGTTCACAAAACATTTCCAGTGTAATTCCCAGTTTGTTCAGGCTACTGAAGGATAAAAGGTCAGACAGATTTGAACCTAAACTCTGCTCTCTGCCCCAGCAGAACTGCAGGTGTAAGGTAAACTCATCTTACTGAGAAGGTTCACAAGTCAGCTTGTGTCTTCCTAATGTTCTGCTCTGAATGGGAAACAAAGGAAAATCTGCCCTTTGCACAGAACTGAGAGAGAACTGCAGCTATTAAAGTTTCCCATTCCTCCTGTTCAAAGGTAAAGCATCAGTGGGTTGTCCTATCACTGCAGCTTCCTCCACAGAAGGCGTTTCCTACTGCAGCTGCTTTGGAAAAGGCTGCTAGGGCAAAGCTCCAGCTGGTCCCACAGGGCTCTGGTAAGGTCTGATGGGGGAACACCTGGGTCACCCAGGTAAGTTTGTGCTCTCTTTCTAAGCCACAGACACACTCACACACCATGGAGTGTGGCAGCCTTCTGCCTTAAAATCACATTGCCTTCTTTCTGCTTGCAGGCCTTGGCACCGAGTCACGAATCATCCCAAACTTCCCTAATTGTTTCCTGTCCATCCCTCATGAGTCAAGCCACCAGCTGAAGGAAATGCACATCTCCAGGACTGCATTTACTTTTTTGTTCCTGAGGTAGGCTCTCCTCGCACAGACAGTCCCACGCTTTGTCTCCAACTGCTTAGTCTTCTGCCTCAGCACCGTCATTGCTGACAAGTTAGCGAAATGTTGTCCCATGCTCTGTTCAATGACCTTGAGCTCCTCAGGATTTTCACATGTATCATAGTAAACAACTTCATCCTGTTTCTCTAAAAAGGCATTTGGCATTTTTTAAGAAACCAAAAATTGCCACAGTTATTTAAACATTTAAAGAGCTAATGACATTTTAAAAGCCGTTGAAGGCAGTGAGTTAGTTATGAGTAAGTGTAAAGCTCCAGAGCTGAGCTGGGTCTTTCGCAGTCATATGCAAACATGTCACGTTACTCACAGGGGTGCTTTGCAGGATCAAATTTATGCTGTTAGCATTTTGTTATTTAGCTTCCTCTTTCAAATGTCTCCCGTGTTTTAACTCCTACCTTCACCAACTGGAGTTTTCCTGGAAAACGGAAGACTCTTCTGATCAACGCTGGGTGTCTTATTTTAATATTTAATATTTATCATCCTTCAGTTATGTAACAAGTGGCAGCAATGTTTACTTCACAGAGTACATGGTAACAGAGAATTCACATGAACAAATATGAACATGACTGGTGCCTAACTTGCTATAACTATGTCACAAAGAGACACAAACTGGAAGACAGTAGTATCCAGGTAGTATTCCAGCTATAACCACCCCTTTTTGTCATTACAAGTTGCATTTTGTAATTTCTAAATGTTAGATTAGAATAGATTATGATGAATTACAGGACCTATTTCAGCAGATTCATGATACCTAGTTTCTGCATGTAGATCTTGTAGCTATTAGAGCAGCTAAGAAGTGTCAATATAAATTACTCCATGCTAAACCAGGGCATGCACATATCACAGCTGCTGGCAAGATGAGCAACCAGTGTGGCTTTTTAAAAAAAAACTTGTGTTATCAAATTAGTGTCTAACTAATCAAAAGATTCCAGCAATGCCTTCTACTAGCAAGGCCAAAGCAGTGATTTTTTTTTTTTTTAATTGAAAACAGAGCAGGCTATGTCACTTCTGTGTTCTGAATATGTGCTTAAATAATATTTTATCCTCACCTTTAATCTGTCTCTTTATGGTGTCCAACTGTACAATAAGCAGCATCTCTTCATGTTTCAATACTTCAAGCTGTACATTATATAATTCCAGCTGTGTTTCATAATACTGTATTTCCAGCTCCTCCACTATATTTAAATTCTCTTCTTGTTCACCAAGATTCTCCATCTGTAACAGAAAACAAAAAAGCATTAGTAAACAAAATATGCACACATGAAACATGTCTGGATGCACAAATGCCTGTAAGGAGCCTGGTCTAACTGGCAGCTGCTTTGGTATGGAAAACAACAGAGCATTAGAAATGGCTTGGAGCAGAAACTCAGAGGACCAGAGAGCCTTATTAACCTGAAGTATGAATTTACCTTACGTTTACCAGGACAGATTTCATTATAATCTGCACAAACAATACTGCTCCTGGAAACTGTTATACATGCTACACCACTCTTGGAAAATAAATATCAGGTACTCCTAGCAGCAGTTAGATGGCATCAAAGATCTTAAGTATCTTAATTTTTCAGTGTCCTCTGAAAATAATACTTGGTCTTTATCTCTCTAAAACTAAACAATTTCAAAGATTATTATCACAAATGCTTGAACTGTGAAAGCATGTGTCTTAAGCTTTGCTGAGTGTCCTCAAACACACATTTGAGGACACTCAACAAAGCTGAGTGCCCTAAAAAACTGCAGACATGCATTTTCCACAACGTAAAACTGTGCTGAAAACCTAAATTGTTTCAGAGGCAGACTTCAAAAGCCTACTCTCCTGACCATTTTGGTAGGTTTTGATCAGCCCTTCAAAGAACAGTGACGGAAAAGAAAGCTTTGCAAGGTCTTACAAGTTTCTGGATGCCAGTTCTCTTCTGTTTCAGGCACAACTCTCTTGCCCTCAGATGCTGAAGGGTTTCTTTTGCTAACATATATTTCAGGTTTTCTAGTCGTGGCAAAGCTGATGCCCAGGTGGTTTTACCAAATCTCTCCTCATCTTGTTCCATCTGTTTGTGCATTGCTGTAGATTAAAACACAGCAGCAAAACATGAGAAATGCAGTGTACTAATAGGTCTTGTGTGTTTCTGAAATATTAAAAATGTTAATCTTATTAAATGATTTCTGAAGCTTTAGAAATTACAAGATGACAAGGTTGAACTTGTGATCATGTAAGTAAAATACTTCATTGCACCATGGAAACATACCCTAACAGTTGCACAGCAACATACTCTGTTCACATGCTGAAATCCTTGAGGCTGCACATCAAGCATTAAAAGCACCCATGGTTTTTGTGCAGATATTTGCAGCCATAAGTCTCAGGCAAGTCAAATCCAAGTTGTAAACCACATTTGTTAAAAGATATAAATCTTAAGTGAATAAAGTATTTGTTTCTTAAGCTGGACACTCACCCAAACCCCAGGTTCTGCACAGAGATAAGAAGAGCTCTCAGTAACCCAACCCTTTGTGTAAATCATTCTGATTACCTGCCAGAGCCTTTACAGTTTCCTTGAAGTAGTTCACTGTGATATCCTGAATGGAGCACACAGCACTCTCAGCTCGCTTAGTCCATTCCTCAGCATCCTTCTGCAAAGCTGCTACTCTTCTAGGCCCCAAGTTATCATACTGCAAAGATTTCTGCAAGGACACAAAATTCTCAGTTACCACCTGGTTTCCACAGAGGTGCAGCCACACTGTGCTACACTCAAGAGACATTTCAGGCATGGTAGCAAAAAAATGACCTTCCCCTCACTTGTCACAAAGTGAATCACTGCTCATTCCTATTTCTCATTCTCTAGGCTAATTCAGAACCTTTGTTCCCCAGTCCTGGCATCACATTTGGATTAATTTACTTCTTAAAATATTTTTAAACTATCATCTTTAAAATTACATCCAACAGAAGTGTTTTTTATTGTTGCTAAAAGTAACTCTTCTACGTGCAATGTTCTCTTCTATTTTTCCCCACGTGTTGACAGCACATTGCACCAGCAGGTTCTCCAGTTTGGCAGTTCTTTCACACAGGAACAGGGAAGAAACATAAGAGAATGTTTTCAAGTCCACAAAGGAGACATGGGTACAAGCCTAGTATTCAAATAGATATTTAAAAAAACCTGCATTTCAAATGAGCCTAAATATCCCTTACAGGGCTTTTTTTTTTTTTTTTTTAATATGAACTTTGTTTCATTCTTTCCAATTTCAAGTTTAATTTTCAGAACAGTACATTGAATATATTATTGTCACAGGTTTAAACTTTCAGTATGCAAGCACCTTAATCCAAACTTAAAACTGTTCTGCTCTTTTTGAGAAACTTAACAGCTCATTTGAATTTTAACACACTATTTAAGGAAAAGCAACATAGTAAATGGCTGCCATTTCCAGGGGCATCATAACTTTGAGTGTGCTTCCAGTTTAAGATGCACAAAAAAACAAAGTGAATGACAACTGATATGTTTTCATCTTCAGTTCTAGCAAGTTGTAGCAGTAATAGAAAACTCATTTGAGTGGGAAGGTCTCCTCTGTCTTCTGTTCTACCTCCACAACTTGAGTTAATCTGGTGCATCAGCATTCCTGGGGGATGACATTCTCACTGTCAAAAACTAATCCCATGGGAAGTGGCACAACAAAGGCTACTTATATCGCAGTAAATTCAGCCCCCCAGAGAGTAAACCAGGGAGGTGGAGCCTGGGGATATTCTCCTTTTAAATGGGACACTGGTGGGAGGTCAGCTGCAGTTCTAGCCAAGCCATTATCATGGACTCCAAGATCCTCTGAGAGTGCCTCTGCCCTAACT
This sequence comes from Aegithalos caudatus, assembly GCA_013389925.1. Taxonomy (NCBI): domain Eukaryota; kingdom Metazoa; phylum Chordata; class Aves; order Passeriformes; family Aegithalidae; genus Aegithalos; species Aegithalos caudatus. The sequence continues at coordinate 306,236 of WEIU01002273.1, forward strand.
CTGATTTGTCAGTCATGTTTGGTGGTGTGGCAGAGGAAAAAAAAGCTGGTACAGACAGAAGTAGGGAATGTTATATGATTTGTGCCTGAACTGCTCCAAGAGCAGCTGATGCCCCACTATGTATCTTGGCCTTTCACTCTGTAAAGGCAGACTTACCAGGATTTCCAGTTTGTACAGTGTCGCCAGCTCTCGCATATCTCTGAAGGGCTGCAGTAAATACTGGTAGAATTGTGTTGCCATGGTGACCAAATCCTGATAAGCTTCATCTTCTTCTTCATAAACCTTCATCAAAGCCACCATTGTGTCAGCACTTTTATGCTGCTGCAGAACCTGGTGGGATAAAAGGTAAATCAGACACGGCTGCTTTGCATTTGTGTGTGCTGGATGCTGCCAGGCTCTGGTGGGAAGGACCTGTCCTTCCACAGCCAAGATTCCCACTGCTCAGGAGGCCTGTGCCAGGCATTCTGCAGCCACCCCAGATGAAAATACCTCCAACACCACACTGTTAAAGGCACTAATTGCTGCACATTCCATCAGGAGCCTGCAAGGAACATCCTGCCTAGGGCACCCACCAGAAACATTCCAGTAACTGTGTGCAGATGACTTGGTTGCTGCTTTTTATAAACATAAATGGGAATCTTGGGAAGTCTGTACTGGAAGGACAAGCAAGGCATTCTTAAACTAGCTGTAGCACTGCTTCCACAATTACTAAATGCCTGCTAATGAGTTTCTGCATCCAGAATTTCTGACTTCAGGCACAGAAGAAAACAGATTGGCATTTACTTCTGATACACCCTGTGGTTAAATTCCTTTAACATTTGTATAATTTATAATAGCTTATTCTAACCTCAGTTCTAGTGGTATTACACTTGGTAAAATTCTTCCATGGAATTACTGCCTTTCAGTACACTAGGCCCTATTTATTTCCTTCTATGACAAAATAAAAAGTCGGGGATTTCCCCTTAATTGCATTTGTTTACTGGTACCAATAAAAGCTTCAATGATTTTTCTTTGACACCAGCTGGCAGAGACCATGGCATGCTCTACATGCCGGGATAGAGTGAGCTGGCTGAGAGAACACAGCTAAGTTCCACTGAGAAACAGACCTTCCTGGAAGGACAGTATGTGCTCTGCAGCTCCATAAAGAGGGAAGGGGATGGGAGGGGTGTGTGTGCTACCACTAATGAGAAAAACTATTAAAAAAAAAAAAAGCCTGGGTTGTGTAGCAATTGAAAAAGCACTGAAATTAAACCATCACCTTTGCTCTTGCCAGAGCAAAGTTCCCATGTACAGAGGAACTTCCCCAGAGAAAATCTGTGGAAGTCAGCTCAAGGGCATTTCCCACCCACCCTGTCTGCAGGCCTGGCACAGGCATGACAGGGAAACAAAGGAATCTGAACTGCAACATTTCTGATAATCCCAAAAGTGTGGCAGCCTCTTGGGCCTCCCAGGAGCTTGTGGTAGCTCAGACACAGTATTAGGGCCCACCTGCAGCAAGTTCAGTCTGTTTTTGCCCCAGTATGGAAGCCAAATACAAATGCTGGAGCTGACTTTCTGATTCCAGTTCTAACAGCAGTGAGGGTCATGCTGCCCCTGGAGGATGCTTAGAATGAGTAGAGGGGAGGTATTAGTGAAGGACACTAATGAAAAAAAGGGAAAAAGGATGCTCTGGTACTTCAGGTTGGTTTAACGTCTATTTCTTGAATCTTCCACAACTTGCTCTAGACTACAGTATAACAAATTTATGTCCCTGTTAGGCCTGCAAATACACCACCACTCTACAGCGTGTTTAGCCATATCTAAAAGACAGCTGAAATAGCAGAGTAACTGTCAGAGGCACCAAGCTGCACTTCACCACCAAACTGCCACAGAGCTGAACATGCTTGTGCTGCTTCCAAAAGAACGTGGTGGCTGGAATGTATTTCTAACTGGGCTGTGAACTGTTAGTGACAGACACTGACTTCTGTATACAACAAGGTACACGTTCATGTAAACTAAAGCTGTGTTTTTAAAAACAGTGTCTTTCTGAAAAAGTAGTGTTGTATCATCTGTTGAATACTACAAGAGGAAAGAGAAGGCTGAAGTCAACTACCATAACCTTCCTCCAAAGCATGATCACTTTCACAGAATACCTTTCAGCTTACTTTGCCAGAAAATAGCCTGTAAACAGGTACTGCACAAAACAGCAGCAACTCACTGGTGAGCCTGAGCTGTCTGCAATTGGTCAACTATTCCATGTGCTAACTGCAACTCTGTTACTCCGTAACACCCTTTGAATTCATGCTTACAAGAACGGGTAAAGATCCAGGAACACATCTACAGCAAGAAGAAACCTAAGGTACCAAAGGAAGACTCATCATTACTTCAATCATTAGGGCAGAATTTGACACTCAAAAACCCACAACAAACCCACACACAATTTCTCTGAATACAAACCACTTATTTGCATAAGACCAGGACTAAGTTTGGTCCTAATAAAAGACTGAGAATCCCCCAGTTACAAGTATTACTGCAAACATGTAGTCTGAGACCTTCACAGTGAGGTTAGAAAATTAGCACATGATTGTATTCTCCTCTTCGGTTACTGTTCCAGCCGTTGCCCAACACGGCTGGATGTTTTTAGCAATGTGTTTTTGTAGGAGTGCCTGCAGCTTAAGTAAGAGCCCAATGCCTTAACCTGACTGCCCACGCGGAGGTGGCTTATTCCCCACTTAATAAAGGTGAACTTATAAGACCGATGACACTTAGTACTTCAGAAAGTTGACTTTGTGGCTTCCAGACAATAGAAAAATACTTGTGTAAGCACAAATCTGGACATTGGACCACACCACGAGCAAGCTGGTATCAGTGACTTGGTCACCCTTGCTCACGTGAGTCTGGCGAGTCTGCCCTGATCGCTGAAGTCCCGCAGCAGCAGTGACTGCCAGGCTTATCGGGCACGGGGAGCCAAGCTGAGGCTCCGACAGGTGCACCCATCAGCTGAGCAGCAGCACCCAACACTGAAGACAGTCCTACACCGAGGGACCCCTTCTCCTGCCCGCAGGGCGGG
>WEIU01002273.1:309798-331119 GCA_013389925.1 Aegithalos caudatus
GGCAGGGGGCGGGGCCGTAGGGGGCGGGATCAGATGGGCGTGGTCAAGACGGAGGCGGGGCCAGGGCGGCCCTCACGGCCGGCGTGGAAAATAAACAGTGCGATAGTAAAAGGAGCGAGGGGCGGCCCCGGGAAAGGCCGTTCGTCACAGGATCGTGGAATGGGATGGGTTGGATTGGGTTGGGAGGGGACTGGAGTCCGAAGAACATCGCGTTATCACCCCTCTGTCATGGGCACGGAATCCTTCAACCAGTCCAGGTCGCTCAGAGCTCCATCCAACCTGGCCTCGAGCATCTTCAAGGATGGGACATCCACACCTTCCCTGGGTAACCACCCTTACGCCTCACCACCCAATTTCATCCCAATATGTAACCTAAAACTACTCTCAATTTGAACCCATTCCTCCTTGTTCTGTCAATACATGTTCTTGTAAATAGTCTTGCCCCATCTTCGTTCCTGTGGTCCTTGCAAAAGTCCATGAGTTTTTGCTTTCTCCAAAGCCAGGCAAACCCCACGCTCCTTCCTCACGCTGCCTTGAGCCAGCATTCGAGCCCTGGGGCCCTGTGCCCACAAACAGCCAAAGGGTGCTTGTCCTGACACCCAGCTCAGCCCCAAGGTCACCATACTTTGTAGAAATGCCACCCAAACGCTGCCTCACGGGCACCGAGGGTCACAAAGAGCACCTCTTGAACAAGAACAGTGTCACTGCTCTCTCATTCAGACCCTGTGTCCAAGGCACAATGTAATTCACTATCCACCAAATGTTATATTCCAGTCTTTGGCAGCAAAGCTGGCATTACTAATTTTTCAAGGAATTAAGGCCTACAAGGCAGCGTAACTTAACACAAAGCAAAAGTAAGCTCTCATTTGAAAAATTAATCAGATCTGTCAGACAGCATAAATGTTAACATTTCAGCAAGGGCTGCATCATTTCTGTAAAAACACTTCTGCCCTAATCTCACAGATGATAGAAGCACTGTTAGCGGTAATGAGATCGTGCCTACATGGGCAATTAACTTGTGATTCCTCACCAAACAGCAAACAATTGCACTGCTAGAAAAGTGAGGAAATGACACCAAGATAATTGGAAAAGGAGGAAAAAGCAGAGCTGTGTCAAGATCTAATAGACATTGTCCCTTGTGGTGTCCCCTGAGCTCAAACCATATACAATACAACATTCTCAAACGTGCTTAAAAATCTCCTGCCAGCAGGGCTGGCTCGGTAGCGTGTTCACAAGCAGCAGCCTGTGTGTGCTGGGCAGCTGTGGGTTTGAGCAGATTCACAAAGCTCAAGTGCTACAGCAGTCACAATAATGAGTGGTAATAGCCTGTTTTTTATCAGGTGGATCCCTACTGAGCACAGACTGAAGGGATATGTTCCTGTGAAAACATCCCTAGTGGGGCCATTGTCTTGTTTCTTCACTATAATTAGTTTTCCAGAGGTCTGACAAATACACACAGGGTGAGGATGTATGAATATGTATAAGAAACATATGCAACAGTATGATTTTTTTTCTAAATACTCAATTTTCTCCTTTTTTTTCTAATATATTATCATGATTTCAACTCAGCCCTATAAAAAAGCTCCTGCTAACTTTAGAGAGGATTTTACCAGTAAGTGTTTGCGAAGAACAGAACAGGTACTTCCATTAAGTTGTGCAACTCTGTAAACACATGTCCAGCCATGTGAGTTTTTTGCACGTTTTGTGTATCCCACACACCATACTGTGCCTAACACCCCAGCCTTGGAAATCACACCCAGAGGCAATGAATGCACTCTGCAGTGTTTATTAATACCACCTCCAAAAGTGAGAGGATACTCTGGCTTTAGTGAGGGCTCCCTGTATCTGTTCTAAGTACTTCAGATCCAGGAATGAACCTCCAGAGCCTGTTCTCAGTACATGACATTCATCCTGGTGACACTCAAGTAGCACACTGCTGAAGGACAGCCGGGGCACATCTATATTTGTGCCATTGCTCATTGCTGGCATGCCCCTGTCTGAGCAAAGAGGCAGGGTAAGGTTACTGCAATAAGTCTTCCAACAGCAGTTATAGGAAAGTGGCAAGGAATTGCTTTCCTGGGAATTAATTTTTACTAGGGGGAATAGAAGTTAACTTTGATGCCATCTGAGCTATCAGAAGAATTTATGACGTCTTAAGATAGAAGGCAAGTTTTTAGGTAGTAACATTCTTTGTTATGTATTTATGATAACTGACGGTCACGGATCTAAATGTGCTTCATGTAATTTTATCTGTGCCTGCAAAGCAAGCAAACACTGAGCAATCATCTGAAAATCTTATTTAGGCAGCAGGATTGCAGACAAGCTTAATTATGCTCATTTGAATTTATTTCATTTCATTTTGGTAGGAAAAATAAATGTTAATTCACTTTTCTAATTAGTAGTAGCTTCTAAAGCAGGCATTATTGTTTTAATTATGGGGAAAAAAGTCTTTGCGGGAGCCAGACAACATTTTCTGGTATGTGTTAAGACCTTTTCTCTGTTTAAAATGTTGGAATTTGCATGATTTATTTTATTGCCTTTAGCGTAAATAATGTTTCTGTCTAACTTCAGTGTTTTTGTCTGTAGTAGGATATTGCTAGCTGTAGAATCCACACCCGTGTCTGCAGTGCCAGAAGACAAATGATGAACTTCTGTGTGGGTTTTCTCACAGATTGTAGGGTGGACTCATCCAGGGATATAAAACCAGAGAGTGCAAATCAGTATTTTTCACTAGTTTGGGAAGTCACTTTCTACTGAGTCACTGATTGTGTTGACTTTGTTAGCTAAGCATTTCTCAGGAAAATTAGTAAAATATTGATGAAATAAATTTGAGGTAATAGCAACTACTCAAAACTAAAAAGACCATAAATAGTAGTTTAAAAGCAAACTTAATGCGAAAGGTTATCCAGAAGCTCTGCTAACATTGATGTCTGACTGATCTTTTGGCTTTTTTTCTTCTGTGAAAAAGTAATTTTAAAGCTTTCATATGCTTAACTTACCTAGGACTAGATGTAACTACAGGTTAATTGATATTCAGATGAAATCTTTCCATGAAGTCTTTTGCTTGTGGTACTAAGCTGCTGATAAAATTGATCTGAGTAGTTTTGTAGCTATGATTCCATTCATGCTGGTGAGCAGTGGAGGGCTGTGTGGATACTTCAGCTCAGAGGTAGCTCTGACTGTACTGAAATTATTTCACTGCTGTTAATACAGGCTGGTTGGAAAGTGTGGGGCATCAGCATTAAAATTGCCTTTGCACTTTTAATGTTGTTCCATGTGCGTCTGCTTTATCATACAGCTTTGCATGTCATCTGCACATGCTCTTTTCACACCTCCCTCCTTGCACAGAATGGATGAAATGTGCAAGGTTTGAGTCAGAACAGGTATCTCTCAGTCCAGAGGTCAATGGCCTGCCTTGCTCACTGGTTACTGGTTGCTTTATATGTTAAAATGTATATTTTCCACAGCACATGAGAAGCCCCAAAGGGCAATTGTTTTGTCTGTGGTATTTTTTAGAAAGGACCCAAGACCTGGACTCAAGTTTCAATATTAAGAACAGCAACTTAAAAAATACAGAACAGGACTTCTCAGGGCATTTACTAGTGTGTTCTGTGGCATCAGTGGTCACAACAGAGGACATTTTACATTATACCTAACTGACAGTTGAGAAAACATGTTTGACAGCAGCTGAAGGGTGAGCAGGCTTCAAACCAGGCCATTTCCAATTGCACAGAACAGCACTAACTGTGCCTGAAGGACATTCACAGTGTTGATCTGAGAACAGGACTACGCCACAGTTTGGAAATCAGGTATCAGAGTCATAGATGAGGTACTCAGAAAAGAGGATGCACACCAGAGACAGCTCTCTGCTGTGCTTTGCACTGAGGTGAGAAGACAACAAGCTTCCTGTGGCTTTTCTTCAGATGCTTCACTTAGGGAGCGAAGCTACTGACTTTGGCCTTTCCCATGCCTACCTCCAGAACCTGAGCAGTCCCCAGCTGAATCTTTTCTATCTATGTACTTTTAAGCAAGAGAAACTCAATCCTGATATCTAACATGTAGATCTTTCTTATCTTTTACAAGCTTGAGACTCATCATCTCAAAAGCCTTCCTGAGGATACCAATGTCATCCAGATCTGGCAGCACGAGAGACTATGAGACGAGCGGCCAGTCACACGATCATTCAGCTTCCCCACCAGTCCCAGAAGCTAGTGACACTGAGACTGAAGGTTTGATATTTTATCACATGGATCTTTATGGATCAAAGGACAGGTTTGATATCTTTCCTGAAGAGCTCTCTGGTCGAGGAGATAGATCTCTGGGGGATATGAGAAGGGAATCTGCATTGAGTAGTAAAAAGGTTCAGCGCCCACAAGAAGTTGGGTATGACTTGGAAAAGGAGGTTGCAGAGTTGGCTAAGATGTATGGACTTGATGAGGATAGAGAGAAAGAGCTTGAGTTTCTTGGAGGACATCTGGAGAAGGTGGAGAGCAGACGGCCACCTGCTCACACAGAAAAAGCAGGATCACAAGGCTCCATATATAACACATCAAAAAGCAGCCCTTCAGTGAAAGATCCAAGTCAAAGCACAAAGCAACAAGGACTTCCCGAGGAGGCTTCTCAAGGTGAAAATCAGAGCAAAGCCAGAGCAGATGATGAGGCTGAGAGCAACATATGGTCCAGAGGGGGGCTAAGCAGTGGTGGCATGTCAGATGAGTGGAACAGTCAGGCTGTCAGTGAGGAGGAGGAGGAGGAGGAGGAGGAGGAGGAAGAGGAAGAGGAGGAAGCAGCAGATGTTTTTTGTTCTACCTGCAAGATACCAATCCGAGCTTTCGACAAACTATTTGGTGAACACAAGGATCACGAGGTTGCTCAGCTCCCCAGTGCCATGGAAAGTGAAAAGGTGAGAATAACACAGGTGTACTGTGGTGCTTCTAAAACAGTCTTCAGACACAGTAAGAATCACACTAGGTGTTTTGTAGGAGGAGATCCATAAAAACATGTGCAAGTTGGAAGAACAGATTGCTCAGATGGAAAATGTTGCCAGCCATTTGGAGGAGATCTTCATCACTGTGGAGGTAACCCATTTGGGATGCTAATTTTATGGTGGTGGGGTCAAACAGTTTTGATAGTCATATATACATTCATAGTGTTCCATTGTTAATGAGGTGAGTACTTACAGATCACAGCGTTATCTTGGGGTTTGTCTAGACTGAAGTACTCAGGAAAACTCATCATCAAGATTTTTTTAAGTGGCCTAGTAAAACCACATTTATAATTTGCACAGAAATTTGCATTCAGAAATAAAATGACCCTCAGTCAGGTCATCTTAGTTTTAAATGGCCAAAGAGCTGTGATCTAACTATTCCATCCAGAGTGCAGCCCTTGTGTTCCCTAGGCTTCATTCACAGAAGAGTCAGATCCAGGCAAATCCTTGGACCAGCTGCTTCAAGCTGTTGTGCTTGACTTCAAGAGTTGTGCTCCCACTCGGCTGCTGTCAGCTTGGCCCAGGGGAAGGAGGTCAGCTGGCAGCAAGTTCAAACTGAAGCAATAACTCAAGGCACTACAGTCTTTTCTCTGCTGCATGTGGCACAGGAGGACATTGGTGCCTGAACAGTGGGCAGCTGCTGGCAGTAAAGTCTTGCCTGCCCTTTAAATCTTCTTTCCTAATGCTTTCTCCAGCTGTGAGTGAGGATACCAGCATTAGCTGCCCAGCTCCCTCAGCACAAATCCATGGATTCCACTGAGTTGCCATGGTTTCTCTCATGGAAGGATGTGCTTGACTGTGTTGGTAGAAATGCTTATGAGATTATGGCTAGGATATATCCTAGTTGTGCTCCCTGGGTTTAGGTTGCCTTATATCATTGTTCCTGTTGTAATTTCTGTTGCCCTTATGTCTGGAACAAAATCCAACACTTTTGTGCTTTGGTGGGGGTGAATGATGAGAACAAACCCCTAAAAATGGACATAAGTCAAATTACAGCTTCTGTGTACTGGTCCTGTGTTCTAGTTTTGTGAATTAAATCATAACATATTACCTCCATTGTAAGGAGAAGTTTAGGCAGATCAGAGTAAGATTTTCCTCTGCATGACCTGTGGATCAGCCTTGATGCCAAGGTACAAACCCTCAAATACCTTACAGGAAAATTTTGGGAGGCAAGAGCAGAACTTTGAGGTGCATTATAATGATGCAGTGCAAGTGCTTGCTCAGAAGTATGAAGAGCAGCTGGAAGCATTGGGAGAAGAGAAGAGGCAGAAGCTGGAAGCTCTGTATGAGCAGCTGGTCAGTTGTGGGAAACATCTTGACACCTGCAAGGAGCTGACAGATGAAACCCAGGAGCTCTTCCTGGAAAATGACAAAGCTGAATTCATGAAGGTAAAGAGCTTTAACTGCCAAAGTGCTTTTTGCTGCTTGCAAGTAGTCCCCATTTGACAAGTCACAAGCAGCCTTATTGCTAGGGAGAATTTGGGATGCTCAGTCTGTGCTGTCACTGCTCCAGGTGCTTGGCATGGTGGCATTGACTTAGTAGGGCAACACAATGGGGGCAAAATGCAGAAGCAGAAGTTTGTAATTTGGATGCTCATCGATTTATGAGTCACACTGGGGTTCAGAGAGAAGCTATCTTGAAGAAATGCTTATGTGGGGAAACTCTGGAAGCACTTAGTGTTCCTTGCCTTGTGCAGGCTCAGCTCTCTTGCTCTATTCTGGGCTCACAGCAGGCAGACTGATGTAATCACTTGGGAAGATGTTTCCTTTTCTTGCTCATTTTGGAGGAAAGTTCAGCTGAAATACGTCAAGGGCATCTGCAAAGTGATGGATGAAATCCCCCTCTTGAGGTGGTGTCAAGAAGGAATTTTTCTTTGGCAGGTAGAAAAATAATTGGAAAAAAAAATGAGAATTTTCATTGATGATGAGTGATTGCTCTCACCTGAGCTGTCCTGTGTCTAAGGTGGGTGGGAGCATTTCTGTAGCACAGTGACAGTAACTTCTGAATTGGACAACAAACAAATCTCATAACAGCTCCAGTCTACTCCAGTGGGTCAGTTTGCTGTGACTCCAACCTGCTGAGTTCTTCACATGAGCTGATTTTTCCCATTCCTCTGCATCTCTGGAATAAACGTTCTCCTTAGCTTGAAAACAGTTTTACATCACCCCTAAGAAACACTATTCATCAAGAAGTGAATGTTGGTCTGGAGCTCGCAGCTGCTTAGGTTTCTCCTGGGACTGTACAGCTGTATTCCAGTTACATGCACTGCTCAGACTCCCTCCAGCACAGATAATTTCACTGAGCTCCTTTGCCCAGCTGATTTTGGTTTTTGTTTGTGAGGGATCTGTTGGCACTTTGGATCACCAAGGGAGGAAATGGTCTAAAGTCTAGATGGGCAGTCACTGATGACTAGCTGATACTGCTCATTATCTTACTGTAAATTCAACCAAGCTCTATCCATTTGAATAGAAAGGGCTGGCTTTGTTCTCAGGGTTGGTTGAAAGCCAATTACATCACTCCAAAGGCTGCATTTGGGGCAATTTATGTAAGACAGGTCAACAGCATGATGTAGCCTGACTCTGGACTTTTCTACCTCTAACACTCTCTCTTTTTTTTCCAACAGGCAGCAGTAACCATGGTTGACAGGTAGTATCACAGTCTGGGATTTTTTGTCACATTTCTTCCTTCTAATTGGACAGGTTATTGGAGATGCTTGCATGTTCTGGACTTTGTTCAGGCACACTAATGTTGTCTAAGCCACTACAGCTATTGAAATATTTAGTATTTGTGTTTTAAAGTGCATCAGAAAAAGTTGCTCTAAGAAACTTAACACTCAACACTTGTTTGGATCCAGTTTCAAGAAATTGTAAAGAAGAGTTAGAGCCTGAATAAATCAGTGTTTTCAGTTTAGTCATAAGGAACTAATTTCACTGAGAAACAGGATTGCTAAAGCTCTTTAAAGAAACACTCTGGATCCAAATGAGACTAAAACTGAGCTCTCTAAATATACTGTACTGCATAAATAAGCATTATTTATGCATTAATATAGTGGGGTAGAAAGTCAAGCTGTGGGAGCTCAAAACAGATACTGAAAAATCTTGGAGCAATTGGAAGAAGACTTAGGGCACACTAAATCACATGCAATAACACCCTCTTAATTGACTGTTATTGTTCATGAAAACAGAGAAAAGATGCCCCTTTTTTTCAAATTTACAGTACTAGAGCCACAAGGTCATGAATTAGTAATAGTGTAAATTCAAAATAATGGAAGTTATGGAGCTACCAGGGTGCTTCCCAGAGTGAGGTGCTGCAGGCACACAAGGGGGGCCCTCAGTGCCAGTCAGCTCTCCTTGGCATCCTGGAGCACTGATGGCCACGAATCTCCAAGCTATAGGCACAAGGAGGCTGAGCTTGTACAGCTAGGAAAATGGTGTTTAAAGGAAATAGATGTTAATTTGGAGTTTGCTGTTGTTTTTCTCTTAGAAATAGGCATCATGGACAGATATCTCAAGTACTATGGTACTTCCAATTAGACATTGGGTTTTTTCCCCCTACAATTACAGGCTGGAAGAATTCTTAAAGGAAGAAGTGGATTTAGAGCTTTCAACTCTGCCAGACTTTGAAGAGAGGGTCATAGATGTCTCTGAAGTTGAACAACTAATGAACTCCATTAATGCAATTCCAGGTACTCTTCCTAACTGAACATTAGTTCTCACCTATTTACGTTTAAGTAAGGATACGTATTAAACATTACTTCTTTGAAAGGAGATCTGCAAAGGCAGAATTAACTTCTCCCTAGTTTTCCTTCTAGCTCTTTTATTATTTGCCTATATATACAGAGAGAGTGGAAGATATTTTGGGGTTTTTTTCCATTTGTTTTCAATATAAAATTACCAGAATTACTGCTAAATTTGGACTTCCTTGCTTTTTCTGGATGATTTCCTAGAATACTTATGAAGATTATCCCCTTCTGTTGAGGGATCAGGCATGCTTAGTTGTTGATAACTTCCCTTGCCTTGTAGTTGCTTGAACAAAATAGAGAGGGATCCCAGACTGCTTTAAATAACTTACACAGCTTCTCTTGATAAACAGATTTCAGTGACTTATTCCTCTGCTATTAAGCAAGCATTTTTCCTACATAATCCACATGAAACAGCACAACAGAAACAAATTTTGAATAACTAAATAAAACGCCTAAAATTTTAAATCTTTTCTGGTGCATCACAAATGGTCAGAAAGAACATTTTTTTTTTTTTTTTTTTTTTTTTTTTTTTTTTACACCCAGTACTGTGCTTTCTTAACATAAACCAGCATTTGGTACTTGTTTTCTTGTGCTGATGCCCCCCTGTTGTACAGCTTTTCCCTGATCCCAGGGGTGGATGGCAGAAGTGCTGGCATGGCAGACATTGGGCTCACTGGAACAGCCCTCAGAGCAGGGGAGGTTGAGTTTACAGAGGGGTGGGCTGGGGCTTATGTATTTTGTTGTTTTGACTTTGATTTGAAACAAGACTAGTTCTCATGCACCAGTGACCTGATTACTATCTGCAGCTGTTTACAGTCAGCTCCTGACTTTTCCCCATGTGGGAGGAATGGAGGAATATGACCCTATTCAGTACCAAGGCTTTGTGCAAACACCTTTGTGAGAGGAGAGGTACAACAAACCACGATTATACATTCAAAAACTGACCTATTTTTCACTCTGCAGCTCCTTGTGCCCCTGTGATCAACCCCCAGGCTCCCAATGCAGCAACTGGCACTTCACTGAGAGTTTGCTGGGGGCTCTTCTCGGATGACACTGTGGAGTGCTACCAGCTCTGCTACAAACCTGTGAGCAACGAGAGGCACAGTGATGAGCAAGCAGGTAAGGAGGCCTGGGCCCAAGGGACACCTCAGCCCTCCATTGGCAAAACCAGCTGATGCCAAAGTGCTTCTTTATGCCTTGTGCACTCTGTCTGCCACCTAAGCTGTCATATCTGTCACCAACATCTGCTTTGTCCCTCTCCCCTGCCAGGTCTGCCATGCAGCAGGACCCAGCTCAGGAGAAAAGACAGGACATGGCAGCAGCAGGGATAGCAGGAATGGGAAGGGGCCAGTGGATGAAGTTAGGAGGATTTATGGAGGGTGGGCACTGCATTAGAACACATGTGCTGCATCCACAGCAAAGCACAGTATTTTAAAGAGCAAATCACCATATCATCAGCACTCCCACTGAAACCCCCAGATGATTTTACAGCTTATCTTAGTGCTAATAATGGGCTGTAAATCCCTAAGATGCACAGGAACACGAACCACAGAACCAAAATGTCCCAGCCAGTGACAAAACTGCCTTTGCTAATACTGTTCTTGCAGAACCTTCAAAAGTGGAAGCCAGTAGAGTGCCAGTGGCCAGTTGAGAAAGAAAAGCAGAAACAATCCAAATTTTATAAGATAAAGAATGAGAAATGAGCAGTAAAATAGCTTCAGCTCTTGTCCCATCTGATTTATGCTGCTTTAGAGGAAGGCATCATGATATGCCTGACAGCTGATCAAAGGGTGTGGAGTACAAGGAGCTCTCTTGAACTCAGCACCCAAAACAATTTACCCCAACTCCACTGTGTGATGCAGCTTTGGGGAAGAGTGGGCAACTGTGTAAAGGCACTGTGAATGATTGGTTGTTGTCATTTCAGAGCATACACTAAAAGTCAAAGAAACATACTGCACCATTACTGATCTGTTGCCAAACACACAGTATGAATTTTGGGTCAGTGCTTTAAATGCCTCCGGTATCAGTCCACCAAGTGAAAGAACAGTTTATGTAACAGGTAAAAATATTTTATTCATATGACTTTGTAACCTTCATAGTGAAATTCAAAATCATCTCTGAATTTTATGCCAGTAATGCTTTCTGGGCACTTTCTTCTGGTGCAAGCCTACTGACTGCATGGGGATTCCCTACTTTTATTTGGAGAGCCTATCATGCCAACTGTCCTTGTTTTAGAGTAGAAAAAACAGAAGCAGAGAGACTAAATAACTTATTTAAATACAAGCATGTATAGCAGCTGGGAATAAAGTTCAAGTTTCCTGGTTCTGCCAGATGAATCCCAGCTCTCCTTTTATTGGCCTATAGATATTTTGTGGATTCACCTGTTATGCTGTTCTTTTTAACTGCAGTTCAGTCTAGGACATTGTGTGAAATCCTGACATCAGATTGAACAAGTCAGTGTGAGACCTTCAAGTGCCTGTTCCAGATGTCTTTGACATCTCAGAGCAGAGATGTACCTTTATGACAAAGATAAAACTAATGATGGAAAATAGTTGTGTAATCAGGCTTTATGTTCCTTCTCTGTTTAATTCTCTTGGAACCTTTATAGTCTAAATGAAGTCTTTAAATAGTACTGTTAATCACTCTACCTGCTGTTTATTGTCCATTGGGGAAGCAGGTTTCTTTAACTATATAGTACCAGTAAACAACATTTTTCTATATTTTTGTCTTCAAAGCATGTTGTTTGCAATCACCTTCAAGCAACACCTTAGGATTGTTCTTTTGCCTCTTTTTTAGCTCCTTCACCACCTACCATAAAGAATAAAAAGATCCAAAGCTGTGAAAATGCAGCACTGGTGTGCTGGGAATCCAGAGACATTAATCCTGTTGATTCCTACACAGTTGAATTGTCCAAGCTGACAGATGAAGAAAATGATGATATTATTACTGAGTGAGTTATTCTTCTGTTGGGCCCATGACCTGTAGAGATGAAACCATTTCAGTCATATGGCATCAGATAGAACTAAGAAAGGACCCATAACCTTCTGGTGAATTTACATTTACAACCAATCCTCTTAGTAAAATTAGTCATAAAATGTTAATCAAAAACTACTATATGAGAATTATGGGTAGGGGAAAAGGGCAGAAGCAAATGTAAAAATCTGCAGTCTGTCAGAGTCTCTCTCTTGCCCTGCTACTGACAACTGTACAAGGTAAAATGTTCATTTGTTACAAGACAAGTTGAAGTGTAATTTCTTCTTCGTTGCTCAGAAAAATAATTTCAAAGGTTTACCTTTGTTTTCTACCCTATCATTTTCCAAGGATCTGTTTTTTGTAGATCTATTGTTGGGATCCCTAACTGTGAAGTCCTAATTCACCTCCAGCCAACACAAAAGTATCATGTCTGTGTCAGAGCCCAAAACCTGGGTGGCTCCAGTGAAAGAAGCGAACCTGTCCTGATACAAACCACAGGTACTGTACAGCTTGGAACAACTCCAGCAGCCTATTGCAGCATCTGTTGTCTTAACAGAAAAATTCCAGCTGGTTTCAATGGTCTCTGGACCAGGTCCTGTTCTCTTACATCTAATTACACACCTGGTAACCTTTCAGGAACAAAAAAAACTTCTTGGAACAATAAGTGCATTGCTTTAGGTCTGTAATTTATATTATTGTTGTGTGGTACATTTGATACTTGAAAGTTACTAATTTCTAAACACTTTAAAAGACAGTGTCAACTCAATGCCAGCCTACAAAGTACTGACACACCAATGAGGAAAGTTGTAATGTGATTTTATTTCAGAGATTACCATGTAATGAAGCTGCTGCTGGAAATTAGGGCTGAGACGACACTTTCTAGAGCCATTTAGCAGACATGAGTGCTCACCTTCATCACTGCTGCAATCACACTGCAACTTCACTGCTCATCTCAAATCTCCCATGCCACTCACGGGTGTGTTCACACCTTATCTATGTCTCTTCTGCCCTTACCTTCTGTGAGACATTTGAAAATTGTATTTATTCAGCAAGATGACCACACAAAGTTGTTTCATTAAAAAAACCTTTCTGCCACGCAGCAGTGACACCACAGAAAAGAAATGCTCATCCTTAAATCCCTGGAGAGGAAGAGTGTCATTGTGTTACCATTGTTTGTGTGTATTCCAACTGCTTAAATCAAACTCAATATTTGAAATTGCCCATTCTGTTTGCACAGCATGTGTTTGTTTTCAGCAGCACATGCCTGTAATTGCCCTGTCATTGTTTGTATTGTATTTGCAATGAAGTAACTTGCAGTTTGATTATAATGATTTCATTTGGGATTATCATGGGGAGATTTATCTTCTCAGAGTCTACATTATGCAAACAGCTGATGCAAATTGATCTGTCTGCTGCAAGAACCCACCTCCAACACTGTGCATGGCCTTTGATCCTTTCTGGGGTGGATAAACAAGCACCAACTAAAACAGCAGCTGTGCCAGTAGTGGCTGCTCCTCAGGCCCCAGTGCTTCAGACCTGCTCTGAGAAGTGTCTGCAGGAAGAAAGGCAGAAGCATTTTTATCCTGGGCTGGACCTCTCTGAGGGCTGGTCTGACAAGAGAGGTGCTGAAGCATGAGGGATCCTTTCTCTTCAAGCTGTGCCCCGCATTTATGTGGATGAGTGAGGCCATGGAGAGTCCTTTAAGCCCCCTTTCTCATTTCAGTGATTAAAAATAGATTACTTGAAACCAGACAGTCCATTGCAGAGAGGACCCCTGAGTAGCTATTTCCTGCACAATGCCTGCAGCTTTGAGCCCTGCTAGGGTTCAAAACCAAGCTAAGTCCCTTGCTTTGCACAAGGCTGAAATGAGACAATGTTAAGCTGTAAAAGAGCCATTTATTAGAAAAACTTTAAAAATATGATCTTGTCCTCTCATTGTCAGCCACAGATTCTTTCTAGAGCATTGGTGAATCTTTTTGTGGCTCCAAACATTTCATCACACTTTTGCTGCAATTCTAATGTTGTAAGGAGTTACTGAAGTTATCCTCAGGCATTTTCTCTTGCAGGCACCTGCTTCTACCTTAATGAGGACACAGCCCATCCTTTACTGGCAATTCTAGATGATGGATTTACCATTTCTTGTGATGAACTGGAAAACCCAGAGTGTGATCTGCCTGTCTATGATAACAGCTTTACAAGGTATTCAGGGGCATTTCAGTTTCTTTGGTTCTTTTAACAGATGCCAGGAAATGTCTAATGGGGCTGAAAGCAGCTCTGATTAATTTTTTGAGTTGAAATCTCTCCCTCCAGCTGCTCTTTGGAACTTGGAAATTACTGCAAGTTCTTAAATAGGATTACAGATGCAACAGCCACAATTATGTATAAGCCTACTTACATGTCTGGCACACTGAGCTAAATCTGAACAGGTATTTAGGTGCCATAACAAATGCTAAGGAAAGTAGTGGGATCTGAAAACTTACCTCCTGCTGAAAGATGTAACAGATAGTATTTGGACCAACAGGTATTTCAAAAAAGAAATAGGCCCTTTGCCATTGAAGTGAGAGCCTAAGCTTGCCAAAATGCATATTTCCAGTCAAAACCACAAAAACACCATATAACCAGGACAGGCATCTGCAGATGCAGGATAATACAAGTCTACAATTTATTCCCTCCATGGAAATGCAGTGCTACTAGAGGGCTCAGTAGAAAAGAGTTGGGAGACTGGTGATTCTTTTCATTAAAGCCATCATGGTAATCTTAAATGGGATTTCATCCCACTTCTATGGGATGCTTTTAGGTTTCATGTAAACAGCCAGAGCTGGCACTTACCTCACTCAAAGGCTGAGGTTTTGGTACCACTATGAACTTTCACAAATCTTCTTCAAACCAAGATACTAAAAAAAACAAAACCCAAACAAAACAAAACAAAACAACAAAAACCAACAAAAAACCCCAAAACTCTACAAGAAATAAAAAAGCTCCCAAGGAAATGACATGGCAAACTCTTCTTTCAACCATTCTTTCTGAAGTTTATGTGGCCTCCTAAGTTTACGTGGCTGATGTATTTCCTAACTGCTTCTTCAGCACAGCTCAGGTTTGCCTTGGTGGCTTTGCAGCTCTTATTATTATGATCATGTTTTGTTCACAGATGTTTATCCATCCATTTTGTATCATTCATTTTCCCTCTCAAGCTGTAGCAACACAGCCCCTCTGAGTTCTGATTTCAGCAGCCTTTAGTTGCTCCCAAGACATTTACATGCACTTGCAATGAACTGTACACTTGCTCTAAGCAAGTGCAGCTGCTGAGGCAGAATACAGCTATTGTGCTGTGCATGCCCATCCTCACACAACAGGCCCTCCAAATGATGAGTGCAGCTCTCTGTCAGCATTGCCTAGATGAGCTGTGTCTGCCAGCAACATCCTTTTCCTTTGTAACTTACAACTTTAGACACTACCATAGAAACATAAAAGTTGTGTGTGTTTGAAGCCTGCTGTCCCCCTTGACAATGACAGCTAATAGACTTACGTACTTTTCCTGAGAAAAAGCTGAGATGTAAGCTTACAGGACTCATGTTGCCCTCCTAAGAGTGTTTCAGAAGCATTTTCAGTGGGTTATTTTACACAATTTTCTTGCTTTAGAACTTGTATTTTTGCAGACTTGTATCTTCAAAGCACCCAGTTCCTTTGACTCAAAGACTATGCCAGTAAATCAAGCTGAAGAGTCTCTCTGTAGTACATTGTCTTTGTCTCTACTACACAACTTTCAAAAGAGTAATTTTCTGCATGGTTCCTATCATACATTTCATGGCCCCAGTACCCAGCACATTACGTGTTGAATTCTTCCTAATCTCTCCACACACAGTGTAGACAGGTTCCCTCCTCCCCAGCTGCTCCAGGAACTTTATGCTGTTACAGTGCTCAGTTCCTAATGGTGAGTGACACTCAAAACCCTGAGCTCTTTGGAAAGAAAATGCAAAATCTGTAGACTTTTCTCCCCTGCTATGCTGGGGTTCACCAGAGCACTCTCTTTTCTAACAAGCATTAACTTTCCCAGAAAACCCAGGCACTATGGGATGCTGTTCTCCATCTTCCTGGAAGTGCCAAGGGCACTCATTTTATACAAAGCTACCCACAAGTAAAAACAGAACAGTTGTCACAAAGAAACCTGCAGGGTGGGTGTGTCAGCTCCTCAGTGTGGGGATTTCAGTGGATCAAAAATCCACACTGCACTGCTAAGGAGACAGCAGAAGTGGCTTTTGTTTATTGCTGTGTAAGATATATACATACCTGAACACATCTAAACACTGTAAAGAGCATTATAGAGAGGCCCTGCCAAAACAGATTCCTGTCTGTCTCCCACAGATGTATTGCAATCCTGGGCAGTCTGATCCCATTTCCAGGAAAGCATTACTGGGAGGTGGAAGTTGAAGAAGACACAGAGTACAGAACTGGTGTGGCTTTTGAGAACACTCCGAGACATGGTCACCTGGGGGCAAACAACTCATCCTGGTGCATGAGGCACATCATCACACCCTCAAGGTAAGGGCTGTGGAGGCTGCAGGTCTCTGACAGGAACACTCTTACACCTGCAGGCAGAGCAGCCAGAGATTTTTTATCAGCTCAGACCAGGCACCAGGGCCTCTGACATTCCACTGCTGTCACTGTCAACTGCTGTTGGAAGGATACTGGAACTCTTAAGCAAATCCTCCTGCTTTTTAGGGTGTTTCAGAAGTATTTGGAGCGAGTTATTTTGCCCAACTTCCTTGCTTCAGAACTTGTGTTTTTGCAGATTTGCATCTTCAAAGCATCCAGTTCCCTTGACTCTGAGAGAGTGCTAGTAAATCAAGCTGAAGGGTCTCTCTGTGGTACACTGTCTCGTTGTAATGAGATGTCACATTGAAACAAGCAGTTGCAGGAACAAATCTGAATAAAATCAGAGTTGCAGAATTTAGCTGTAAACATTACCAAAACCTCAGTGGGAAGACAGAGAGTAATAGATCTGTGTAATCCAGAAACTATGTATCTGGCTAAACCCAGCTATACCCAACTGGTTTTATCTCTGTCCTACCTATGGAAGTATGTCATACCTGCCTGCAAGAAATGCCAGCTCCCCTCTTGCCTCAGCTGCACTGCTGGCTCTCCCCTGAACATCATTAACATCACTGCCTGATTCTCATGAGCAACCTGGGCACCTGTGTGTACAAAGTGCTTCCCTTGAGAGCAGCCAGGGTGCCTTCAGCTCTTTTGCTTTTTTTTCTCACCTGCAGGCACAAGTATGAATTCCTGCACAGTGGGATGACTCCTGACATCAGAATTACTATTCCCCCCAGAAGGATTGGCATCCTGCTGGACTATGAGAACTGCAGACTGTCATTCTTCAATGCAGATATTGCCCAGCACCTTCACACATTCAACTCACACTTCCAGCATTATGTCCACCCCTGCTTTGCACTGGAAACACCTGGTATCTTAAGGATACATACTGGAATTACAACACCCCCATGGACTGCCCTGCCTTAACCTGTGTTCTGCAGCTACCACACCTGTGTGTAACCTGCCCTGAGCAATGCCCTCTTCCAGCATTAATTGCTCCATCATACTCCCTATAAACCAGCTGTCTTCCTCTAGTAAGGGCAAAGCGACCCTGACCCAAACCAGCTGCCAAGCCTGAGTCGTCAGGAGTTTACATCCTCCTACAAAAAGGATCTTAGCAAAAAACCACCCATCAGCATCCCAGAATTCTCATTAGAAATGGATACCATCCTTCTCAGAGGTGACACTGTCACACAGCAGTGGCAGCTGGATCACAGGTTCTCCCAACACCCACCTGAAGCTTAGGGAACTCCCCAGTTCCAAAGCAATTGTTAATTCTACTCCTGAGTCTACTCAAGAGCTAATAACTTGAAGAAAAACAAAAATAGCAAAAGGCATAATCACTGTACAGCTGCTAGAGCTGAAAACACTCCAGCCATGAAGCTGATCTCCCAATCAAGTGTTCTTGTTGCTACATGAAGTCTGTGACACAAGATAATCAAATATGCCTCCCATATTTGAACTGTTAGTGCCTACATAACCAGTGAGGCTTTCTGGAATACCCAAGCCTGCACTCCAGTCTCAAATATGAGCCATTTTTACAGAATGGCTCTCCCATTCATTCACCCAGGAAAAAATGGCAGACTTTTTGCAGTGCTTAATTGTCCTTACAGAAAAGCCCAAAGCAACATTTTTAGCTGCTTCTTTCTAGCTATGCTCACCTCTGCTTGGGTGTATCCTCCCTCCACACTCACAGATCTGTTCTCCCCCTCAACACTGAAGAATTCCACTCCAACGCTGTGCCCTTGAAGCTTTGGGTGTCCAATGAGGCTGGAAGGACTCTGATCCAGCAGGCAGTTGAGACATCCTTGTTTGGGTTTCATTTCCAGACACCAATCAAGACAGGCCCTGCCTGTCAGGCAGGCTTGGCCAGCTCTGAACAGCCTCATCCATATATGTCAAAACTACCTGAACTCAATCAAGAGTCATTAACAGAGAAGCTTTTCCACAGATTTATTGTACATTCATTACAAAAATAGTTCAAGTTTCCATTCTTGGGAATCAACAGGAACAAGCAATGGCCTCTACAATATGCAGGGTCTCTACAAATAAACACTGTTGGCAAAACTAAAGAGATTTTACATAGAACTGTGTGTCAAAAGCTTGTCTGTTCTTTCTCAAATAGCTTTAAAAAAGTCTTGCCAAAACAGGCCTTTAGAAACCACAAAAACAGGAGCTATGTTGCTACAGCAGTGATTAGTACCATCTGCTCTTGGGTATCTGTTTCAAAAGCCCCACAAGAAGATGGGTTTAGCAACAATGAGCCATACCAGCACAGGGTCATTTCTTAACCTACCAGGAATTAAGATATTTTCAGGGCAGAAAAGGTTGTTATGGTCACTTTGTCAGACCTGCTGTAGGCAGGCCAGAGACTTTCAGTTGCTCTATCTGCCAGTGAGCAGAGCAGCTGGTGGCTATGTGTGCCCTGCTGCTGCTGGCATGGCCATCCCAGGCACAGCAGCTCTAGAATACAGCTCCTGTGCAGGGGATTGTAGTGGTGAGAAAGTACCCATCTTTGCTTTAAAATGTACTCCTCCACTTTGGGTTCAGCTTCTAACAATTGGAACATGTTTTACCCCTGTCAGCCAAAAACTGAGAGCCCCACTCTTATTTCCAAGTAGATACCTGGAAGAGTGTAACACACAGATGTCAGAGCAGAGGCTAATACACAAAGGCTCTAATACACAAAGGCTGCTGGTGAACCCATGACTCCAGTCCCCACCACCAGCTTTTACCACAAGTGCTTAAACCATAGCTGTAACCTGGCAAAATACTTTCCAGCTAGTGAACTGAACTGGCAAGCCCCAGGACTGCACAACCCTCTCACTGGACTGTGCAAGGGCAGATTCCCTGAGCCAAATGTGAGGTGCTCAGGCACCCTTGCAGTGGGACTCCACAGGGACCAAACAGCTCCGTTGTTACGCTGCCAGATTGGTGAATCTATTGGAGAATGCTCAGTCTGCTCAGCAGAATCACCCCATGGTCATCACCAGGCACGGCACAGGACAGCCAAGGCAGTGACAGAACTATCTGAAAGAAAGAACAAATAATGCAGTAATTGGCTTCTAGGTTAAAAACAGTAAGGGAAATGAGTTTGTATGTTTCTGTTTAATAAAAGCTTCACCTGTTGGCACTTAGCCAAGCTCTTCCTCCCTTAGGAATCCAAACCCCATCACTTAAATATTTACACAGCAAAGGAAACTTGACAGCATGTTATTTCTTAGAACCAGCTGTTGCTCTGAACAATCTCTACATAAATCCTTTACAGGGAGGCCACCACTTCCACTGCAGAGGTCTACTAAGCTTTAAGTTCACACCAACCCAACATGTCTCTGAATTCAGTTTAATCACCAAGTATATTCAGTTTATTAGAACTCTGGGTATAGCACTCAACTTGGAGAACTGTGTTGAGCTGTTGATCTGAGATCTACTTCTCAGCATTGAAAGGTATCTCAGACGAGGCAAAAACAGCTCTTACCTCTGGCCTGTATACAGGAACTCTAGCTGAACTACATCATGTAGTAGAGCAACAGTCTGTTAAAAATGAGTTGTCCTTTTCTCTAACATTATGTGCTGCAAGCTGCATTTTTCCTGGTACCTATTGTGTCTTTTTCTTCCTGTTCCTTTTCCTTATGGGCATTTACTGGCACACAGCAAAATCCATCCTTTGCAAAGGACAGAAGC
This sequence comes from Aegithalos caudatus, assembly GCA_013389925.1. Lineage (NCBI taxonomy): Eukaryota > Metazoa > Chordata > Aves > Passeriformes > Aegithalidae > Aegithalos > Aegithalos caudatus. The sequence continues at coordinate 329,779 of WEIU01002273.1, forward strand.
TCATGCCTAAAGCTCTGGTTTTGTCAGCTGAAGCCCACAGGCAGCCCTCACGTGCAGCAGTGATCCATGCATCCCTGCAGGACTTGCAGCATCAGGAACTGCCAAAGGACAGGACACGCCCAACCATGTCTCTCCCTGCAGCTAACTGGGAACTTTGCCAGGACTGCCCAAACCCCTTCAGGGCAGGCCAGAAGGATCCCTTTTTCAGTTCCCTGTGATTTCAAATCCACATTGTTGCCACTGGAGGGCATCACGTGAAGCCCTTTCAGAAGGCCACACTGGTCTCACCCACGTTTCTAAGGCTGAAAACAGTTTTCAAACCAGTTACCGTAATCGAAGGCATGTCCAGTGTCCCTCCTCACCCAGTGCTGGAGCCGGGAACAAAGGGCCTGTGAGCAATACACAGGTGAGACATGTCAAAAGCACAAATACAAGAGACAACATATTAGCCCTGAAATAGAGATAATTATAGATTTAAAACAACCACATACAACCTTTTACTACAGAAACACATGACTTTTAACTTGCTCTCTCTCACCAGCATGAAATACTGTAGGTAGATCAAGTAGGTCCTGACTTTTATCTCACAGGCAGGCCTTGTTCTTCCACCATTTAATTTAGGAGGATAGTATCAGTGGAGTCAATATAGTGCCACTGGCTCCACTTTCTTAGTCCTCCAGATGAATCAATGCAAGAAACTCCTGAAAAGTCTCAGAACAAACTGAGCCCTCCTAAAGTAGACTGCAGAGCCTAACCTCTCACCCAGGATGGCAATTCCCTATTCCAGTTTTCAAACGCAGTGGAATCCTTTTACCGCTCACCTCTATTTCCCGACAGTAACCAATATCACTCATTAGCAGCACACAGCAAAGCAACCAGGGACCGTGCAAAGGTGAGGCTTTGCTTCCTGTTCAGACTCTACTGCAGGCCTTGGCTAGTCCAAAACACAACACTGCCTTTTAATTAAATTTTGTCTCCATCGCGTTTACGGTGGTGTGCTCAGTTGCCAATATCTACGGGGACTCAGCTGTCCTAACCCACCTTACTTAAACCTTTTGCAGAGAGGCTTATTTTTTAAGCCTTACTGACTCTGATGGAAGCTATAGGAGACCTAAACTGCTTCACAAAATGGCTGTAAGGGGCTGCGCCCTCTGCCAGAAGGATGCTTATCCCACGGCTGGAGCTAAATAAAAGCTAAGTAAAATCCACAGGCAAAGCTGTGGTTTAAACATCCCGAGAAAGGCGCCAGTAGTGGGTCCCGGGCTACCCCACAAAACCAACACCACGAGCAGCCCCTCCCGGGCGGCAGCGGGCCCGGCGGGCAGCGCTTACCTGGGCCCG
>WEIU01002273.1:331190-363690 GCA_013389925.1 Aegithalos caudatus
CTGCCCCTCTGCCGGCCGGGGACACCTCAGTCCGCCGCAGGAGAAGCGAGGCCGGGGCCCCGCCGCCGGGCGCTCCCTCACCTCCCCTGGTGCCGCCGCCATTTCCCGCGGCAGGCGGGGCTCGGTCCGGTGACCCCGACAGAGGGCGGGGAGAGAGCGGGCGCTGCCGGCCTTCCTCCCCTTCTTCCCCTTCCTTCCTCCCTGTGCCGGGACAGCGCCGCGGACTGGGAGTGGTCCCTCGAGGTTCCCCCGGCTGGGAGCTCCGTTCCCGCAGCCCTGGCCTCACTAGCGCAGCCTTTTCCCAAGGCATTACGGACCAAGCCGAGGTCAGCACGCTCGGTACCCACTTGAGCTCTACCTGCCCTCGGCTGGGCCATGGAGCGGCTTCCCCGGTGATGGCTCCATCCACACACAGCTGAATTGTTGCTCCTGCAGCCGCCGTCCTGGGCAGCACCTGCTGTGCTTGTCTGTCTCCGTTACTTCCCATCATATGTACTTCATCCTCCACGAGAATAACATCCCCTGCTAGCACAGGCCTCGCAAGGCTGAGGGAGAGCCACCAGCTCTGGGCAGCTCCTGGGTCTCCACCAGCAGGATTGGGCCGAACAAAGCTGCAATTTCTCACCCTTTGGGTGTTCCCCAGCTCCCAAATCACCTGCAGGGCCGCGCTCATCCAGGCTGGGCTGGGCCAAAAGTAGCATGTTAACTCACTCGCCTTGGAGGTATTTTGCAGGCAGTTGAATATACTCAAGTTTTCTCTCAATCTCTAAACAAAATCCCTTTACATTCCGTCTCTGATATTGGAAAGTGAATCATCAGGTGATGCCTGGGGCCAACCCAACACCTCCTGCCTTGTGCCCCTGTGCTGACATAAAAACTGCAGCTAGGCTGCTGTAATAGAACTATGTATTGTGCCTGTGCAGTGAAAGTCAGATATATTTCATGGTCTGTGTAATAAAATGCTTGATGAAATAAACATTTTGCCTCCCATATATGGAAGCATGTAGTTTACAGTGAGGATTTATTAAACCCAAAATTTCTGAGCATGCCCAAAGAGATGGCTTTATTGATGTACAGGAAAGGGCATTTATGAATCAGTCCAGCTTCCTCACAATCTGTCCAACAGGAAAAAAATGCCATTGTTTCTGATGGAGAATTTCAAATTCAGCATCATCATGTTACAATCTGTTCTCTTGCTTTGTATTCCCCTGTGCACTAACCTTAGAGTTCATATCTGGCTCTTCAAAGAGATAAACCAAAAGGTCAAAGGATAGACAAAAATACAAACACCTATATATAAGCAGCTGTTTAAATTAGAAACTGATGGTGGTTTTTTAGGTCGGTTTGTTTGTTTGTTTTGCTGCAAATGGAAAAGCAGCCATTGGCTTTTGGGCTGTGTGGTGCTGTCTCAGTTCCTCTGTGGAGTTTTGCACATTGCAAAATCTCATTACCGGGTCAGCACAGTGGCCAAGCAGTGAGAGCAGGCCTGTGTGCAGCTCTCTGGCTCTCTCTCTTTGCATCATGAGAAGAAAATCTAAGTTCAGCGGGCATCTGATCAGAAGAGGTGGAAATAGGTCTGAACTTCGCTCAGTGACACAACTGTGGCAATTCAATAACACACTATAATAATGTGACCATATATTTGCAACCAGACTTAGGACACATTTCCTTCAGAAAGACAAAATGATGTAAGAAGTGGATCCATGGGTAAGAAGTAACACTCAGATTATGAATAGAGCTAAGCCAAGTAAGTATAACTTCACCAAGTTCAATGCATTGGGAAGGACTTTTACTTGTAAGTTCCAAAGTGGGGCTACTGGTAGGCAGATGGAAGAAATAAAACCCCAAATCCAAAGTCCTTTTTTCAGACCACTTTCTACAAACACAACTGACTCTTGTTAAAACAAAAGCAACACAAATATCACTTTGCTAATACCTACTGAGCCAGACTTAAATATGTCACTGATATTTACTTAACAAACATTGTTACGTATGTACTCTGCTGTGGTTCAAAGAACTTGTTTATTTAAAACAGCTTATTTTAAAACAAGGCTTTGGGTTGTTTATTTTTTTGTTGTTGTTGGGGTTTCTGTGTAGTTTTTGGTTGGTCAGTTGGTTGGTGTTTTGGTTTTGTTTCTGGCAGGATAGAGCAGCTCAAACTTTGTGCTTTCTGACCTTGCCTTGTCAGAGATCTGCCATAACAAGGGACAGCACATTGGCACTGAGTCTGCCAGCATGGATTTTGAGGGGCTGGGAGAGGCTGTTGTTGCTTTTAGGGCTTGGTTGTCAAGTGAGGAGTACTTCACTCTGCTCTCACAATGTCCTGAAAATTCTGTATTCAAGCGATTGGAGTCTTTCTCCCTCATTAACCCCAAAAGCCGTGTCTGATGCTAAGCATGCCATTCCCAGCCCAGTCCCAGAGGGGTGGCTGGGCGTCTTGCCTGTTCTGAGCACTCACATTCCCGCTGTATCCTTGCAGTCTGCCTTACTTAGGGTACCAGAGCCTGAACCAGCTGGCACCACCCAGCGTGGGGACAGAGCTGGGGCTCAGCGCCCGCCGATGGCATTTGGCTCTCCCGGGAGTCTCACCAAGCTCGGCACACAGTGGGCTGGGAGGACCAAGCTCTGGCATCTCAGGAGCTCTGACCAGGATCTCTGAAAAACACCAGAGACAATCCCTTGTGGAAGCACCTGCTTTCTACATTTCCCATTTTTTGGCAGTCAGCAGGATCCTCGCCAGAGCCCTCAGAAGCAGCCAGGACTAGGCCAGGGTTTGCTGTGGCATGGATGCCCACAAGCCCCTGTGCTGCCCTGCAGTTCATTTCACCCACCTGTGAAAGGGCTCTCTGGGTCTGCTTGTAAACCTTAGAGATCTGTAAAGGAAAAATTTCACTTTCTGCAGAGAATAATATTACAAGCAAAGTAACTTTTTTTTTTTTTTAGGCAAAAAGGGACAATTCTTGCTGGAGGTAAAGAGCAATATTCCTCACACATTTTACACTGCAAATACCAAGAAAATCTTACCAAACATATTCCATTTCATCTTTAGGCTGAAGACAAAGCCATACCTCCTCCCCTGAGCTGGGGAGCTGCAGGATCACCAGGTTGACGTCATTCTCCTTGGTGATAAAACATGCTGCATGCTGAACTTGGCACTCAAGCTGAGCTAAGAGCTAATGTAATGAACTCTGGGGAAGGATTTACATCAAATACCACTCTGGAATATTAAATACAGACAGGACCAACTTCTCACTTGAATAATTACACACTGGCTAAATTCCTTCTTTTGTTTCAAAGACAGGAATCACCTTTCTGACTTCCTGCTAAAAATTGTATGCATTGGTGCACTATTTCACTGCCTATGTAATAAAACGGTGAAGAAATTTCTTTTAATTACCATGAGCTAAACTGAGTTTCAGCTCTAGCAATGACTCTTGCCACTCGATGGGGGGAGCAAGCAACCAAGAAAAGGCAGATTCAAATTTCATCAGTCCCCAGCTGCTTGTGCTTGCTAACAACCTCAAAAGCAGAGGTGCCTGGGAACACTCCTGAAATTCACTTTGCATGTGGGAGTACAGTACCAAAGACCTTGCAGACATATTCCCATTGCCTCAGCAGCACTGCAGTGCTTACAAGCTATTTCAGTTAATTGTGTTCTTTCTCCTTCTGCCTGTGGATACCAATGTAAGGCTTTCAGCCATTATAAGATATTTCTCCAGACTCACTTTGGGTCAGAAAGAAAAAGATTTTTTTGTGGTAAAAGCTGTAGTAAGCAGCAAGAGTCAGTTTGAAAGGCAGGGAGTATTTAGTCCCAGCATTATGGCTGTGTGTTTGAGGGAGATGTTCAGCCAGTGGAAGTTAAAGCTAGCATGAGCTAAGAAGAAAAATGGAAGCAGAGAAGCTGGAAGAGAGGGGGAAAAGTGGAACATGAGAGGACCAGAAGACTGTTTCCTGGCCTAACACTTACGGTTAAACCACAGGCAGGGCTTGAAGATCAAATATGTAGGAGGTCAAAGCTACTTGCTTAGTGGCTCTAGGTTCCCTAGTCTTTCCTAACTCAGTTGCCTTGCTTGCTAAAGAGCCAGTTGCCATTGCTTCACAGGGTTTGCAGAGCTGAGTTCACTGATGTTTGCATGGGAAGTGTGGGAGGAGAGCCTTAAAGATATCAAACAAGTGGAAAAAAGGAAAACATGAGACACTTTGCCCAAGTAGCATTCATATACACCAAGAGAAAGCATTCAGTGGAGTGAAGCTACAGTCCTTTACCCACAGAGCCAAAGCTTCAGTAAAAAACAGCTGAAACTCCTGGACATCCCCACTGTTCTGAACCAGCAGCACAGGCTGCACAGGGACATGGCAGCAATTTGAAAGCTTGTTTTCTGCATCTAAACATCATGTCAGGACAAACTGCACTCCATCCTGCTATCATTTAACAGCACCCCTGGGACCCCTCTACCTTGGAGGCAAGATGTCACACATCAGCAGAGAGATTATTTGTTTTGAAGCTTGTGAATAGCTCTGAGACTTCATTTTAAAGCACTCCTTGCAGAGTCATGACTCAAACCCTTCTGGTTTCACTGAAGGGCTCAACTGACTACTGTTTTCCTGTGCTGTTTCTCAGCACCCAGCAAGTGTTTATTCGATATCTGTTATCCTTTCTTCTCTTTATGCAGGAATGGCTTTGCCATTGCTCAGTTCCTTCATGTTCAAGTCACATTTTCTTAAGGTTTTTATCAATGATTCTTCTACTGACACAAGAAGAAACACCTGCACAGACACTGCAACAAAAAACAAGGCATTCCTTCCATTTCAGGTGATTTTTAATTTATACATAGCCACTGGGTAAACAGCAGTATGAAAGCCATCTTCAGACCTGTGATAAGGTAGCTGTGCACACCATCTCTCTGGTTTCTCCTTTTGCCAGAATAAGCAATTACTACTCTGAATTTTATACAAGGGGAAAAGATATTAATCTAGACAATTTGCTGAGAAGCCAACATTTTTTTTACCAGATCGTAATAGTTCAGATTCACTTGGAAGCATCTACAGTGATACCCAGGTTTAGAAGTAGGATTACCTGATAGAAAACATGCAGCATGGAAAACAGAGACAGTCTTTCTGTCATTTAATGCTGAATTGTTCAACCTTACTAAGTTTTAAAAGACAAAGCTTTATACTAAAGCCCTGGAGATGTATAAAGGACATCTCCTTCATCATGTCTACATTGGAATTTACTCTTGTATTAGCACTAAAGCAAGAACAAATGAAAAGTGCAGACACTGCACAAGACTGCCAACCTAACTGAAACTGGGAATATTTCAGTCACACTCAGTTTATTCCAGTCTTCTCCCTCCCATGGTGAAGGACCATCAGTAAAGCCATTTCTGTCCCCAGGATGTTCCATCACTGAGTGACCATTCAAAAAGCTGGAAAGGTTAAGACCACAGGGCATGTGATGTTGCTGTGTAATCTTGGAGAATAAAGGAAGGGGATCTGGAATGGCTGAAGCATTTGCAATGGGATCCAAAGAATCTGCATCATCCTGGAGCAGTGAATATCAGGGTAGAGCTATTACTGCTCCACAGCAAGGCCCTTCACCCTGCATGGGCAGCAGCCTGGAATCACCCCCATGGAATGGGCACAGCCTCACAGTGCACAGTAGGCTTCAGAGGTGTGGCTTGGAGAGAAGAAAGTAAAGATCAGGTATCATGGTTCCCAATTTTAATTATAACCCGTCCTTGGCAAATTTAGATGGACAGGAGAGTGAACAAAGCTGCAGTGGCTGCAAATCAGTGTTTTATGTTAAGCAAAATTATTGTACAGCAATACGGACATAAATCTGGCTTACAGAGAGAGTTAATTAGCACAGTTCTACAGTCCAAGTAACGGAAATAAAGATGCAGTGTGAATTTCAGGGAATTAATTATATTGATCACATCTTTTCAAGGATGATACATCTGGCATTTTTATAGCAGATTAAATTAACTTCTTTTTACCATATATTAATATAACCCAGAATATTAACTATGCTTATGAAGAAATATCTTTTCTGGGCAGTTCTGTTTAATATCTTTATTGAGGATCTGGATGAGGGGATCAAGTGCACCCTCAGTCAGTTTGCAGATGACATCAAGTTTGCTGGGAGTGTTGCTCTGCAGCAGGGTAGGAAAGCTCTGCAGAGGGACCTGCACAGGCTGGATCCATGGAATGATGCCAGTGGTATAAGGTTCAACAAGGCCAAGGGCCGGGTGCTGCCCTTGGGTCACAACAACCCCACACAGAGTTACAGGCTGGGGCAGAGGGGCTGGGAAGCGCCCGTCGGGAAAGGAGCCGGGAAAGGAGCTGGGCAGCAGGAGCTGGACACGAGGCAGCGTGTGCCAGGAATGCCCATGGCACCGGGCCCGTGCCAGGAATGCCCATGGCACCGGGCCCGTGCCAGGAATGCCCATGGCACCGGGCCCGTGCCAGGAATGCCCATGGCACCGGGCCTGTGCCAGGAATGCCCATGGCACTGGGACTGTGCCAGGAACAGGGACCAGCAGGGCCAGGGCAGGGACTGTCCCCCTGTGTGGGCACTGGTGAGGCCACACCTCAAGTGCTGTGTCCAGGACTGGGCTTCTCAGTTCAGGACGGACACTGAGGTGCTGCAGCGTGTCCAGAGAGGGGCAGTGGGGCTGGGGAAGGGTCTGGAGCACACATCTTGTGAAAGGCAGCTGAGGGATCTGGGGGTGTTTAGCCTGAAGAAAAGGAGGCTCAGGGGAGTCCTTATCACTCTCTAGAACCACCTGAAAGGACACTGTAGCCAGGTGGGACTGTCTCTCCTCCCATGAAACAAATTGAGGAAATGGCCTCAAGTTGCACCAGGGGAAGTTTATATTAGATATTAGGGAAAAAAATTTCATTTGAAGGGTTGTCAAGCATTGGAACAGGCTGCCCAGGGCAGTGGTGGAATCACCATCCCTGAAGGGATTTAAAATGTGTAGCACTTGGGAACATGATTTAATGATGGATTTGGAGTGCTGGAGGAACAGTTGGATTCCATAATCTTAAAGGCCTTTTCCAGCCTAAAGGATTCCATGATTTTTACCTGCAGACAAGTCTCTGGGCCCACGTGCTCATGCCCACACTTCCTCTCCCATCCTCATTTCAACAGATAAGCGGAGGAGATACTGATGGTGTGACACAATTTTCCTCTAAGGGAGACACAAGAGCCTGCAAGGAACAGTAGAGATTAATACCAGGTAAGCAAATTATAGCTGGTTACAGTATATGCAGTATAGGGAAATACAATGTAATATTGCCAGGAAAACTGTCAGCCAACTCTCTCTCCTTGCATGTTCCCTGTGAAAACAGGATACTTGTTTTATTGTGCCTTCAATGAAAATATATCTGCTCCTTCAGCATTGATTGTAGAACCTCTGGAAGACTGACCAGAGGAGCTCCTGTCCTACTATAGTCAGTGAGACAGTGGCTCAGTGTGGGCGCCCCTCACAGGATCTGAGCCCCCTGGCCTCAGCAGTGTGCACACAACAATGAGCTAAATGGAATTACAAAAGGGAATTCCCTGCCCCAACAGCATATAACTGAATTCTGAGTACGCAAAGAGACCACACAAGCAGGGTAAGGGCAGAAAGGCATGACACTAACAGGAACAAATGGTGGTAGCCCATCAGTCTCACTGGCTTGGATAGGAAGGATAAACACAGAAGCAGGTAACACCTGGAGAGGTCACATCTTCCTTTCTTACCTTGAGGCTGCTACTGCTGCAGTCCCTGAACTGCTCCATCATCTGCCTCTTCCTGGCTTCTGCTTCTTCAGGAATGGTTCAAAACATCTCTAAAGTCAATTGCCTCTGCAGTAACGATAGTCAGCTACTCTTTCAGTGCCTTTAGATGCCTTTCTGTTGGCTGGGAAGGCTGGCAGGATCCTCCTCGAGTCCTTCAGTGGAGCACAGTATGACACTGCGTGTAGCTGTGGAGAGCCTTGTCCAAGGGTACACAAGGGTCTGATGGGCAGGCCACAAACACAGGGGCTTGCCAGCTACACACCACCTTTCATCACCCTTACTCCAGTTCAACCCCCTCAACTTTTCCCTTCCCCAGACAAAAAGTATCTTAGCTATTTTTAAAAGAATTTTATGTGTTTGTTAGCCTGCATACTACAAAATGCATATACATTCCAAATGAAATGGGTAGGACTTGACACTTCTTAAAATATACATTTTATTATTTTCTGGTAGTTGCTATGAAGGTTTCATTCAAATTGTGAAAGTACATAGCCTTTACAAACTTCTTGAGTTAAAGGTTTTTGTTGGTGGTTTTATGTTCTTTTTCTTTTACGGCAGAGGAAAATACATTGGCTATAAAATGTTGAAATTCATTAGATGCTTAGCATCACCTCTTCATATATGCTGTGGAATGCTTTGTAGAAATACTATATAAAATAAGGCAGACTTTAACAGGGAATTCAGTCATAAAATGTCATGGGAGAAAACAAAGAGCTCCATCCAACACATTATTATTTTTGTAGCCAAGAGAAGATCAGGTGGTCCCCACTGGTTTGTGGGAGAACTACTGCAGTTCTGGTGCTCAGACAGTATACAGTTCTTATTTATTCTACTATTCTCAAGTGAGACCTTTTTAATAAAACTTATTTTAATTAACATAAATCAGACAATATTTAAACATACACATCTATCCTTACAGTGCAATAAAAATGTATCATTGTATAGTATTTTGTATTTGCATTATGAAAATAAAAGGTCTGTACATCAATTAAATGTATATTAATGAGTATGAATCATGTAAATTTATAATGCATCTAAAGTTGGCTTTGGCTTTTAAGTATTTATAAATTCATAGAAAATATTGAACATCTAACAAAATAAATAAAACATAACATTTTAATCATAGATGCTAACGATCAACCTCAAAAATTCTTGTGTTATTTTTTACATTTGCTACTAAATTTCTTAAGGAGAACTCACTTTCAGTAGTGCTCAGAAGTGAATGATTGCACCTTCTGTGATGTGAAAAAATACAGTACATCTATTTTTCATAGATCAAAAATTCTTTCATAGACAGTTGCATTTTAAATGTCTGATTGTTCTACATAACTGTCTTAAGTGCTTATAAAAAGCATGTAGCTTCCTCAAAAAAGCTGTGAGTCTCTATTAATAGATAAACTTCTAGTGAATGTCCTTTTCATGAGTATTCTCTTCAAGGTCTTCCAGCTTCACGTGCTGGTATGAAGATATCGCAGAAGTATGTTCATAATAAACCCTCTTCAGCACAAGTACTGCAGCAATCCAGTGTAATTCCACTTGGTGGGCTTATTTCATCCGAGTCCACACATGGTACTTTGTGGAAGTCAACTGCTGACTGTTCTCTTGAACGTGAAAGTTCCCCAAGTGCATGGGCTAGCTTTACTGTAATACTGAAGAGACCAAAAACAAATTTGAATTCACACAGATAAAAGTGAGCTTGAATAAATATGCATCTGGCTTGTGAATGACACACCATGGTCCATCTGCTATTCTGGTGGTGGTCGGAGGACTCGCAGGTTCCTTCCATCCAGTCCTTTCCAGTATTTAATGTTATTATTCAGATGCTCCATCAGATTTGGCAGGTCTGCAAATGCTAGGGAAGAAAGGGCAGAGAGTATTGAGTTTGTAGAACTGAAACAGTCACAGATTCTGTCTGCTCAAGTATCACTTGCAACGTCTGGGCAACTGCGTTAAGTAAAAAAGCTTGAATCTGTCATACTGATGCTTGAACTGGTTTTACCGCACTTGTGTAGCACTAGGGCCAGTGAGAACTGTTCTGTAAATCTACTTAATACTGGTATCACAAGTCCCAGCAAAAGAACACAATTTTCCAGGAGGGGCATAGCTAATTATGGTTGTAATTATCCTGCCCCATCAAACCTCAGTCACATGTCATGATCTGGCAATCAGGAGAGTCACATTTCTGACCACTTTTACCACAGAGGCAGCACTTGGAAGGAAACAGCTTCTCCCCCAAGCAGTTTCCAGACTGTAGAAATTTGCTTTGAAGAATAACCAATATTAACATGGACAAAATGACTGTGCTCAAAGAGCTATCAAAGAGAACGTGTTCTGTTCTCCGTTTACAGAGAAGCAAGTTAAAAAAGTTAAAGATTGCCTGAATCCAGTATATTAAAGACAAGCCATGAGAACTGCTTGTAGCAATACTTACAAGCAATAAAGAAGTTATTAATCTTATTTGAACTGCAGGAATCTTCCCTTTTCCTTTATTTAGGAGCCATAAAAAAGAAATTTTGTATCACTGCAGTTTCAAATTTTCACAAAATGTTCACATCAGGAAACAGCAGAGTTTTGCTTACCATCCCAGGCATCAAACATATCAATAATGAAGTAATCAATGAATGATAATTGGGATTTGGGGATGCTGCAAGTATTTCTGTCAAAAACTGGCATCACAACAGGTAAACCTTGTCTCCTTTCTTCATCAGTCTGCAAAAAACATTAGTGATTATTCATCTAAGACACATTCTGTTAATAGGCTTCTTTTAGCAGCAGATTGTTTGGCACTGACTAGAGCATGCATCTGCTAAATCAAAGGAGTAACCTGAACAAATCTGAAGCAGCAGTGACTTAATCTTAAGCACTTAGTTGTTCAGTTTCTGCAAAACAGCAGACAAATACTGCCTTCCAGTGTTTCCCACAAGGGGATATATTTACCTTCAGTATCTGCACACAAGCTGACCCTAAGTAACTTCACGTATTACCAAGTTATGACTGCTTTGGACTTAAGAGCTGCTCAACCATTTTCAATCTCTGATGGAAGCGGTGACTTGTCCCACTCAGACATGGCAAAGTACCTTTTTAATTTCCTTGCCCCTTGCTTGGGCTGCAAAAGTTCCAACTTCAGTGTTCAGTCTATCATCTGTAATAATGACTGCCCTCTCCTTTTCCACATCTTCCTAAAACCTTGCCTCAGCACAGTGTGCTAAAGGCTTACAGCATTTCTTGGAGTGAGTGCTGCTCCCATCCAAACACTAGAGCTTGATGATCCTATTCCCAAAGCAAAGCCAGCATGTGGGTACAGAAGGCATCTTTGCTCTGTCTCATGTGATGGGAGTGCATTTGCAGACAAGGCTCAAAAAGCCCCGTTCCAAACCAAACAACTTGAAAGCTTAAATTTTTCAGAAACTGCACAATAGAAGTTGTCAACTTCCATCTCTCTGAAGGCATCTAGTTGTGCATTGGCATGAGTAATACCCATAATTTAAAATAAAAAGGTTATTATTTTTCACATTACCAACGTAGCCTGAGATGTTCTGCGACACTGGCACCCTTCTCCTCCCTTTTAAAGAGAGGCTCACCTGCAGTTTCAGCAGCCTGTTGTAGCTGCCTTACCTGTGCAAAGTACTCCTCAGAGATGCGCCCGGCCCACTCTATACACTGCTCTCTGGGTCTGCATGGGTTGGAAATGTCAGCACACTTTATCAACATGCGTTTGATAAGGATTCGGTTTTCAGGAGACCTGAGAACAGTTTTGATTGACTCTCCATCACCATTATTCTGTAACATTTAAGAATTAAAAACAGTCCATTAGCAAGGTCTCCATGCACTAAACTCAAAATCTCTTGTGCTTTGGGAATGCTTTCAGCATATCCTACAGGGATCAGTCCTGCTACTGGTGACCAGATTTGATGTCTAACTGAATTTATAGGTGGATTATGGTAGTTAGCCACAGCTCTGAGCTAGCACTGAACTCCAGTTTCTGGATTCAGTCACTGTCTTTGTGATAGATCTCTTGGGCATCTTTGGGCAAGTAATCTAATCCCTCTATTCCTTATCTGCCTATCCACACTCTCAAAACTGTGGAGAGGATCAATTCATCACTACACACATAGTGATGAGGACCATGTAGGCAGAAAAATGTGACTTTCTGCTGCAGCCCAAGGATTAATGGACTTGCACATTAAGAGTGGAATAGTTGGTTTGAGAAGAGGGACTGACCTGAGATGCAGAGCTGCCCTTGACACACAAACCCCATCAGTGTACCAATCATTCTGACAGCACTGCTACTATTCAGAGAGTCAGATCCCACATTTCCTCCCAGGTATGTTCCTCATTCCCTTCCTTTGTTGCTGGACTCTTTAAGGATGGATAGGTACAGGAGTTTACAACACTGTCTACTCACAATAGAAACTCTTTGAACCAAGGAACATACAAGATTTCTCTGGCACCTAATAAGGTCTTGCTCTACAGTCAGAGCAGGGAACAATAATGATAATAATAATGTGCTACCAGTTCCTGCAGTGTTTTGTACAGAGGGAGATACAAAGCAGCAGAAACATTCTGACCTTTTATTAGGTCAGAATAACCATGACATTTTTCAGAAGAAAATTCTTGTGGGAAAGAAAGTTCTTCCTAAAGGAAGAAACTGACAATAATAAAAAAAATTATTTCATAGTATAGAAATGGCTCAGAAATACCAGCTTCACAGTTCTCACCAAAATGAGATGCCCAAACCAATTATTTTCCCTCGTTTTTAGGTATGGGGAAAGGAAAACAGAAGAAACAAAGTGAAACATATACACCTCCAAATGCATGGGAAAATTATGTATGAGAAAGCCAGCATAAAGTGATGGAATCTCCAGGAACACAAGTATGGAAATTAGGTATAGAAAATTAGAGATTGTTCAGTTATGGATACTAGGGAATATCCTAGTAGGTAAACCACTAGGAATCAAGAAAGGATGTTCACCTCTGATATCTGTTCAAACCAAAGGCACAGTTCTACTTGCTGGGTGCAGATGTCTTGGGGATAAAATGTGTTAAGTGTGCTTAGTCCCAGCATCCTGCTCAGAGTGCAGAGGTGTCTCTGCATGTCAGATGTTGGCTTCCTCTCATAGTTTAGGTGACATCATGAGGGGAAATGGGAGGATAAAGGATGCTGGAGCTGGAAAGGATTTTTTTCAGTTTATGAAACAAAAGCAGAAAGGAAACAAACAGAGCAGCTTCTCAGCATGGCTCTTTGAACAAATTTGTATAAAAATAATAAATTTAAAAAAAAAAAAAAACCAACAAGTGGAATTGTCCCATTTGGAACTGGCAGTTGGCAGTTCAGCCTGCCAACACTACACTGAGTCACCACCATGACTGGAAAGCAGGCCAGAAAACACACACTGCTGCTGCAGCCAGAGGGACAACAGGCTTGAAAGAGGGGCTGACAGCGTTGTTCTGCTCAACACAGTAAATAATTTGCTTTACCCACTCACACATTACAGGCCTTTTAATAGGAACTTGCCAAACTGAAACTCCCAGCTGAAAGAAGGGAAACATTTTGCTTCTTGTTTTCAATAGAAATTATATATTCTTTGTCTTTCTTCCCATTCTTGGGAACAATTTGCTGTGAATCACAAATGCCTTATGGGGCAGATAATTTTCCTGCAGTCTCTGGGGCTTAAGGGCAGAATGAAATTTTTGTTTCATTTTTTTATATCCCTATTTGTGTTTATACTCTCTGACTGTACAGATCCAAGTCCCATTCTTCTTCATCAGCACCAGCTGTTCAGCTCTCTGCAACAGGCAAGGAGTTTGGCTCTTTGGATGGATGGATCCCAACCCTTGAGACTGGGAGGAAGGGCTCTGCACCCAGGCCAGGCCAGTGCAGAGGACCAGGAGCACTACAGAGTTATGCACTCCACAGGGCCAGTGCAGTGACTACACCCAGCAGCAGCAGCAGCAGCTCCCTTGTTCTCCTCCTGCACCAATGCTGCTATGCTTATCCAGAGAGGCTGTCCAGCTGGGAACTTAACATCTTTTCTTCTAATTTATTCAGTACAACCAGTGTCCTACTGGGACTTTGGCTTCACAATCACAGAGTTCCATTAGCATCGCTGGGTGCCAAGAACAAAGCTAATTCTAGGCTAAACTCCTGTGGACAAAGGTACAATTCTCCAATTAAGCTCCAGTCTGCTTCTTGTGGGTGAAGGAACAAGACCTGTTTCTCTCCCACTCTCAGAAAATAAAAAGACTGCCTTCCCCCATTACACACAAGAGTCATAAATGTGGCTTTCTAAAAAACATGGTAAGAAAATGCAGAAAACCATTATGGCTCCTTTTGACTTTGCCACCGATGCAAACTTTATCATAACCATTTCTTCAAGTCTTCTCTTTGCAAAAATCATTCCAACAAAATTATACACTGCTCTTACTGGCAACAAAACTGCTGGTTGAAGCTGTTACTGAAACTGGTGTGGTTTTTCAGAAAGAGTTCTTAACAGGCAATTTCTTTGTGTTCATGGGGTTCCAGATGGTTATTGATTATGTCTATATGATACATAAAGTCACCATCATCTATTTTAAAGATTAAAAAAGAAGGCAGACAGAAACCCCATGAATGCTGCCAGGCAGCACTGGGGGCTGAGGGCCCTTATTCCCAGAGAAGGCACCACATGCCAGCCCACAGGCCTGCCCTTGTGCTGCACCCCCAGCATCCCCTTGGAGGGATGTAATTCAGCCTCTGCTTTGAAGCAAACCTTGTCTCCTTTGCAGAAACCAGCAAGAATGCCCAGTCTTGCCACTCTGTCCATGGGAGTGACTGGGTTAATCCAAATGGCATCTTTACACGAGAACATACAGCCCAGGGCCCTGGTTCCAAGTACACATCATTGCACTGTGATATTAATAGGATCCCAGTGAGTCCCACTCACCCTCAAAATGAGTGACAACCATGTTAATCAGAAGGGGATTCAAACCCAGAGGTGAAAGATAAATCTCCAGCTTCTCTTTCTCCACATTTCTGATAAACTTTCTCAGAATACCATGTGGGAATTTCCTACTGCCAAGGGTTCCCAGTCCCTGCCTAGACATTTTAAGGAGGACTTGCAGTGTTGCTTACCCCATTTTCTTCTAGTGCTGCCAAGGGTTTATTAATGCTGTTGACAAACTTGTTGACATGCTCAAAGTGCTTTGTCATTTCTGTTGCTAAGACCATGTCAATAATGACTTGGCGAAGGGTTCGGTACTCATTCCTGTTTAAAGAAGGAAACAATTAAGAATGCTGGCTCGGTCACAAAGGGCTGGTTGCTAAAACAAGTCTAACAAAAATGCATCAGATCATTCCTGTTTGAGAGAAGTGCTAGGGGAAGAAAAAATAGTAATAAAGGCTTGGGCAGCTGCATCTCCATTAGAAGTACCTTTGGTGTGTAGAGACCTGTGTGCTCCAGGCATGACTGGATCTTTAGGAGAAGCAGTACCAGAGCTGGGCAGAGGCAGAGGCACCAGCAGCTTAGGAGGCTGCTAGGACATGCCACACCCACATGTCCCCAAGGCTTTTAGCACAGACACTTAGCAGTGGCTCACTCTCCAGTCAAGTTTTCAGCAATATTTCTCTGCTGTATCTTGAGAGAGCCAAGGCAATGGTCACATCCTTGCCCTAAATGCTTCTCTGAGCCTGCAAGAGCAACAGGTCCTTCATTATCCTTCACACTGCAACGAGGTATTTTATTTTTGACTGATGCTCTATGGCTCTTTCTCTCCTTGTTCTTTACATCCAATGACACAAAATAGCTCTTCTACACTTGCTCACATTATAATTTACACTAAGTTCCTTAGGTAGGTTCTTCCTTTTTGTGCTCAGGAGAAATTGACTGTTGGGAATTATTCAGAAGTCTTTGCAGGAGAGGCAGAAGCATTCTACTCTTTTAGAAGCAAATTTCACAAGGGCCATGGACAGTTATCCACAAGGCACTGCCCTTCTCTAGGATGCTTGTTTGCCTTATGTTCACAGAAGGAAGTGAGAGATTTTAGTGGGCAGATGAGGACCCTGGGGGTACAGCTTACCTCTCCATGTTTTTAAATATATTGCATTTGCCATCCCGAGTGGTGAGCTGGAAAGCCAGGGCAGCATGATGGCTCTCCAGCACAGCTGTGTCATTGTAGAGAATTGCCAGCTCGCTGCCAGCATTGCACAGGAAAGAATTTGTTCTTCCTGGGTGATCCACATCATGGACTGTGGCAGCAATGAGTGCAGCAACCTCATCAATGGGATCCAGAGTTTGCTGAAAATAGAAGGGTGCTTAGTTTTCCTGGCAGACTCATTAGAAACACTATTCTGTCCATAAGATTAAGCCAAGTTGCTGAGGAATAAAAGCCAAAACCCTGGAGATCAGTAAGGGTCAGATGTTCTACATAGAGCAATGGAAAATTCATTATAAGCTTCATTGAACATTGCGTGACTTTTTTGGCCATTTTGTACCTCTTAAATTTTGCCTTAACCACACCTTTGTCACAGCACATCACATTAAACAAATGTAAGGTAATAAATTAGTTTGTGTTTTCTAGCAACCCTGAAACCACCTTCACTTGCAGTTAAGGTACTTGGCTTGGAAAAAAGACCAATACTGCTACAAATTATTCTATTACCACCAGATCCCTTAATTTCCTTTGGCACTTTAATGTGTCCTAACCATGTTCCATTTACGTGCTGGCTAGGTTTACAGTTTGAAAGGAATGTTATCCATACATCCAGTTCTTTAATAACAGTGTCCTGGGTTTACAGCTAATGCATATTCTATGGAGAATATTTGATGTTTTGCATCCATGGATAAATTACATGACAAGTGTTCTGCACTCTATCACATTCTGATTCTGGTAGTATGCTGCACTCCATGTTTTATGTCTACTTGCAATGGCCATTGCTTTATGTCTATTTTTATCTACCCTGTCATGAAATGCAAAATTATTTGACTCTTAAGATTTTAAACTTAAGTGTTAATAATTTATTAATAGCATAAAGGAGAAGAAGAACTAAGCATCTCATAAATAACTTGTATACCTTTGGAAACTAGCCTTTGTGCTGTGTTTATCCTTGCATTTGTGAAAGACCACAGATACAAAAAAAATATATTAAAATTTTTAATAAAATGAAAGAGACACAAGAGCAGCAATATTCCCACTTGAATCTGGGAGCATGGCAGATGATTTTCATTCCAATTTACTTTAATTTGAGGTCCAAATTCTCTCTGGGCCCTGTACAACCATTCAGAATAGTTACACTTGGTAGGTGAAAAGACAAACCCTACCCTTCTTTACACTTCCTGAAATTATCCAGTGATGACTTTGCAGGAGCAGGGATATTATTATTCACTGAGGACCGTCAAAAGAGTCTCTCATCATGAGAGAAGGCAAATAATTCTGCTCTAGTTCATAGCTAGCATTGTCTGAAATATTCTCTGCTGTGTGTTAACTTCTTCCTTCTTTCATTCAGCTGCTGCTCATGGGATTCTATTTTTGTGGTATGAAGTTAGGAGAGGGATTTGAGAACAGGCTCCCCTCAGAGGGACACACTGACCAGCATTCAGTCTGGCTGAGAAAGACCTTTGCAGATGGGAAATGGCCAGAAACATGAGAATACCTCACCTGGAGGACCACAGCAGTCTACCTGACACTTATTTCACAGGGATTTACAGCACTTCTATACCCAACGTTAAGTCAAGGATTCTAACTTTGTTATCTTAACTCCCATGGCACAGAACTGGAAACAATTTTGAGAATATGGCTTCAATTTGGGAGCCAGAGGATTTTACTAGGCAAGTTGAACTGAGTTCAAATTACAAAAAAAAAAGTATTCTCAGTATGAATTTCAGTGGCAGAATTGGGCTTTCTGTATTTAGATTAAGTTGAACTCTGGGCAAGGCAAAACCAGCTGGGCTATAACTTTGAAAAGTTAAAGAGAGAATTCTGAACTTTGATTCTGCTCCTGCTGCAACATTTTTTTCCTCTTCCTATGCCTACAGAGGAATGGAAATAACATTCTGGAAAAAGAGGAGGCAGTCATGCTTCTGTGGCATTGAAATGGATCCAGATCTTGTCTGTTTTTCATAGATATTCTTAGGAAGACCAGCTAAACCTCTGGCAAATCAGGGGCTGAAAAAATCCAGTGACGTTCTATCCCCACTTGGCATATAGTATTTGTAAATCACCCTTTGGAAAGCACACTAATGAGCTGCAGCTCCAAGTTAATGGAATTATTGCAGTTTAATGAGCTGTCAGAAGCTTGTTTACAGTCACAAATTTCTCAGCCAGGTGCCCATCACTGGCACTATCCTTAGGCAGGCCAGTTCAGAATTTCTACCCAAGACTGACTCACAAATATGTCTCACCACTCTGCTGCACACTCATAAAGCTGCTTTATTCCCCATCTCCAATCTGGGAATGTGAGGGCAAAAGTTGCTCTGATTTATTCTGGTTCTCAGTGGCTCTAATATCCCAGTGGGCATTATGCTACTTACTTTTTTTTTCAATATTCCCCTCCCATGCAGTCTTTATTAGCCTCAGGGCATCTTTTCCAGTGGGTGATACAGCCTATTTATGGCCTATATTGTCCTGGGAGTCTTTTGCAAAATGACCCTCACAAGGCGTAAGAGATGGTAATTTATGACATTAAATCTGTATTTGGCATGTACCATCAGAAAAGTAATTATGTCATTAGCTCACCTATCTGAGAAGGTTTAACTATATGAAGTTTTACTTGAAAAGAAGGTTTTCTTATTCTCTCATCAGGAACTGTTCAATTCTGTAATATTATTATCCATCCTTCTACATGTACTATAAGAGAAATCCTAGAATTCACATAAAGCAGCCCAGTTCTTTGACCTCAGAGTTACCAAACTGGCTGGCACTAGGCAGACATTTGGCTTTTGGATCTGTTTCTGAGAGATCCTTCTTTGATTGCATCTGTATTTCCCACCTACACTGTTTCTCATAAGTGTGGACTCACCTTTACTCTTTCTTTAGACAAGAAGTAAGCAGTAGCATGTAGTACATCTGCTGAATGAGTAGAATTATGGTAGGAGTTGGAGGAATGGTAGTTAGCCTCAATAACTTGCAACCATGACCTCAGAGTGGATTCTGAACAGTTTAGGAATTCACAGATTCCAAAGCGAGCAAATATTTTGAGACCCAGATAAACCAAAGGCCTGTGGAGAAAAATAAACAGAAAGTTTTAAAATGAATGCAGCTAAAAGAATATTATATAGCATAAACATTAGGGATCCACACAGCATTTTTAGCTAATGACATATGAAATTATGTATAAGGACTTGTTACAGAACTACTGTATCATATACAAGAATTGTAACATAAATAAAGTCAAATCCCCCTTAATCCCCCCCAGTGTCAGACAAAGGTGTCTCCAGGTTTCTCTGTCAGGGAGCTGTAATGCACTAAAATATAATTAATTATCCTGGCTTTATTACCATGTCTGCTTGGACTTAAGGCAATACTAGTAATATATTCATACTTGTGAGTCATTGAAAATCACTTTACTTCTCTTAACCAATGAACTGCCGTTATTTAAACACAGTAGGGAATAATCATAATTCTACTACCTTTAATAAGAGTGCAGACACAAAATACCTCCTTTGTCCCTCTGTGGTCTCTCCAGATCAGTAAGAACAGAGAAACCTACAGTGATCTCATGCATGTTGGCTGGGATAATTAATTAAGCTACTGCAATGTACCCATTAAATGTTGTAAATCACACAAACTGACTGTATTTTTACTCTTTTTAAATTACTTACCTGTATTACTTCATTAGAAATCAAAATGCAGCAAAGAAAGAAAACCTAAAGCAAGTGGATGCAAATACCTTCATTTATAATAAAATCATTTTAAAGAAGAATAAAACCCTAGGGGGGGTTGCACCTTATTGGCTCATAAAAAAGTATAAAAATGAAGTACATATTTTTTAACTAAGTGCCAGATATCTTTTTTTAGACTTTGGTTTTGAATAACTTTAAAAGCTCTCACAGATCTGGGATTTTGACAAAGGGTTTAAGATAGTCAGGATCTAGCCTCCAAATTAGTGTCTCACGAAAGCTTTTACCTTATACAAAGCGTGATACATGAAACTAGACCCAAAAGGGGAACTTTTGATAAGCATCAGAAAATAAAACCAAGGATTTAAACAGAAAGAACAATTTACAGTCTTAGGGGGGAGCCTTTGCTACTAATGAAGTACAGTCTATCAAAGCTGCTGATCGGCATTTGAAAACTCCTGTGATGGAAATTTGTATTCCATCATATTTGCTTTTCATCAGTAAATGTTCTTCAGTTAAGCTTATACATAAAATGTAACCTGCCAAGATATTAGAATAAAGACCTTCCTCTAATCCCAGAGAAAGGTAGTGGGAATTCTGCTGTATTGGAACTGTTCAGGAATAAAACCTACCCAATCAAATGGGAAGGAAATAAAACCTGATCTGTATCAACTGATCAAATCCAGACCAGAATGTTTGCTCTGTGTGTAGTTTGCCATAATAGGAATTTGAATCCCCACAAGAAAATAATTTGATTTGTATAACTTTTCTACTACTGAATAAAGAAAGGCTTTAAAAATTATGCTGTATTGTCATTATACCATACCAAAGATATATAATCTTCACTTATATCCACAGTGAATTTGCAGGAAATAGTGCATGATGACACTGAAGGTATTTAAGATGCATACACAACTAGAAATGACAATGAGAAGATTTCAAATATCTGACATTGAAAATAAAATTAATTCAGTTTTAAAAGTGCAGGTGGAGAACTTAAGGATCTCATTACAGGATGGCATTTAAGTCACTTTTCAGCAACTGCAGTTTAAGAACTCTTGCATTTACTGACCTTTTATGGGTGGCAGCCTCAAGTTCAAAGATATCAAAATCCCACTGTTCCTCATTCTCCATTGCCTGTGTTATCCGTGGGGGTATGTCATTGAGGGAGATTGGAGAGCTCAGACTGCCAGCAACCTGATGAGTTTCTTTTGAGGAATACAGTTATTACTACATGTATTTACTAACAGTATATTAAGAAGTATATTTAATAGTGAGATACAATTTTACTGAATGATAATGCTTTCTCTTCTGTAGTAAGACCCAGTTCAGTAATGCTGCAGAAAAATGCTTAGAGATAAAAAAAAACCCAGACAAAAAAAATGCTCATAAAAAAAGGACATCTAACCACACTTCCCCTGTTTCTTAAATTTCTGAATATGTTTTAGTGTCTCAGTAGCTCCCAAATTAAAACTTACGTTTTGCTGACAATATGTACTCGTTCCCTGATAATCTTCGTAAACCATCCTGTTAAATAAAAGTTGCAAGTTAAATGGAGGGTATTGTACAATAGGTCTAGGAGATGACACCAAGCAGGAGTACAACTTCAGAGAAGCCTGACTGCAGCCTGTCAGAGTCATCAGAGCTCTTCTCCCTTATTTGTTTGTACTGTTCAGATTCTCCTGGTTTACATACAGCTCCTAACAGATGAGGAGCTGCAGGCTAGGGGATACAACATGGACTCAGACAGGTAAAAACTCAATTTTCTCAGGTGCAGATGGAGGTCTAGAATTGCAGCCTCACACGTGTCTTTGTCTGGCCAACATGCACACCAGCTGTGGGTGTGTGCCTCAAAGCAGACACGCTGTGTGCACACACTCCCACTAACAAACAAAGGTGGGAGGGAATGGATGCAGACATTCCCCTGCTCCCCTGCCCTGGTTCTGGCAGATCCAGTCACCTCAGCAGCAGAAGAATCTCACAACTGCAGGGGAACAAATTACTCTGAGGCTTCCTTTCTAGCACACAGAACGTATGCTTGTTTATTCTTCAGTTCAGTGCCTCCTAGGCTTAATTCTGGCACGATGCCTAGATGTGAACACTGAGATGATGGATTAAAACTAACAGAATTATGTATTTAATATTTACTTTTCGTTTTATAATTCTAAATGCTGTGGCCCAAATCCTGCTTGGTCTTTTGAGGTTACAGCTGTTAGCTCATGTTTCACCCATGGTGTAAAAAACCCACAGTGTTTAAAAAAATATTTACGAACGCAACTCACTAAAAATGTTATTCATGCCAAGTATAGCAGAAGTAAATGTGGACGCTGTATCTGAACATGGAATATCTGCTCTTCAAAGAACTGCTATATCTAATTTTTATTTTCACATTTGTAAGTAAATGAGTCTGGAGTTTTGTGATTTAAAAGGAGAGTACAACAGTGGCTGTTCAATAGAACTGCTATGACACAAATATTTAGGTCACCAGATGCTGCCTATCATTTGGAGTCAAAGATTAGTTTTTAAGAGTTGAAAAAGCAGGTGTAATTGTATCTGGTAAATCCATCTTTGAACTCCAAATGCCCTTCCTGCTTGAGAGTTCAAATCAAATAACATATTACTTGTTTCCTTCTCAGACATAACTTCTGAATGCAAATGGAACAATGTAATTCTGTTTTCTGCAGACCCTTTGATGGAAAAATGTCTCTCTCCAATAACTTTAAAACTCATACCATGCCATATGCTCTGAAATTGATTTTCTCAGCTTCTCTTATTGTTCCATAAAAGAGCCTTGAGTTTATTTTTAGTAAGGATTTTATATTTTGCAATATTGTTATCTTCATGTTCGTGGACCAAATACAATCAGAATACAAATGCATGGAAGAATCAACAATTCACAAAAAGGAGAAAACAGTCGAGTTTATGGACTCATATATTCAGCAGGAGAAAAGATTCACTTCAAGACTAATGATTATATGTATCAATATTCTTCCTACAGTTTTATAGTTAAGGTAACAATAAATTTTGTCTACTCAGTAGTAAATACAACCCAATATGAACCATTCAGGTCTTCTCCTGGAATTCTTGGAGTCTCACACATGTTTCTCCTGATTTGCAGTGGTATTTTTAAAGGTAAAAATACATATAAACTATTTGAAGATTCTGATAGATACTGCAAATGCATCGTGATAGTTCCAACATGAAATTATAATAGCCCAGAGACATCTCTGAAAAGCTCACATTTTGTGAGCCTTTTTGCAATCAACACACTGTAATTTTTTTTCCTGATCTAGCCTTTCATATGCAACCTACAGACTAATGAGAACACATATCCTTAGGGCACAGGTAACATTCATGTAAACTCATGTTACCATCAGGAGGGTCAGACTCCAGGCTCTGAAGGTTTAGGTTCAGTTCTTGCTTTGTTATGTGCCCTTTTTTTAACTTTGAGTACTATGCTACAGGTACAAATATAATCCAAGAAATAGCAACAAAAATATGTATTTTGCATTCTTTTTAAAACATATTCTTTTGATAGACTGAAAAGCACCCCCAAAAATATGTCATTCTAATTCTCATTAATCAATACAAGGATCTGGTTCTCTTTCTTTCTTCCTCTCCCATTTATACCTTACTCAAATGAATCACATTGAAAAAAATAGTTTTTACTTTCCATTTTTAGCTAAACTAATGTTTTAAAGGGGCTGGTCAGTTTTCTTCCCATTTTCAAAGCCTGCATTATTCAAATAGGGGGAGAAAGTCCACAAAAAGGGATGTCTGCAGTTTTTCCAGAAAATTTGGCATTGTAGAGGCAAAGCACATGGCAGATGATGAAGATCAAGTAACTGGGAAAATCAGGCAGCAAACATTAATCAAGAGCTGTTTGTGGCAGTAAGTACTTACTGTCATTAACCCTCCAACAAGGTCACTTGTATGTGGATCCTCATCTTTTGTCCCCAGTTGTGGAGAGTACAATTCAGTGGTTCTTAAAATCTCCAAAGCCCGGTCTAAAGCTTCTGCAACTGGCATGGGACTGCTCTCTTGTGCAGCATTGATGATGTTGATTACCTAATGTAGCATCAGACATATGGTGAACTTAGAAGTGTTTTTTAAAAAAACAGAGACACTCATTAATTACTATGGAAAACTCAGGGAAATAACAAGATCTGAAACTTTAATCTGCATGGGGGAAAATCAAAATGAAAGGGATGTTACTGAAATGCTGATTTTTGCTGCTGACTCTGGGAATAAGATCATGGCCTCAAAGATAGCAATCTCATTAAGGACTTTCCCCTCCAAGGCACAGCCTCAAAATGTCTCTGAATGGATTTAATGTAACTTCGTCCCACTTGCCTCTCGCAATTTGTTGAAGAGCTGATTTTTGACAAATCCTTGAATGGTTTCAGAAAGTAGCTGACAATGCATAACTAAGAAGGAAGAACTCCAGTCCTCCCTCCTTAAAAAGGCTCCTGTGATGGCTGACCCCATGGATGACACTCTTCCAAGCAGGTTTGGGAGATCTTTGTTCAGAGTATCTGCCTTTTTGAAGCTACAGCAGTGGGTAGGTGGAACAGGGGAAGGAGCTGCACCAGAGGCTGGTGCTGTCCTGGAGCCTCATGCCCCAGTGCTGCAGCACAGCCCAGCTGTGACCTTACCTTGGTGATGGGAGCCTCGATAGTCATGGAATGCACCCTGGCCATGGAGGAGCGGCGCCGCTGGGAGCTGCCTGTGTGTGAAACAGAGCAGGATTTGCACCCTGATGGCAGAGACAGGAGGATCAGCCAGGAGCTCCTGAGGCCTTTTCTGCACTGCTTACCCTGCTGTGCCTTTCACAGGCAATCTACTGCAGAATGCACAAGTGCAAAGAGATGCTGGCTGAACCACTGATGTCCCTGATTAGAGATAAGTGGCTGTAACAGCCTGGCAAAATCATGGCTTTGCTTTATTATTTTAACTGATTAAAATATTCAGTTACAAATTCCATTAAAAGACTATACAGATGTGTGTGTATAAACTGGCAGGCACAGGTAGGTAACCACTGAATTTAGATTATTACAGGATGTATCTACTCTTGCTGCCTGATGCAATCTGGCAAGTCATAATGAGTCAGCTTCCAAACTGAGGTAAATCACTGAAGCTCTTCTGAAGTGGGTACCTATGCCAGATAAAAACAGCAGAGGTTCTGGTCTATTATTAATTGGAAATTTAAGAACAAATGTTTTATATCAGTAATTTTGGTTCTGCAGAGAAAAGTTCAAGATGAGATTTTTCAGGATATTGTGCTACCTATAAAATGCAGACACCATTACTTATTGTGCTGAGCAGTTCTTAAGAAGAGTCAGTGCTATTTTTGCTACACTGGAACATGATTGTGCTCTCACTGCCAGAGACATGCTTCACTAGTGTGTGCTGCCTAGACTGTGATGAGGTATGATTTAACAAGAACATGTAAGTGTCAGCAAGAGTTTTGAGTATGTGACTCATGTCTCAAGTTTGGGGTGATCTAACAGAGGAAAATACAACACAGTGAAAGAAAACAAAAATAAGAAAAATGTATCTTCATATCTTTATCAAGGGAAGAGTAAGAAATGTAATAATTTGTGTATTGGGTTTGCATGACAACTCTAACTCAGCTAGACCCAACACGATGAGTTGTTTCACATACCATCACTCCCACGTGATGTTGTGGATCTGACATCCAGGGATCCTTTCCTCATGTCTTTGTGTCTGCAAGTCTGAGTATCTGTGAAGAAAATGATATTGCATAATGACACAAAGTTTTGCCTAAGATGTATGTTAAAGGAGCTGAAGCTCAGAAAAGCCTGGCAGCAGCTGACATTGACCTCAACGCTTCAGCAGATGAGAACTGATCAAAGTGCCTTTTAAAGCTCTTGTCCCATTACACTGTCC
The DNA here is from genome assembly GCA_013389925.1 of Aegithalos caudatus. Lineage (NCBI taxonomy): Eukaryota > Metazoa > Chordata > Aves > Passeriformes > Aegithalidae > Aegithalos > Aegithalos caudatus. The sequence goes on from WEIU01002273.1 coordinate 356,700, forward strand.
TGAACCCAGTCAGGTTCTCAGGCAGAACATGCCTAAATGTCTATGCAGAAGGAAACAGAGTGGAGAGAAAAGCTCCTCTCTTGCCATTGTGACACAATTGCAGTTGTGAACACAACTTGTGCAGCACACCTGAGTTCACCCAAGTAACCACTGCCACCAGGAGCCAAAGCAGAGCACATGCCAGCAAATGGGGCAATTATCCCAGGTTCCTTATGGACTCCAGGATTCAGCCTGTGCTAAGACTACAGTTAACAAGTACCTACAGCATGGATGCCAAGGATGTCCTAACTGAGGTGCTGAGATGTGGGATGAGGGTGAATGGTAGTGCTGGTCATCCTCATTTCCACCCACATGCAAATTCCCCACAACACAGCTCAGGGCAATGCAGACACAGGTGCCATGTGCTGCAGAGCAGCCACAGCAACATGATGGCATCACAGCATCCTTCTCATTTCTAACTCTGTCACAGGGATCCACCACCTACAGCTGAATTGTGGCACTGAATCCAGCAATAACATGATACCAACTTGGGGCCTTGTGACAGTGTTTTCAAATGTGGGTTGCTTTATGTCACCTCTGAAGTAAGGGAGGCAGGTAGAGAGGGGGCTTGTATTTACTTTCCTGCCTTTTGAGTTGGATTCCCAGCTTATCACTAGGTAAATAGGACTGTTCTGTGAAACTTTTCAGTCAAATCACTAACAATGGCCTTTATTCTCTCCCCAGGTATGTTCTCCACTTCTTGGGACAGAAGAAACATGTCGTACCTGTCTGAGATTCAGCCTGAATACATTCACATGTCTTCTCCACCTGCAATTCAGTATGAGAAATCCAGTTAGTCAGAACTTTGCCATTATTTTTTTATACTTAGGGCTCAAACTAAAGTGAGCATAGCACTATTTTCACTTACCTTATTGTTGTCATTGCACAGTCTACTAATTGACACATAGTGTCTAATCTTTCTGTAGGCAAAAAACAGCATGTTAATTCCCATCCAAACCTCAGCTCTAATTCAGTGCTGATACTTGGGTGCTCCAAAAGCTTGATTTGGGGACCAAGTGGAAATTGCATAAAAATCTAGACATGCTTGAATCTTGCCCATGATCAAAGCACACAGTGACCTCATCCCATGACAACCCTTGGCAACAGCCATGAAAGGAGCACAGAATGGGGAGCATGGAAGGACACACACAGTACAGGTGCTCAGTGAAACAGGATGTAGGTCCTGGTGACACCAACATGAAGCACAGAAGGACAGGAGGGTGCACTTGCACTCCAGGGAGAATTAGAAGAGTCAGAGTCACAAGTAAGCACATCTGCATATTTGGCTCCTTTTGGGGGAGAGTTAGGAGAATTTCACTTTCCCTGCACACAGCATATAAAGTTGATTTTGACCCAAGGAATTAAGCACAGAGGTCTGAAGCACCCTTCCTTGCATAAGCTTCTCAGTAGCAGGATAATCCAGTATCTGCTGAGGGCAACTGAATTCTAAACTGAGCCTTCATTCAGACAGAAATCATGACTTTAGCTTTCACACTTACCCTCCCTGTCCAATGACAGGTAGTATCTTCACATTTTGTTGTATGCTATCTCCATTTTTCTTTTTCGCATAGTACATTCCTTGCCATTCCTGAAAAAATAATTCAAGTGGAAGGAAATTCAGATAAAACACAAAGAGAAGCTGTAGCTTCATACCTTCTTTACTGAAAGCTGTCTCACAATACAAAACCAGGCAGGACTGGTTAAGCTGTGCTCAAAGCCTCAAATTTCTCCTCTGTAGGTAACCTGTAGGTCATTGTGTTGCTGCCAATGCATGGACAACTTCCAGAGGAGCAGCCTGGGAATACTCTGATGTCAACAGCTGGACCTCAGGAGCTGTGGGAATGAGCTGTGTTCTCTTCCCCATCCTACCTCAGTGGTGTCGTGGGTCATTTTGGGGAGAGCTCAGAGCAGCCTCTGCCCAGAGCGAAGTCCCCCCGTGGCTGCAGGTCCCTCTTCCTAGGAACCCAGGACAGGAAGGTCACTGCAAAGCTGTTGCACCACCTGAGCACCTCCCTGCTGGATACACCACCACTCCTGTATGGCTGGGATGTTTTATCACTGCCTAACATTAAATGTATCTGTGGCTAAAAGTGCTTTGGTATCCCAGCACATTTACTTTCCATACTGTCAGTAAACTATCAAATGCAGCAGAGATTTATCCTGTTTGGTTTCTTTTTAAAGCAGAAGAGAGCCTAGTAGAACAGCTCCTGGATTCTGCCTCCCCTCTAAAAGCACTCTGGTTTTAGGATTGCCTATGTACTTCTATCCCTAGAATAGCTGTTGGTGGTCTTTTTTAACAGAGGCATATTTTGAGCTGGGCATTTACTAAATACCAAGTGTTAAGTGAATATGCAGGATGGATTCAATTATTCATTACTTATTGAATCCATCCTGCATATTCACTTAACACAAACTGCTCAGGCCAAATGCTGTATTTCAGTTGAGTTCAGCAAACTGTAGATCAGATCTTATATATGTGAAAATACCCTCATGAGGCACACAGGATGTATTTATTTATGTGAGACTGACAGATTTCACAGTCAAGCAGGCCAGAACACCAGTACAGAGAGAATAGTTTTACATTTATGTTGATGGAGCCAGCAAATAAAGGCTCCAGCCCACAGAGAACTGCATGGTGACAGGCTGTACAGAAAAAAAATATGAAAGGCTTTTCTGAGGATCTGTCAGAGAAGAGAACTGTGCACAACAAACTGTGTAGTGAGCATAATGTCTTCTGTGAGCTGCTTGAGGAATACAAATGAAGATAAAGCAAGCACCACAAAATTCAATGCTCTCATAATTAAAAGTATGCACATCAATAGTTTCCTGACAACCAGGATGAGGTAGAGATGAGTAATTGATCTCTAACCCAGGTAATAAACCCAGGACGTGCACAAAGGGGTGAAGTCATAAACTCCAGATTGGATAATTTCCTCATTGAAAGTGCATCCTTTTCAAGGCAGGTTATTCACTAATGTGTTCTTCTTAGTCAACAGATTGATTTTTCAACTTGTGAATTTCTAAAACCTGTGAAACTGCGGCAGGAAATGTGTTAGGGAAAAGGTCAGCGCAATTCTGAGAAACAGGAGGTCCAAGCCAAACTCCTGCTGGTAGGTGAAGTTCTCCCAGGGATGTCACTTAAACATATTTTAAGAACACCATATGCTCTCTCCCAGAGCCCCTGTCAGCAATCCAACAGAGAAGAGCTATTCCCAAGATGTGCTGTCAGTCAAGCCCATGGTTATGTCTGCACTGGAGCCACACAAGCACCGTGACCAGTTCCTGCTGGGGGGAGTGCTGGGATCAAACAGGAGCAAACACCACACACAGCAAACCCCACAGTGTCACTCCTTACAGAGTGAATCAATGCTGAGCTTTCAAACTCCATGAAGAAGGCCAAGGCACACATCTATCCACTCAGCATTCTCACAGGCACAGTAAGGAACCCCCCAGTTCAGCCTTTCTTTTGCACTGGGGCTTCTTGCACTAGACAGCAAAGTTGAGCAAACTGCTTGCAGAAAACCGAGCAAACCAAAATAAACACAAGATGTCATCAACACAATCTCACAGAACTGAAGGCTGAGCTAGGAAGGTGCTGCCACAGACCTTTATCACAGAGTGTGATTGCTTTCCTACCCCCTCTGGGAAGACCTTGCTAACAGCTCCTAAGGAGTGACAGGAATTGCATGTCTTGTCTGCTTTATCAGGAGCTGTTCATCTCACTTCAGAAAAAGCAAAACTAAGAGCAAACTGCAGAGATCAGAGGCAGAAAGAGTTCTAATCAGAATTGCACATTTCATCTTAATGGATGCAATTTGAATCATGAAACAGAAGAATGAAGAAAAGCACAACTCAACTCCTCAAGTATGGATGGATGAACATTTCAATAACATTCACTTCTGGCAAATTACAGCCAGCTGTAGTAACAAAAAATTAACTTTCAGAGATATGTTTTTTGCTAAGAGAAACAACATCCTGACCCAAGAATCTAAGTACCTTGCAGTTTCCAATTTTTGAGTATAACACCTATGAACTTCTGTTTGAATATACTGAACTTGCTCACAGAACTATGTTTGTCAGCACAAGAGGTGAAATGCTGCAAGAGTCCATCTTCCTAAATTCAATTTAAAGCCAAGATAAATTTCATGCAGCTTAGCTTTTTCCAAAGATCAGAAAAACTTGTTTTGTATTATTTTTATTACTGTGTTAGTATAGTACCACATTTGTTTGAAACAGAAAAGTCAAACCTGTTGACAGGAGATTATCACAGCAGCAGACAGTTTCCTTTTATTGATATGCTGTAACCTACAGTAGCCAAAATATGACCTATTGTAGTGAGAAGCAGTCTTTTAAATTTAGGATATAAAGAAATCACAGTCCTGAAACTACACACAGATCATGTCAGAATGATCCAGGTAACTCAGGCACTTCTGAAAATGCTGTAATATCTTGACACAAATGATTTCAAAATTTCAAGTATTTCAAAGGTTCTTGCTCACAGTAAAACTCTACTTGCAAATGATTCCTGTAATAATTTAATTGGCAATTCATTTTTATATTAATATATAAATGTAAGATTGCATTGATTACATATATAAAACGTTCCAGAGGAAAACACAGAATACCTGCAAGCAGAATAAATCCACCTAAAACATCTTAAGCTGTTCCAGACAGACAGATTTAAGTAGGCAGTATTTTATTAGCCCTCACTGTTGAAGCCACACAGTCAGGAGTAAAATTAATACATGGAAGGAGATGAATTAGATTTAGATTTCTATAATTCATAGAGTAAAATATATTTCCATTATTAATTAAATTTTTATCAGCTCACTAAAATATTAAACATTTTATCACTTTATATCTTGAGAATTGATGGTGTGGATTTAAAGCCAGACACATCTAATGTATTTGAATTACAACTTAATAAATACTCCCTCCTAAAATCAGTTTTGTATTGTACAGGTTTAGTGAAATAAAGTCAGGCAATGGAGGTGTGAAGCACCATAATCCAAACTACTGTCTGTTGCTGGGATCCCTTCCAACAGGCCAGCACACGTGGAAATGAGTGACACAATCTCCTTGAAATGCACGTGGAATCTGCACCCAGCTTTGGCCAGAGTGCTGTGTCAGCTCCCTGACCTACATGAGTCACCACAACTCTGAATTTGTGCTTTTGCATCCCTGTCTAGATCCAGAGTGCCAGGATTGACTTTGTGCCAATGCTGTGCTGCATCCCACGGACAGTCCCCATGATGCAGGCAGCTCTCCTGAGCCTGGGCCATGGAGCATCAGCAAACACATCCCTTCCCAAATCCCTCTGTGCAGCCTCCATGACCTTCTCCCTACAAGGCACTGTGTCATGTTCAATGACATCAGAAACCAGCTCATCTCGGTGCAATGAACATTTCTAATGGAAATCCATTAGACAGCTCCCATGCCATTAGGGAATTAAACAGATTGGCAGCTGGCAGCTGACACTGCCTATCACTTTCAAGTGATATTGCAAATGTCTCCTTGGTATTTTTACATCATGAACTTGCAAATCAGTTTCCACATTTCATGGTGAAATCCTTCAATATGGTACTTTTCTCATTTACATAGCAGCAGATAACATGTGCATCCATCTCATTTTTTCTTTGGTACTCCCACACCATTTGCTATGAACAGCATAAATTATAAAGAAACGCAGCAAGTCACTTATTTTTGTAAAACAACTACCTCTACCAAGCAAGAAAAGAGAAAGAAGCCCTTAAAAATGAACAATGTTTTACTTTCTGTTCTTGTTTTAAGTAAGTTGAAAATGCCATGTGTCTGTGAAGCTGCAAGTCACAATGTGTATTACTGCTGGACTACAATAACTTTTACAGGTAGCATACAATGCCATTACTCACCTTTCCTATCTTTATGCAGGAATTAATAGTATCTAGGAAATCAGCTTTTTTTTCATTTATAGGCACTTCTGTTAATTCCTTTTCTATTAGTTCACCTATTTGATAGCCCATCATTGTTTCAAAAGCAGGATTGACGTACTGTGAAATAAAAGAAAACAAATACCCATTCAGCAGTATACTTAAAGCACGACAGAATCCCTTGTTTTGTTTGCTTAACCAGGAGATTTCTTTCCCAGCCTGAACTAAATGTCTGCATGTACTACTCCTGAGAGAGATGTTCACTTTTTTTTTTTTTGCAAAGCAAACCAGGAATTTCCATGCTTAGAATAGTTGTGCAGAGTGTGTGCATGTCAGCAAAGAGAGGGAAATTATGCAAACAGCTGAGTAGCAAAAATCCACAGAGTTTAGCCAGACAACATAAATTCCTGAAAAATGGGCTCTGTCAGTTCCCAAACCAATAAACCTCAAACCTACCTCAGTGTTCCTAAAAATCACAACCTGGATGGTGGAATACCATAGGAATATTATCCATATCTACTGGCAAATTCATCATCTTATTCTGTGTAAGGGCCAACCACCACTATTCCCCTGTCCTGGCAAAGCCCAGCCAAGCAGAGTGGAAGAAGTGGGATTTAATAAAGCAGGCTTTTCCCTGAAGTGAATGTTGCATTTCAGTGCAGTTTTTGGCCCTTGCTCAGTGATGCTGAAGGCTGGAACTGACAGCCCACCCTTCATGGCCCTGGTCACTCACTGAGTTACAGGCACAGTCCTGTCTAAGCAACATCTAAGTGCCTTTACAACTTAAAATGTTTTCATATGAGAGAAAGGAGAAAGTGCCACTCTACTTCTAATGGTTCTCCACTAAGAGCTCCTTCCCAAAGGAACCCCTTCCTTCCCCTCCCTGTGCAAAAGCTGTGCCTGCTGGAGCTCCAGGACTTCTGCAAGTGTCAGCTCTCTCATACTCTGGGGATGTCAGCAGAGGGACATGAAAAATTCTGGCCTGAAAATGTGTATTTAAAACAACTTCAGGATGTGTTCTGTTATTTTTGTATAAGGGATGA
>WEIU01002273.1:368690-455169 GCA_013389925.1 Aegithalos caudatus
CCAAACAACCAAACAACAAAAGAAAACAAAAGAAAACAAAAAAACCCCAACAGTTCATTATGGTAACAAATTTGTATGCTGTGACTCCAAGCCAGATGGAGCTTCAGAGACCCTAGGACACAATGAAAAATGCTACTGCTATCAGATATAAAGCACTGAATTAACAGTATTTGATGCTGCCAGTGAACACTTGTCTAAACCAAAAAAAAAGAATCAATGCTGGATAGAGTTTATAAAAACATCATATAAAAGCAAAAAACCTTTGATGATGTGCTAACTATATTCTTAAGAATTAATTACACTGAAACTGTGCTTACCTGCATAATGCTTCTGCATCGAAGTATCTGGAATGTCTATGGTCAATAATGATAATGTCATGGTGTTTATCTAGAAAACATTCTAGTGCAGACTGAGGTGTCCTGGCAATCTGACATCGAAATCCAGCCTTGTCACACGCCCAGCGGAACCCGCTACTCTGCTCATCTTCCTCAGCAAACACTAAAAGTACCTGAGGGGGAGACAGGCAATGGATCATCACAAATCTTACACCTACAGTAGATTCTGACACTTTTCCCTGTTCTTAACATGTTCTTTAAAGCAACTTTTGAGGCTTAATCCATTGGTTTTAGTAGAATTGCTTTCTACAGACCACTGGGGTTTTTTTTATAGTTGTCTGTAAACAGAGGTGTTTCAAGTGGGTGAAACAGTCTGCCAGAGCCATGTAATCCACATGGGAAGAACAAGTTTTGGAACTGTCTCTCTTGTCACTATCTACAAAGAGAGTTTAGGCAATCAGCTGAGACAAATTGCCTGTGATTCAGACAGTGTGCATGAAACAACAGTGAGTCCACTTCGAAACTGTCACGTGCAACCTTTTTCTTAGGGTTTACTTTTCTTGCCAGGATCATATTCCAGAAAAGGGGAAAAGAAAAAAATTAAACAAAACTGAGCAAAATAAAATAAAATAAACCACCACAGTTCATCTTGTGTGAATCAGTATTTAATGCTGCTTCAATGGCATGACAGAAAGTCTGCTTTCCTTTCCATCTCATCCTAATTCCCAGAGTACTGGATGCTGCCCACTTTGTGGGGTTTCTGGAAATTCTGGACAGGCTGGTCAAAAGGAACTAATGCCAGACTGAATTCATAACCAGTGCTAATGAATATGGAGTATGTCCCTGTGTGACTCCTACACAAAGCCTGCCATGGGATTTATATCACAGAAGGAGATTATCATAGCTGAAATCCAGAACTGGAGGTCAGACCTGTGAGCCACTATTTGCTCTGTCCTAACTTGCTGTGTAATTGCCAGTAACTAATCTCTCTAAGCCTTTTTAAAATCAACACAATGCCTACAGACTAAAAGCATGATAAGGCCCAATTCCTTTAAAATGTATTTCCAATTCCAGGATTTAATACAGTACAGAAGATGAACAAAATCTTCTAAGGAAGACTCACTGATGTGATTGTGCTTTGCATCAGGATAATGTTTTGCAGAAAACTCTTGCCTGAAAGAATACAGCATGGCAGACTACAGATCTACGTTGTGCTGATTTTGGGGATGGCTCAGCACGTGCAGCCTTTTGGGAATGATGGGTAACTAAGCCAGCATTTGGTCTATTGTCCCAAGACAACAATCTTCCAGTAGTTGACTCAAACCACACTCAGATACGATTTGGTCAGGCAAAGTGAAGCATGTGTAACTCACATCACATCCCACTGCTGTTTATCTTCTGCGTGATTTTAGGAACTCCAGTGCTGTTACACTTTGGACCAGGCTGGTGAAATGTCTACCAGTAAATCTTAACATTTCCATGCACTGCATATTTTTGTAAGAATGAAGGATTTTGCACACATTCAGTTCAGGTTCCTTTTACAGCAACCTGCAAAACTGTTTGCAAAAACATGTCATAGTTTGGGTTATATTTAGTGAAGTTAATCTAGAACACTCCTTAAGAGGGAAGAATGGGTTTCAACAATAGCACAGAAAGTCAGCAGATCTGAGTTGTATGGTTGATTCTGGCAAAAATGTGATGTTGCCTACCTTCTCCTTCCCTCACACCTGTCAGCTATATTACCAGAATAAATCAGTAGCATTTCAGAGTGGTCTACAACTGGACAAAAGTGATACAATCATTAATAATACAGGTGGCAGAAATACTCAAGGACTATTCACATTTTGGGGAACAGCTGGATGAGGATGTCCTAAGATCTGATTTTTGATTATATTACTGTTCTGACAATGGCTCAAGAAAATGTCAAACTGCAATTCTTAAGACGGGTAATTTCAAATTATTAGGTCCACGTTGCCTCTACTGAGGAGTTTTGCAATTACTGACTGAGGAACATCTTGGATGATTAAAGGTTCAGTACACCTTGGGATATGGGAGAATTTCCAAAGGAAGTCCAAAGGAGTCATATATCTCCAAACCTCATTTCCATCCCAGGCAAAGTAAGGGGACAAATGACATAAACCCTTTATTAATGAAAGGATAAAAGAGTTTTAATTATTGTCAGTCAGTAATGAATAATAAAAAATATATATTTTGCCAAGCTCACTTCATATCTTTTGTAATGATATTGCAAGTTTGGTTGGCTTGGTATCAGTTTGATGAGATTTTGATTAAGAATTTGAATACCAGTAAAATACAAAATGGGGCACAAACCAGATGGATTACAAGGTAACTGACAGGAGAAAAAAACAGAAAGCTCTATTTTTATGAGCTGAGAGATGGTTGGAGAAAACAGGCAGGGTTTTTAGGATATCACATAGGCAGAATGTCATGATAAAAATCTGTTATGTGCACATTATCTCCTGAGCAAAATACTCCGTAAAGATCTCTATAATCTGAAAAATTCCAGTCATAAATTTTAAGCTAACATCTGTGATATTTTAGAAATCAAGACTTCAGTTTGAACTGCTGTGTTACCTGAAGTTGATCTTGATGAAGTCTCATAGGGCCAAACTGCACATCTGTTACTGGTGCCTAGAAGAAATAAGAAGGGAATTTATTAATGAATAATACATAAGAAGAAGAAAAAAAATCTCTGTTATCTCTATTAACTACCATTATTTGAGGGATATATTACTATCATTATGAGGCTGTGTCTTCATGAGTCTTATTCTAGTTTTGTAAATTTATGTGCTAAGCTTCATTAATAGAAGGAGAAAAGGGCTGTTGAGCCCAAGGGTGGCATTTTTACATTTTTTTTTCAAAATTAAAACCCCACTTGAAAATCAGATTTATTCCTTTGCAATCTGTAATTTTTCCAATAAGTACTTTTAAAGAATCATCAGCACATCCCACAGAAAAATCTTTAAAACTGCATGCTCCACTCTTTCTATGACCTTAATGGTCCATTGCTCAGCCCTAAGAGTATGTCATTTGTGATTTTATTTATTTATCAACTTGGAAGTCATCACTGCCACATTAAATAAGCAGGGAACACAATCAAGGAAAAATGGCAACATAGTGCCTACAAAAGTATGCCAGGAGCCAGTGTTTGCCTGTCTTGCTTAAGTGGGCCTTTAAGAAATGAAGTTTAAATGACATGGAGGGGTTTCAGATTTACTCAGTCATACTGGTCAGATTGACTTAGTTTAAATACACTCCAGCCATCTCTTTTTTTTCTGATTCTGAGACCAAAAATCTGTCTTCAGTTGGAAAACTCAAGCTGCTTTACTCTCCCCAGTGGTACATCATCCAATTATTCAAAATCTGCACTACAAAAAAGCAAAGACATTTTCTGATAACACACACAGCAGAAGAGAATCCAGCTCTTTGCACCAGTGTTACTGGTTTTGCAGCACTAACTGTAGTAACTACTCGTCCTGTATCAGTAAGATCAGCAGAAATACCTGAAGGGCATGGAGAGAGCATGTCAATTGAGTATAAGATACCTAAAAGATACCTTTTCACAGTTACTTCTCTGTCCAGAACTGTACTTCCAATCAAACCTTGGACTTTTTGTACACTCCACCTGCCAGCATAAACCAGTGAGTGTTCTGTGTCACTGGGCAATGGCCTGAGCTGGAAGGTTCAGATCCAGAGCTGAACTCCACTGGCATCAGGGGGATGCAAAACCCCACAGCAGGGTACCCTTGGACTATCAGTCCTGGCCCAATGTGAATTTTAACAAATGAGAGAAACACAGTATTGCCAGTTACTGCTTTTCAGATCCTTATTTCTTTTAAGAAGTTTGTAAATGGAAAACCATTGAAGTATCTAAAGGACTGAGCCTGAAAAACACTTTTCTGCCAGAAATCTGTGGCTATTGCTACAATGAAAATACCTGTCTATGCACTATTTATGCCTAAGTCACAAGAAGTGACCAGATGAGATAACCTGTCTTGTTACACATTAACTTGCTGTCCTGAGTAGAATCGAAGCCTTGGTCTGCACCTCAGCTGGAAAATTTTGGTGAACTCCAGTTAATTCTTAATCCTGTTGAAATCTGTTTGAATAGCTTGATTAATCATTTAAACTTTTTGTGTGCTGCAGGTAGCACTGAGAAATAACATGGTGATTAAGTATTGTGTCAAAAATCAAGCCTTCAGCAAGGATTAGCAGAAACTCCCAACTACCCCTGAACTAAATGAGCTTTTAAGTATCTCTAATGCTGCAAGCTTATAACAAAACCAAACCAGCCAAAGCTCAGATGTATAGTAACTGCACAAACACATCTTTATTCACTCATACCTTCTTCTACTTCTACCTTGGAATTTCTTTCCTAGTTGAAAAGCATGAGTACATTTTCAGATTGGCAGACGACTTAGGCATGTGACAGCCTTCCAGGCAGGCACAGATTGAGAAGAGTGTCTGAGAAGACAGAGGTAGAACTAGTTGTGGGTTCCTGGAATTGACTGTGATAGAGCTGGGTCTGTTGCCAAAGAGCTGCTGACGCAAAGTCTGTAAGTGCAGCGTGTGTGACTGCGGCTCTTCAAACGCACACACAGCAACTGCAGCCATTTTACATTCCCTGATCCCCTCAAATTTGCCTTTCTCATTTGAACATTGTATTTTCTGTCCTGTGGAACCAGCCCTGGCCCTAGCACAAGGTGGGACTCATCCCAAGGCAACAGCATAAGCCATAAGTGATTGACAGCTGCCAATGGGAAAGGTCATCCACTGATGCTGTGAGCAGCTCAGCACTCGCCAGAAATGATCTCTGTGTTGTAGCAGCTGCATTGCAAACATTGAAATTGCTGATAGAAATAATCCATGTTCTCAGTGCCCTGAGAAAAGTGAATGTTGGGTAAATAAAAACAAGCGAAATAAGCTTTAAAAACATAGACCTACACAACTGTGACTGATCTGATTAAAGTAAAACAAACTCAGTGTTGACCCGATGTAACCTGGTAAAGTACTTCTTTCTATGAGTCATTCTTCATATTTTACCAGAACAGAATCTACAGGAATGGTCTGTTCATCACTGCTGGATTGTTTTTTCTTTCTCCCTGCAGCTAGAAAAACTTCAGGTGAACTTGCTCAATGAATAAATGCAGAAAGGAATAAAGGGTGGACATAAAGCCACCTTGATTCACATGCCCCCTTTGGTGATAAATTGCCTGGCTGCTGACAGGGACAGATCTCTGCAGCCTGTAGGTGTCCTGTTTGCTAGAAGTGGTGTATCCTGGCTTTCTCCAAAATATCTGCTACCATTGGAGAGGAGAGCACTCCTAAAATTTTGGGCAGAATCAACTCCCAAAAAATCCTTTGGCTATTAATTTCTATGCAATACTCCTGCTATGGAGGTGCAAATGCATTCCTTCTGGAGGCTGATTTTCTTAAGACACCTCTTTGCTGAAGTTTTTGTGGGATGTTTTAAAGCAGATCCCCGTGCAGCCCAAGGCAACACTTGGCAGAGCAGCTGCTGCAGCACTGCCCACCCATGGGGGAGCAGGAATGCTCCCCTGACATCCACAGTGCTCCATCCCTTCCTTTCTGCCACAGCAGGAGCTGTGCTGCTGACAGGAATGACTCCCACTCTAATCATTCCATGCCTACCCCTGGCCTCCTGACAGTGCCTCTCCCTAAAGGGCAGCTGGCAGCACTTCTGCTCCTGCTGCTCTCCTCACCTTTTCCAGGTGAGCACAGCTTCTCTTTCCTGCAGCTCACTTGAACAAAGAGGTGCCACTAACCTTTGCTGAATGGATTGCAGATGGAAGCTGCTGCTGGAGGGCAACATCTGCGTTCAGTGGGCAGACAGAATCTCTGACTCATTGTAATATATGACAAATAACTGCAGTGATTAGATATATGACTTCACTGCTGGTCCTAATGGAATACAGCCAGCAAAATTCACCATTTTCCTCAGATTAATGTTTTAAGATACCACCAAAAATTTTAATCTGATTTTAAAATGCATGCTTATATTTTCTACATATACTAGGTACAAGATATGAATCTGCATGAGTTGACTCATCACAGTAAGAATTAACAGTCTTCATTATCAAGATATGCTGGAAGCCACAGGACTGTTAACTTAAACTTAATTTTTGTAATTCTAAGAAAAACAGAGATTCATTTTACAAAAGAAAAAAATCCTTTCTCTTAACCTACCATTTTAGGCATAGATTTATCACCCCAGAAAACAAAAGCTCAAATGAACTGATAGATTTATACTAACCCTTAAACTTTTATTGATTCAGGTTCTATTTGTTGCAGAAATTTGAATTCTGCATGATAATATACTTTCTCAGAAACCTTAGCCAAATCTTCCTGGATGCTGAAAGCTGGGAAATAAACAATTACCTACGAACTGGCATGACAAGGTACAGGATCTTGTCCAGCCAGGTCATACCAGCATGGTTCCTTTCTCTCAACAGAGAGAGGCTCATTGTAGCTCATACTTCTGGGCAAGGAATTCTCCATGTTCATTTACCTATTTCTTTCTCCAAGGAAATGTAGATGACTTAAGACTCAGCTTCCTGTTTTCCATGTGCTCTCTGCTAAACACTGAACATCACTGTTCATGTCTTCCTTGCAGACTTCAACAGCACTCTTTTGTTACCAACTCAGCATCAGTGCAAGTAATGTAAAATGCTGTCCAAGCAGACCTTCCTAACAGGAGTAACTGTTCAGAGCATAAAAAGAATTTTGTAGTCCACGGACTGAATTCTGACCTGGTTAGCAAATCCAGTGAAATCCAAAGCCATTAAATACAAGGAAAATATACTGGATTTACTTCAGTGTAAATGAAGTGAGAGTCTGGCCCTGTGCAGCTCTTTCTTTTGTTGTTTGGAGGCCACAACAGTTTGAATAACAAATAAGAGAGAATAAGAGAGAACATAAATCCTCAGGTTTCTGCCTTTGCTCAACAGATTCAAGGACAAAGGTAAACTTGGCCTTCAAAGACCCTGTGCTGTACAGTCAGTTTATGCTTTGCTGAAATACAAAGACATGAGTTCTGAAAGGCAATTAAAATTTACCAAAACTGCTCTTCAACCGGGATGAAACCAGTTACTCCAGCCCTTGATATTTTTTTCCTATATCTGCTTCATAAAAGATGTAGACAAATGTCACAGACTCTGAGCTCATAATCTAGCATCCTGGCTGAGTGCATTGATAAAATCTAGCATTTAGATTAATCTAAATCGTGTTCTCACTGATGCATCTCTATCAACAAAACAATACAGATTTATATCTACAACACAAGGCCTGCAGATCACTTGATGCTTTGTTCTGGCATGGTTTTCCTTTTATCTATTTCCTGGTTTAAATTGATTCCTAGTAGAATTATCTACAATGCTGCCATGTAACAATACAGCAGACAGTAAGTGATGGGGTAACACACCCTCTGTTTTCTTAGTCTGTTTCTTAAGTTTCAGTTCCCATTTTTGAACCTGTTTTACATAGATGAGTCTTGGGAACCCAACTCTGGCCTCCAATCCACGTCATTAGCAACACACAATTATGACAGCTTCCAGTTTTTGTGAGAAGAAAATCTTTATTGAGTGTAATGAGTTGCCAGAGCTCTCACATCAGGATGCTGGCCCTTCTCTCTGGGCATGTTACCAGCCACAGGACTTACTTTCTTATTCCCAATGAACTGGCAATACCTTTACTCCTCCCAAAATCCAGCAACTCTTCCATTACTCAGATTGGGGGCTCTCCCTGGCACAGCTGATTTTTGGCTATATGTTCAGCTTGCTATACATGCCAACCACTGTTATATACATTTCTTCATTTGTTTGTTTGTGTTTTGGGCCTGGTTGCTCACTGCATTTCCTCAGTGCAATAAGTGAAGCCAAGTTAGACCAGAACAGCAGCAATGCTGTTGGGAAACCACACTTGCTGCCTTCTTGCACACTTCAGACATAATCAAGAACTCCCAATTTCTACTAAGTTCTCCTCTTATGTTTTACAGGAAACTTTGGTTATCAAACTGCAAGCATAGCACATGCAGAAGTGAATCATTCTGTTTGGCTGGGAATAATTAACAGTGCTGTCCCAAAGTGACTTGTATTGTCATCTGCACTGTGGTAAGGCCTGGATGGCCTCTGGCCCAGAAGAGTGGCCCACTGTGGTCACATTCTGCAGACCAGCCAGCAGTCCCTGCCATGGGTAAAGGTCTGAACTTTTACACAGAACAGGCTGACAAATCGAGGGACTTTTTTAGCTCCTGATAGGATACCGAAGTGATAAAATAAATGTCATTATCACTTAGCCTATGGAAAAATTGCACAGATCTCTAAACTTGAAAAGGGAGGTTGCTGGTTTCATTTTGACATTGAACTGAGGCACTGAGGGAGAGACAACCCCAGCCCTCCTTGTGCTGAGCCCTGGCATCCCTGGGCAGTGTCCAGTGCCCCTGCTTGCTGGCCAACTTACAGCAGCAGGCACTGGTAATGCTGGGACCATGAGGTTTAATACCTGGGAAACACTCACTTATTTCTGAAATTCAAACCTATGTTGGTGATAATTCAAACAAGTTATGTCACATCTTGGTAATCACAGCAGTACTGCAGGTTTCTAAGCTAAGCAGATGTAACTCCTGCAAAGCAACTCTGCAAATCTCACACTACATATTTACACAAGAGTCCTCACTCTCAATCAATCACACAGCAAAAAGGGATGGAATACATCAGCCAAGTCAGAAAAAGAGAGCCATTTACTCATTAATCCACACTGACTTTTCTGTCCAGCGAGAACAAAGTTGAATGGAAACCAGTCCTCATATCAAAACCCATTCAAATCCAGCAAGTTATATTTGCTGCAGCACCTACCTGATTCAAAGACCCCTTTTAGACCTGAAATTTATGCACAAGTGCACTGGACTTGAAATTTCATCTACTTCTCTTTAGAGAAAGAAATTTCATCTATGTTTCTTCAGAAGAGAAAAAAAAAGTGAATCATACACTCCACAACAAATCTGAATAACCTAAACACTGGTCTGTGCCTCGTGGTTGTCATTTTGCCAAACCCTATTCTGACCAACCAGCACAGAATTTAAAGTGCCCTAAGTCTTCATAATCTTAAGATTTGAGATGACTCATTGGGGTCTTCATTAAGGTTCCACTTTCTGACTGAAAGTGCTGGCAAGAACGTCTCCATTCAGCCCAAACACGCCCAGAACTTTGTCTGGAGGCTGTGAGGTCTCCCCATATTGAATCCCTGGGCTTCTCACTAAACTATAGCCAAGTATTTCTGTGTGGTGAGGGCATGCTGTGGAGCATCTGTAGTTATATCCTGCACTAAGAGAAAACCAGCAGCTTAAATGATCTGGCCTGTACTTTAGAAGAATTTTTTAAACCCTATAATAATGGTTTTCTATACATAGGTTGCAAAAATGGATGCCTTTATCAATGAAAAAAAAACATAGTAGTATGAACATTTTCAGCTGTTCAAACAGGAATAGAATGTGCAACATGCAGAAACTGAATTGCTTCAGATGAAGAAAAAAGAAAGAGGTCATCTTTAAGGCACTAGCACCTAATTCCATGTTTTATTATTTTCTGATAAAATTCAAGGGTTAGATAGAATACCCTGCACTTCACAGCAAATGTCCTGTGAAGTCAGGCATCCCTGGTATTCTGAGCTTACGTGCAACTAAGGATTGTGATTGCCTCTGTGAGATGGGACCTCATGGGCAGTTGATCAGCACACCGGGGTGGATATTGCAGCTTGCTGAGTTTCAGCAGCTCTTCCCTTCTACTCCAGAAACTTTGAGACTCCTCTGTTTTCCCCTTTGTAGTCAGGACCAGCCACACTCTATCTCACAAAATGCTTTAACACCAGCCACATAAAAAGAATGTGCCTAGCAACTCCCAGAAGGCTGAGAGATTTGTTTCCTCTCCCCTCTTCCCCTCAGCTGACACAAGTTCCACTGGCTGGCAGAGCTGTAACTGAGCTCTGGGGACCAAATCCCTCCTTATACACTGGCACTGCTGTGAAAGTTTCAGTGTGTTATCCTCTCTCATCTGCTGGCAGCAGTAACTTTTACCCAGATGCAAAGGCTAGCCAAGTCAACAGAGAAGAAATTGGTCTGTAAGTCTTGCAGGTCATCAGCCAAGACGTGTTCATAATCAGAGCATTAAATTTATTGGGGTTCACATAACTCCAAACAAATAAATGCAGCCTTTGGCTTTACCAACATCTTTGTCTAAAGGGAAAGGAACTTCTCACTCGTCTGCTGTCGCCTCAGGTGTATTAATTTTACAGGCAGGCTGTGCCTGACTTTCCATCCCCCCTGCTGGAGCAGACACTTTAGTACAAATACAACATTCTTCTGGCCCTGAGGGAAATTCTTCCTGCCTGCATTTTAACAGTTGAACTGCACAGCACTCTGGGAGACTTAAATATGGCACAGTAGTTCTATTGTTTAATGTTATTAAAACTGCTTGCTCTCTTGTGATTATGGAAGATCCTGAAGTATAGCAGTAAGTGCTAATCTGTTTCCTATCTATCAGCTAGTTCTCTTTTTTTTCTGGTGGATACCACTTACTAGTTTTATTTTAGAGATGATTACAGATGCATCAGAATACAACAGAACTCCATTATCAGTTTTCATTCTTTCCTTATGAATATGAATTTCAGTGACAGTTTTCTTTGAACCATCTGGATTTGAACAGACTCATCTGACAAAAAGGAAGTTCCAGTCTACCAGGAAGTTTTCCAACTACTTTATGCCAGACAAACTTTTCATGGCTTGATCTACCAACACTGCAATCCTCACAAAGAAACCAAGTAAAGCAAGAGAGTACAGCCCCAAAACAGCATAATTCAGTCAGTGCTAGGCTTCCTAGAAGATCTCTGTTTTGTCCTAAACCTCCATTTGTTAAGGAATAAACTTACTTTTTAAGTTTAGTCACTAGTAACATATTTTTTGTGCTGACACAGTTCAGGCTTTACTGACCACAGTAATTTTTTCTACCTGCTGCCATCTGTTATCTTAATCTCACAGCTCCCCAGCCTCTGCATAAGTGGGCATCCTGCATGTGCCAGTTTAATCCTCCAAGACTGGATGGAGTCAGTATGAAGCTGCTGCCTTCTCCTCCTCCTTCCCTGTTCTCCCAGCCATCTGCCACACACAGCACCTCCACACAGCTCACTCAGGTGTCTGTGAACCTGCTGGACATCACCAGAATTCCTTAGGTCCAAGGGCTGTGCTCTGCCCACCTTCAGGATGCACAGCCTCACCTGTGCTCTATCCAGCACCCTGCCTGGGAACTGCTCTGAGCAACAACAAAGCTGCTGTCTCTGAGATGGGATTTTGCAGGTAGAATAAATGCAAAGCCAGTGGGACAGCAGCCAGTAAAGCAAAGGAGAAATGTTCAATACTGATAATAAACATAACTGTATTTTTGTCTATTGAGTACATGTTTCTCAGACTGAGTGGAACTGTCAACTGACACTTGAGAAAACCAAGAGGAGTTCTTGGCAGCCAAACCTTTTCTAAATAGGGAATTTTGTCTCCAACAAATGAAGACTTGAGACTGCAGGCATATTCAAGATGTCTTAAAAAAAAAAAANGAGGAAATTCACAGTAGTACATTCTTTTTTTCACTCTAAGGTTTAGTGTTAATTTTGCTTGTTCACAGCTATAACCAATCCAACAGACTAACTTCAGGTTTTATGATAAGGAGGAAAACAGACTAAAAACATTTAAGAGTCCTGGGCATCCCTTTCTTTTGACCATTAGGAACTCCACAGGCAGATGGGATGAGTGACTGGTTTTCTCTAATACAGATGCCTCTTCATTCCTGAGGACCTACAGGGTAGTTTGAAACCTGACCCTGGTTTTCTGCCTGACTCTGCCTCAGTAACACACAGTGCTTCTGCCAGCCCACAGGGCTCGTTAAATATCACACGCCTGGGATGGGATCACGTTTTTTTTCCTTGGGTAGAACCTTTTTACAGTCATGCCAATCCCCCTAACTCTGTGTGTCTTTAATAAAGTGGGATTTTCGCTATAATCAGAACTGAAATTAAGTAGAATTTATTGCAACAAAGCAGTTTTTCATTCTAGTTTTCTTGTAAATATAATTTCACTCTATGTGGATTTGTGGTAGGCACGCTCCATTTTATTTCATTTAAATGAAAATATCTGTGTAATTATGCTATTATCTTTGATACAAAGAAATCTCTGCATCTTCTGCCTACGAGTATCATTTCCTTTACAAAAGAGCTGCTGGATATGCCAAAGGAGATGCTGCTGGTACAAAATAAATTATTATTTTGTACCAGCAGCACGATTTTCTTTGTAGAAACGCACAAGCAATCAATATGTTACCAACTCCTAGTAAAGTTTAGCAGGAGTAAAACTGTGGCAGGCAAGGCCTCAGCACAGGAGTCTCCCACAAGGCAGCTCTTTAATAAACAACCCATCATCAAGGATAAAGCACTCTGACACTAGTCCTTAACTGGGAAACAAATCCAGCTGAGTATCAAATATCCACTTAAGATTAAATCCTCCCCTACTGTCCAAATATACTCTATCCAGGTACCATGTTAGTATTTCTCAAATTAAGTACACAGGCCATAATTATCCAGATAATAATCTATAGATGTTAAATAGCCTCATAAATTATTTAAACTTGAGATTTCCAGGAAAGAGAGATAACATCTGGAGATACTTGCATCAAATACTTTTACAGATTGTATGGCATCAGTGAAGCTTTGTAACATAGAGAGCTGCTGCAATCACAAAGTTTGAAAGATTTGCAAAGATCTCTAACGTGGGGGGGGGGGTGTAAGAAGAGAAGATGCAAAAACATTGAGTAAATCTTTAATGTAAACACATGTTCACCTGCAAACTGCCTAGCATAAGTGCTGTATAAACCAAGAAGGCTTATAAGCACACAGCCAGCAGTGGTTGAAAGGTACATTTGGTCAAGCAGATGTGGATTTTTCATGTGTCATTCGAAGAGGCATTACAGAACAGTGCTTGTCTTCCCTATAATGAGAGTGGATGTCAGAAATTTTTTCTCAGAAGCTTTATCAGACACCTCAGGTTACCAGCCCTCAGACCCCTGAGTGGGCCCTTCAACAGGGCATGTCTGAACACCAGGACCATGTGCTGCCTCTGAAACGAGCAGATTCTCTGCTCCTCCCTGCAAGGACTGCAAAATTTGAGCCAAGCTGAGCTGAGACTAGAGCAGCAAAAACAACTTCTCAAATATTGGGATCAGGAGGTGCCTATCACATTCTGCACAATTTTACTGACACCTGAATTTATCTGTCTCATCTAAAAAGGTCTGATACTGCAACTGAGAGTGGCACAAATGTTTTATAATAGGAACCAGTGCTGGAGCTGTGCACAGGTGGCTCTTCTGTCACATGGAACAGAGTTTCATATGGCTGCTCTCAGTCAGGCAGTGACATCCTCATTCCACTTGGATAACAATGAGGAGCTAAAAGGAGGAGCAATATGAAACAAGAGAGGCTCCACTTACTCATTAAATAACTTACTAGTGTCCACCTATGCAAAACCCCCATAATTAGCTGCAAGGAAAACTGGCCTCTATCCAAAATCAATTCCCTCGAGATCTGAATTCTGGCATTAAACAAGCCTGTCTGATCTGTTTTGCAGCTATCCAGAATACATTTCTCACTCTGCTAGTTTTTCTAAGGAAAGGATGCAGCAGCCCTGAGCCTTCTATTGAGAGTGTGAAAGCTTTATGCCAAAGAACAAACAAGAGAAAATAGACATTAAAGTCCTGTCTGGCGACACCATTAATAAATTCACAGTCACCATTTCCTTCTTCCTCCCCTGCACCAAGTGCTTCTTCCCAGACAGTGATCCAGACTGCTGATAGCTCTGGCTGGGAGCTTTTACCAGAAATTTTAGCAGGAAATGTTAATTTGCAAGCCTCAGTGTCCTCCCTTGGGGAGGATGGACGCTGTATCTGCATGACCAAACTGAGGGGACTTAGAGTTCCTCAGACCTGACTGCAACAGGCAGAAGAGAAACTCCTCTCTATCTCCAGCAAAGCTGAGTAAAAAACCAACTGTACTCATTTATTTTCTTTTGCCTTTTCCCCCAAGGTATGAAATACTAGGAAGAACGTCCAAAGCAAACAGAAAAATTCTATTAATGAAATATGCAATTTAGTGCAGTTTCATGGCCTGACTCTGAGCTCAGCCAGACTTCTAGGACAAAAAACGTAGCTGGAAATTCATAGAACTAGAATAAAACAAAGCTATTGCTTTGTGTAAAAATTATACTGCATTTCTATAAACCAGTTTAATTGGAAAGATAACCTGTGTGAATCAATAAATATAACCCATTACAAATAAAACAGATATCAAATATAAATAGATTTTAGTATAAAGTCTAATGTCTCATATGTAAGCAACAGAAAGGAAAAACCAGACTCACTTTATTACAGTTCAAATAAAGCTAGAGTAAAACTACAGGTCACTTTGAGAATTAAAAAATAAAAGTAAACCTGTAAACCCATTGAAGAATGATGTAGATCTGACTATTGAAAAGTTTTTACTCAGATATATCACCTGATTTCTTCCTCTGTGAATATTGAACATAAGGCTGTCATTACTATAGATGCAGGAGAGAACTGTGTCCTTGATTATGTAAGCTTTTCTCAATCCTGGGAAATTTCATTTGACTTGTTTTATGTGTTTGCATGTTCCTTTAAGCCGTGAGAAATGTTTTTACCACATTCATATTTGTGTGGTTAGCAGCTTTTTCTGCATCTCTTTTGTCCTCATCCTCTAAAGACAAAACAAATTATGTGTTGCTCAGTGTTGAATTTATAATTTTAGTAATAGTTTGCAGCAGGAATATATTTTGTCTAACTCTATGAGCCACTATCACGTACAGTCTAAGCACCTACCCTGGAACACCACAGTTCTAATTGTTTTCTTCACTGCTTAATTTGAACCAATATGTCGTACTCTGGATGACTTCAGAATATACTATGAGACACATAATTTAATCCAGTTACATTCTGTAATCTAATTTTGCTAAGAACCTTCAAATATATTCCAACAAAAAAACCACCTCTTATGTGAAACAGCAGGAAGACATTAGAGGTGGCATCAAACCACTGCTCCATTAGACATAAATTACTCACA
This sequence comes from Aegithalos caudatus, assembly GCA_013389925.1. Classification (NCBI taxonomy): domain Eukaryota; kingdom Metazoa; phylum Chordata; class Aves; order Passeriformes; family Aegithalidae; genus Aegithalos; species Aegithalos caudatus. The sequence goes on from WEIU01002273.1 coordinate 384,230, forward strand.
GTATGTTCCCCACTAAAACAGAGTAACAAAATTTTCAGGCCACACTATGAGGCTGTACCCAGAAATACTTTCCAGATGAAGCAAGCAAGATTTGCAGTGGTTTTGTGACACAACTGACAATTTCCTGAGAGTGGAAGAGGTTATCTGGTGCATTTGCTGCTCGGATTCTGTGTCCTTGCACATCTCTTTTCCCGAGTTCCACAGAAAGCTGAGGAGGGCATTTGTAAAAACCAAGGTCCAAAGGACTCTCTGTGTCCTTCCCTCTCTGCCCAGCTGGCCCTGAATGCTGAGTAATTGATCACCTGGGAGTTTCTTTGTCAGACAAATCCAACAAATCCATTGCCAACCAGCTGTGTGTGGTATTCCAGCCTCATGCCCTTCTTTATTCTTAAATAACACAGCCCTGCCATTGCTAATCATGTGCTCTTTGGGAAGGAAGTGAAGCATGGCATGTTTGTACCATAAATGAATACTGCTTACAACATTTAAGATGGATTTAAATTTTTTACATGAGAAAAATGCCCACGTTGGGTAAAATATTTTTCTGATACTGTAAATATGAAGCCATGGGTGTCACAACTTACACTGCATATATTACATTTCTACTTAAAACCAAGTTTCAAGACAGAATTTTTATACTGTTTATGACAATTTAACAGCTTAACTGATGATTTTGCTTTGCAATTCTGCTCTGTATTTTTATGCCATTCTATTTTTTTCTAATCTGCATGGATCATAGGACATATAGAATTACCAGGACTACCACTGGACTGCCTTGCTGGTTTTTTTTCCTAGTGTAAGAATAATCCCTTGGCTCTGCCAGTCAAAGAGAAACACTTCCTCCCCCAAGTTCAACATTGAGAATTAAGCTACAGCTTTTGCAAGCAGCACTGTGCAAATCAATGTTTCCCACATAAGAAGCTTTTCCCAGAGTCTGCAGCAAGAAACACCTTATGATACGTACAGACCTATTTTTTGCACTACATGATAGCATACTTTCTTTCTGAAATGCTCCATTATTTCCACCTTTTCTGTCATACAAGATTATGTTAATTTTCTTTTAAATCTATCTACTACTGTTCCCTCATTGCAGTGCCAGCCAGTTGTTTTCTCAACTCAACCCTCTGAGTCTCATCTGGAACTCTCAGTTTCATCTTGTTAGAAAAACCTGTGTCCCTTTGACTGCAAACCACTGGCAATGGTGAGCATTCATTTCACTCTCTGTTCTGTCATCTAACACAAGACTGAACAACTGGAGCCCCAAGCTGATCATATCAGCACTCTGGGAGTTGGAGGCAAACATCTGGAACTTATTTGTTAGAAATAAAATGAATGACATCTTTTCAGGAGTTTTAGCTTGCACCTGTACTTATAAATCTCCATGAGGGTAAGTTATGAATAAATTTAACTGGGAGCAGGAGGCAGAGGCTCAGGTTTTGAGCCCTTTGGCTCAGTCCCTGTCAAGGGCCCCAGGAAGAAGGCTGGTACCAGGATGCCCTGGAGACACAATTTGTTGAGCTCTCCCCTTCCAGAGCAGGATAAGGAACAGGCTGTCTCAGTCCTGCTGGGCCCCCCAGGCTGGCAGAGCCCACGAGCAGAGAGCTCTGCAGTGAGCATGGGGGGCTCAGCCCCCCTGGTGCCCTCTCCCCAGCAATGCAGGGGCCATCCAGCCCTACAGGCCACACAGGCAACTGGGAGCTTTGTCCACCTTTGCCATGGAGGAAACATAACTCTGAAGGTTATTTTTGTTGGCTCTAAAGCCATTAGAGGTTCAAACTTTGGCAGAAGCTGTGATGGGGAAAGGAAAAGAGCAGAGGAGAAATTTAAGGGGACAGTTCTGCAAACAGAATAGTAATGGAGGGGGGGCAGAGGTCAAAAGGATCAAACACCACCACTGTTATCTGATGGGAAGGCACAAAGATACACGATGAACCTCAGAAAACGTGGAGAGGGGGGAACGGAATACACAGAGAGGAAGAAGGGCAGAGGAGAAACAAAGAGATAGAAACCCCTGCCAACTGTTTGGATGGAGAGGTACCTTTGCCTAGGCACTGAACTCATGGTCTGCAGCCATCTCCTTTCCTGCCTCTTTCCTGAGCCCCCCTCAGCAGACAGTGCTTGTTCCAAATCGGAAGGTGACTGATGTGGGTCCTGCACCAAGGGCAGCTCTGTACCAGGGACTAGATCAACTTTGTATTTTCATGTGTGCACAGTGCAAGGTTTGCACCACAAGGGTTTAACTGACTGAACTGCAAGTCAACCACATCTTATCCAACCTGGCAGCCTGTCTTGGACAATGCTCATGTTTAGGCATTGGTGTGATTTTATTGAGACAAGCCCATTCCAAATGCAAGCCCACACCTGGAGATGTAAGGCAGATTCACACAGGTACCCATGGCTGGGTACTGCATCCAGTCCATTTCTCTACGTACTGACTATGGGCACCATTATGGATGCAAGAACAGGAACTTGCTATTACAAGGGAATCCTCTTATATTCCTTTCTCATTATAATAGAAAATACTCTGCGGCAAACAGCATTTTTGTCTCTGCAGAGATCCAAGCATGAAGATGTCAGAAATGATGACAAGAACTCAGCATTTCAGTGAGGTGACAGCCCACATGCTCCACACTCAGTACTTCACACACTCAGACTATTTCCAGTTACTGCAAGCATCAGTGAGACAGTGCAATAAAACTGAATTTAGCAGAGAAAGACAGTAAGCAAAATGTTCTGACTGTACCTTAAAAAAAATCTTTAAAAAATAAAGACAAACTCAATGCCCCCAATGGTGGGATAGTTCCTATAAATCACTCCAGCATACCCTGTAGTTCTGTTTGGCATCAGATACTCCTGCATTTTTTCAGTGCTTTGCAAGTTGACTCCACATGTTCTATGTTGTGGGGTTTTTATTTTTCTGTTTTCTTTTTGGGGGGGGGGGGGTGTTTTGGTGTTGGTTGTTGGTGGTTTTGTTTGTTTTGCTTTGGGGGTTTTGTTTGGTTTTGTTTCTTTGGGAGGTGTTGTTTTGTTTTGTTTTGATAAAGGATCTTAGGAGAATTTTTACAAGAATTATTTTTATGAAGTGATCAAATGCTCTCTCGAGAAAGGAAAAACAGAATTCTAATACAGAGCAACATTGGGGGGAACCACTTGGAGCATAACAGACCTGCAGAAGAGAGGGGAGCACAAGACTCAGGTAGCATAAAGCACACAGCATGCCCTATTTTACAAAGGTTGGGTGGGTTTTCTAACAATAGGTGCTCCCTCTTGCTGTGGGTGACAGCAGACCAACATGACAATGTTAGTGTTATCAATGGAAGCATCCCAACCCTTGGAGGACCTGTTGAACAAAGGTCTGTTCTGCTAATCACTGGTGATGCCCTAGTGGAAGTTAATGACCCTGTGGCACTGGCCAGAAGACAAGCAAACCAAAAACTTAAGGGGATTAGCCCCCTGGCAGAGTGTCAGCACTCCTGGGCTCAGCACCAGACTGCTGCTCTGGCAGCAGAGGAGTTATTGATGAGCACATTGCTGGCAGCCCCTCTGCCCCTCTATTATACAGCACCAGCAGCAGAATGCTGTGAGTACCTGACAGAGGTGTTTTCACACATACATCACACAGCAGCACATTATAAACTATTTCAGGCTGCTTCAGGAAGCTGCTAACATAAACTCATGGAAAAAAATCCAAAAGCCATTAAAAAGCCCCACAACCTGAAACAAATATTTTATCACTGCTCAATGTTTGAACTGTCAGATTTATCCCCCTGGCAAGTAGGCAGCTTTAGTTCACAACTGAACACCTACTTTATTTATTTAGCTCTGCTGCATTTAACCCTACATCCTGTCTGCTGGGTGCATCCGGCTCCATGAAGCAAAGCCTGAGCATAAGGTGGGGGAGCTACTTTCCACAAGCCAAAAAACAGGAAATTTGATGACATTGTTCAGTGAGCAGACGTCAGCAGAGAGTGATACAAAAGAGTAAACAACTTCCTAGCAGCAGCAGACAAATGGGCCGGAACTACTGGAATCCTGTGATGTCTGCTGTGTCTTGCATGAAAATTACTATTTCAATGAAAGAGGGAGAGATCTTTGGCTAATGCAAGTTGGAGCTGCTCCTTAGAAATCTAGGAACTACACCAGTTTTGTCTGTTTAGTATCTGACTCCAAGTCCTTACCTTTCTGATCCTGAAAACATAGTTTTTGAGAATTCGTATTGTTGATATTCTACATATTTTGTAAATATTCTCATTATTTTAGAACACTTGAAAGTTGATTTGATTAGAAAGGATAAACTTCAGTGGAAGTAGGGAAGACAGTACCAGTAATGCAGGTCCCACTTCTTTATGATCATACTACCATCAGTCATATATACAATGGATATATAGACATATGACCTATAAGCTTATTCAAATGCTTTGATATGAAGGAAGCATTTTGCTGGTGGAACCACACAGTAGGTATGACATCTCCCTTTTGGATTTCAGTGTTTGCTTTGTGGAATCTGCTCTCCTATTTTCCAGCTATGGGCAAATGTCAAATGTGATCAGAAAAATTAACTTCTCAGGTAGGCATACAATGAAGGTTGTTCAAAGCCAGGTTACAGCAGGCAGGAAGGAAATGTAAGGGAGGATATTTTTGCTCCAACAGAATGCCATTCTGCCCATCTCTGTCCAGTCTCTTAACTGCAAGAAGTAATATTTGACCAGTGACCACAAACATAGAGCTTCACTAATGAATTCCAATCAACTGTGTCAAGAAAGATCTCAATCCCTGGAAAAACTCTCTTGCCTACACATCTACATGTAAAGAGACCACCAAGGCATGTAATTTTGCCTTCTATACTATCCCTTTGAAAGGGACGTAGAGAAATTAAGTCCTATTCTAAATTAGTTCTTAAACTGTTGACAAACAAGTCAGACCAGAACTTAGCTGGAGCTTTATAACCTGGAAACATCTGGGGATCTTACGGAAAATACACAGGGATATTCCCAGGGGGATGCAATTCAGTAGGTACCAAACCCAGGACTCTCATCTCATCCAGGTATCCCCTCTAGCCAAAATCTAAACAGGGCTGACTCCTAAGACAAAAATTAGCAGCTAAATTTAGAGCTGTCCATGAGACTGCCCCACTCTCAGTAACAGAGAGAGAAAACAACAGGAAAGAGCCAGATGCTTCTCAGCTCTCCTTGCCAAATTCTCCTCTCTTTGGAGACAGAAAATGTACTATGTAATCGTGGGGAGGAAGACACACCAATAACCATGTCAACGCTGCAGTCAAATGACAAGGCAAACACACTGGGCCAAATCTATCTGCAATAAACCAGTGATCTGAGCAAACTTTGTTCTTCCTCATCCTGGCAAGTAGCTACAGGCTAACAAACAGCTAGGCAAAAATAAATAAATACATGCACCCAAAGAGCAACAAATGCCAATAAAACCCAGCAGGTCTATAAACAAAAGAAAACTGCTTTTCACTCATCACTCTGCCTGCATCAGAATCTTCCTGGCTTCAATTAATTTGTTCTTTCAGCAGAGTATGAGTTTGCACCAGTTCTGTCATTCTTCGCTGACTCCTCAGTTTGAATGTAAGAATTAAGAGCTTTGAAAACAAACTCCCCTCTGAAACTAATCATTGCCAATCCTCTTCTATCTTTGCTTACATGGTGAAATTAGAAGCATATACATCACTAGAAAAAACTTCCAAGAATAAGCAAATCAACCTGGAGGAACTCCCAAGTGTTTATCAAAGAATGATATTCACCTGGGTGTGCCAACAATGTCAAAAAGTCAGTCATGTCAGAAGACAGGTTTTCTGTGAACCCCACATGGCTTCAGGATGAAATCATTATTTTGCTACATCTCCCTTTCCAACATTTCATTGCACTAAGGCTTATGGCTAGGGAAAAAGACCTTGCTCTGACCTGCAGGAACAGTGATGATGGTGCTGTGACACGACCTAAGCAGAGACACGTGGCTGTACAATCCTGTCAAACGCATGGCCCACTTCTTTAGGGCCTTCCATTGTTAGGTGCTGATTTATACCAACACAGGTGACCAAAGGCAGACAGCATGTGGTTTTAAATATAAATTAAACCATGGAATCCCATTGTGTGCAAGCACAGAAGCAAGCAGAGCATAGGAAGGGTGGGTGGCTGTAGTGAGCATCCTGCGAATAGGGGTTGGTTACTAACTGTGATAGGATCTGTCAGAAAGGACAGCAATTTCTACAGAAATGCCCTGCCCTCTGAGGCCCCAGACTAGCAGGTATGCCACAAAACACAAAATGCTTTCCAGTTATCTCTACAATGCCATATTGCTAAGATTGATTCAGCAGCCAGGCCACTGTTTCCTGCTTGTTCCTGTGCACCTAAGCAGAGAACTCCTTTTAACTTTCTGTGCCTGGGATCTGTCATTATCCCCCATGTTCAATTAGATTTCTACATATGATTTTATTTCATGGAGGTGTCTTTTGAAATTTTACTTCAGTGTAATGTAAAAGCACCTTTTAGAAAGATTAAATTAGTAATAAAAATCCAGCCTAGGTTTAGAGGAGAACGAACCTGAAGACCACTAACTATGGTATTTTCCCTATTTCCCCTATTTCAGGTCACTTTACATTAAATTAGCAAAGGGACTAAACTGAAACGAGTTCTGATATAAAAAGAGTTCTTGTCAGGAAAAACAAGAGCTCCAAGAGTTTGATGCACCTACCATGTGCCCATCCACAAAGGGGAATGTGTTTCTTACAGGATCACTGCACACTGGTAAGCTTTGTTTCTGTAGAGATTTTGACATATGGCTGAAGTTAGACTTAAATTAGAATATTCCTCTTTGAATTGAGAAATGATCTTTCTGTGCAAATGAATAGTGTATTCAGTGTGAATAAAGCTTCTGCTATTGCACAGTTCATCTTATCTACTGATGTCATTTCCTCTTAACTGCTTCTGTAATATTAATAATCACCATACAGCCAAAGAGGTCATACACTAGGAATGTATACTTAAAAATTCTTCAACATTGCAGAAGAGCTGGAACAAAGAAAAAAATCTATATTTCTGGCTACATGAACACACTGAATGACTTGCAAGAACATGATGTTATGCCATTTAAAGGTGGAGATAAAGAAACCTGTCTGCTCAGGGGAAAAGAACTCCAGACTACAAGAGAAACAACTGAGAAACAACAACTGAACTTAGGGAGGAAAATCACAAATTAACAGTGAACCTAAGTTTCCCTAAAAAGGGCCATAAATAAATAATGCTGATATAGGTAACAGATCAGACACCAAAACATCATGTTTTGATTTATGGATTTAGGACATTTCTTATTTGATCCTTGATAAGGTAATTCTTGTTCTAAAACTGATTGCCAGCAGTGACTTCTCTTTCCCTGAACACAGTTATTTTCAGGACTCAACTCCTTGATGCACAGACACCCCAAGCATCCCCACTTACCTACCCAGCTAAAGAGCAGGAAAAGGAAAACATGCAGGTGCAGAAAAACTGATGGTTTAAGGTACACTGGTACCTTTTAAGGTAAAAAGCTTATTAAAAGGAGTATTTTTTTTCTGCCATGAGTCCTCTGGTTGGTGGGACTGTGGCTACATCCTTCTCATGAAGTTCAGCTCTATGTACATGAACAGGAGCAAAAGAGGATAATGAACCTCTACCATGTTGCAGTCACACAGTTCAGATGCCAGAACTAAAAAACTGGAAATTCCAATCACCTCTTTAACTCATGGAGGAATGCAGGAGCCTGTGTTTCACATCCAAAGGAGCTTAGGAGACAGGAGAGCTCAGAGCACTGGCTACCTGCTGGTAGTGGAGTGGGATTTGGGGCATCTGTCCCTTGAGCTTCAGCAGGATACCCACACTTACATACCAAGGGAAATTAGTGGAAATATGTGGAAAATGAAGTTAATGTTTAAAAAAGAGAATTAAGACACAATTTAACATCTCTTATTTATAAAAGCCCTTCATGTCACTATATAAAATTTTGAATTAATTTATTCTCCTTGAAAAGAATGAAGATTACTTTCCAGTAAAAAGCAATCTTTTCTACATGGAAATTTTAAAACTGTATCAAATGAATAAAAAAATGTAAATTTAAGAAGGAGACAAGGTCTAGGGCCTTTGGTGTGAAGAGACATTAGAGCCAAATAATTAACTCTCAAGAAATAGCCTCAGAACAAGTAACTGGAAGCTTTCAAGATGGACTGATTAAAAAAAAACAAACAAAAAACAACAACAACAACAAAAAAAAAAAACCCCTAAGAGTGGGAACTGGTAAAAATAGCAGTGATTCCTTAGAATATTACAGAAGAAATTGTATCTCACAAATATATTCTTTTTATTCTTTCAGATCCATGGCAGACATTGTGCTCTTTTATGTACTGTAGATCATTCTTTTATGTAATTTGAAGCATACTGTTCTGAAAAATTTATTACTCCCTAGTCAGATTTGAAGGTTGGTTAGTTCATAGAGGTAAAGGACTTGTTATTTTCCTTTAAGTCAAAACATTTAAAAACCTTTTAAAAACCACAAAGAAAGGTTGCAAACCCTGTCATGGTAGCTGTATAAGCTACAAGTGCTGAGCAATAGTCCAAAATAATTTGAGCAGAATTTGTGGGAGGGATTGCAGAGGGATGCAGGCACACACAGCTGGACACAGAAGGTGTATCTGACAATCCTCATCAGCTGAATCCCAGTTTATAGGAAATACTTAGGGAAAGCACAGGCACTGACTTCCATGGAATTTATTTTGTTGAAAACCAAGGTTCTGCATGTCCAGCACACATCTTAGTACAATCAAGAGAATTTAAAGTTAAGCTTGTGCTTAAGTTCTTGCTGAAACACAGCTTGGTGTTGTACACAAGCAAGTTTATAAAAGACATTCATTTTCAATCAGACAACCTAGACATTGTAGGAATTACATCTTACTCTTAGGATTGCACTTGGACTGATTTTGTCAGTCCCCAAAGAGAGAATTCTGCTGTTTATTACAAGAGCTGGGATCAACTATGTATTCTAGTAAAGACACTAGAAATCCTAGCAGGATCTAACTGTATAATTACACCTCTCTCAGATATCTCAGAACAAAATACAAATCTCAGTTAGTGCTTACTGACACCCCCAGAGCATACAAACTCATAAATTAAGTTTTTGTAGACTTATAAACAGATAGAGAAAAGCTTATTGGAAAACAACAGACTAGCCACACTTACCATACTCAAGCTCAATGAGGTTCTGGCAAACAAGAAATTATAAAAGAAATGGTTGCATAATGCCTAATGACTGCTTAAAATGGAAAAAATGTTTCTTTTATCTTGGCTTGTTTTAAGGGGATGGTCAGAGAGTACAACACTGCTTCAATATGAAATCATGCCTATGATCAGCTGAAGCTTTTAAAAGCTGTGTGCATACACTGTACAGTACCAGGTTAGCTTTGAACATGTTGAAAAGAGAATAATTTCTATTTGCTAAGAAGCTGTAGTTTTAACTAAATAGCTCAAAAGCAATACATTTACTTTCCTGCAACTAAGCCAAGGAGGATGGAGTAAGTATTCTCAGGAGACTAGGAAATAAATCTATACATACATTTATAAATCTATTTGATACTGATAAATCTATATTCCATTTATTTGTTCTCTGTCTATACATTAAACAGCTATTGCAAATTACCAGGAAACTGTCACTATTTTATATTTCCAAAGTCAAACTGTAATTATTGTATACTTCCCACTTTCATATATTCTAGCTTCTGGAAGTGCTATCATTGGAGCACCAAGAAGGCAATAAACAAGGTCTTTTGTTTTTTTTTTCTCCAAGGGGAATCTTTGTGGAGAACACTCCTTGGTATTGGCACTGCTCAGGAGAAGTGAGACATGTGCTGCTCCTCAGCAGAGCTTCCCTGAGAGTTACAATGGACCTGTTTCAGCAGATGCATCAGAAACAAAAAGATTAATGTAGTCCTGGCCTACACAGCCCCAGCTCTCACAGTCCTGTCTCTGAGCTGTGCCAGCAGAAACATGTGTTTTATACCATATAAATAGGCTTTGAGTGTCTACAAACAATTTTTATTTTTTTTTGCATTGCATTGCATTGCAATGCAATATTATGCCTTATATTCCATATGCCAACCATAAAATTCAGGCTAACATACCAAGATTTTCAACTTTCATGCTAAAAAAAACACCTCCAGTACTTCTGGTCTTGAACCTTGCATTTCTTGTTAACTTCAACTCCATGTCTTCTGAGGCAAAAGTGCTTTTAGTGCACCAACCATTTATTGCTATTACCATCATTCAAAGAGGCCTAATTAAGAGGCATCAGAATATTACATTAATGAATGTAAGTAGTGGTAGTAGCAAAGATACCCCCAGGTGAGGACCTGACCCTTTTGACTATTATTTTGGAAGTTGCACTTTTCACAGCTGCAACTAACTGTATTTCATGGCCAACAGCTTTCTACATGTACAATAAAGCTCAACACTCCCTAAGAGGTGATATTAAAATTAACAGTCCTTAAAAATAAGAAAGGCAACAATGGCAACACACAGGATCAGCATTCATCTTGTCATCTGTTTCCACTGGAAAGCTATAAAGTCACTAGTCATTATTTCACTGCCTTTGCACTAATTAATCCCTAGATTTCAAATCAATTTTAACATGGATGGTAAGTTTTTAGTACTTTAGCTCCTGCTGTGCAGCACCTAACCCCTTGAAAAGTCTAGGAAAAATAAAAAATTTGGCAAACTTGACCTAAACTTGCACCCGACTGGAAAGATTAATTCTGAGTGCAAGTGTAGCAGAAATCCTTAGCACATAACTGCACACACCCTGCAGCATTTCTAACAGACACGAATGAGCAGTCAGCAAAGAACCTGCTTGAGGGATGCAGGAAAGCATCAGCAGCTGTCACTGCAGCAGGCTCCAGAGAGCTGCACATTCACACCAGCAAGGGCCTGTGCTTTGAACACAACTTCCAGTTCTTGTGTGAGTGAACTGTTATTTTTTTCCTTACTAACTCCACACATGACTTAGCAATTACATTTTCTGGAGTGCCCCCAGACCAGCAGGTTGCAGTTCACTGGGTCAGGACTGTACAAACCTGTGCTGCAAAGTCCTCACTCAGCAGGGTCCCTGGGGATGTGTGAGATCCCAGAGGCCCCTGGTCACATCCAATCCTCCTCCAGCAGATCCAGGGGCACTGCCCTTCCTCCTGCTGAGCGGGGAGGAGCTGCTGAGAGCTGGCATCTCTCAGGAGGTCAAAAAATGTGAAGAGTTCAATCCAACCAACACTTCCAGCACTTTACAGGTGACAATTAATCCCTACAGAAGCAGAGTTGCAGGGCAGTGTGACAGGCATGCCTGGCCACAGGCTGTACTTTGGGTCATGCTGATGAAGGTGCAACAAGCCCCAATCCCTGTGTGAGCACAGGGGACTGAAGATGCCTCAGAAGCATACTTTGAAAGGTCATCTCAAAGCCCAAGTACAGAGCAAGATATCAGAGCTAAACCAAAAGATGTATCTTTTCTATACTATTGACTAACAGCCAACTACTTCACTCTATAAGTATTTCCCTGAGGTCAGCCAGATTTGAGCTCTCAGCTGCAGCTGAACTGCAGCACCCATGAGTCTCCCCTTGAGCAGGGATCCCTCTCCAGGTTTGAGATTCCTCACCTAAGAGAGCCTTCCCTACCCAAGGCAGAGAGATCCCCTCAGTAAGTGACTGGTAGCATGCTGAATTAATTCTAATGAAGCATTATTAATCTATGTAGCTACTCAATATTAATTAGCATAAACTTAATAGAGATAATTTCATCAAACTTATACCTTAGTCCAAGTCTGAGACTAAGACTGTTACAGCTGCACCAAGGCTCCAGAAGGAGTTTAGAAAGCAAGGGGGTCCACTGTGAACTTCGTAACTCAAGAGAAAGGTCTCTGTGTGAATCACACTAACCAAATTCTAACCCAATTTTCCTTTGTATGTTTCTTCCATGTAGTAATTAATAAGGTGAACCTTGCCATCAAACTTACTGACCAATGGCAAACCCCTGTTAATTTCATTAAATACCATCAAATTTATTGAATGCTGTCAAATTATTATTTCACCCTAATAAAACATACTGCTGCTCCCATCTTTTGAATAAGGTGCATCCTACTTTTCCCCAACAACTAGAATAGCTCACATTCCATGACAGAATAAGAGTAACTAGTTTTGTTTTCATTCCAACATTTCTGGACATCTTTTTGGACCCCAAAGCTTTGTCACAGGTACCAAAGGTCTAAGGCTGTCCTGAAGTGAATGCATCCCTTCTCAAATCAGCATATTCTCCACCTGGATACTGTCCCTCTGACAGATGAAATCCATCCCTTTCCTTTGTTGTTTGTCCTCAGACAACAAAGAAATCTCACAAAGGGTCAAAATGTATCATCTCTGCTGCCAGCTAACAATTCCTTATCGCCATTACTCATTTATTCTGTTTATGTTTTCTTATTGCCATAGTAACAACTCAGCTACAAAGGGCTCACATGAAATAAATCAATGCAGTCTGCAGACGTGCAAGCTGCTCAGTTAAACAATGGCTCATCTCGAGGGGAGAAGGTGAGGCACAAAACCTGCAGCACATTATACTGGACAGTTTTTTATCAGGCTCTGGTAACTAACAGTGTCTAAAGAAAACTTTTTTCTTAATTAAAATCTAATAGCAAATGTAATACAAGGAAAAAGACTTGAATGAGATGGTCATGAATATTGATCATTGTCGTAACATATTAATTAAGTGTTGATATTACATGCAAACATCAGAAATTTGGCCTCTAGCCTAATGACCCTGCAGTCTAGGAGATACAGCCCTCAATTCTTCCTTATACTAGTGTCCTTTTCTATATGAACAGCCTCATCACATGAGATGCAAGACTTCACAATCAAAACTTCACAACAGGTAACACATACTAAGAAAAACAATCTATTAATGGTGATCTGCTAAATATTTAGGGAAAGCTTGGAGAGAGGCTGTTGTGTAAAGGCCAGGTAGGCAAGTTCTGTTCAGTTTGTTTCAGTTTGTTTCAGTTTTTAACCTGCTCTCCCTGGTTTTCCCTTTACTACAAGTCTCAAAATATATTTACTGTTAGTCTTTGGTCATCACAATGCTGATACACTAACAAAAATGTCCAGAAAGAGAACTTTTAAGATCCACAGACATTTTCATCTGAACACAGGTGTTTTGCAAATTTGAGATGTCCTGGTGTCTCCCACATGATCTTCCCTACTGGTCCAGAAGGCTGTTTGTCAGTCACATGCTGTGTGCACTGTGTGGCACCCCAGGAGCATCAGCCAAGGTACAGCAGGACCAAGTGGCCTAAGGATCAAAGTCTTAGATAGGAGATCTAAATCAAGTCTCTCTTCGCTGGATTTGCTCCTTGTAACGATCTTTACCAATGCTGCTAAAACAGGAAAGCCTCAAGTGCCTTTTTAGCACTGAGGTCCCATCAGCTCTTCTGTTTATGTTCATTTCTACCACCAGTATAATCCAACAGCCCTGGGATGCTGTTTTGTTGGATCACCAAAACACAGTGATGGGCAACATCTTAGAGATCAAGTACATGAGCCAGAGGGAGCAATGGGACAGGTGGATGGGGTGTAACACAGGAAAAAAGCACTGCCAGAGTAGAAGGCAGTGCTCTCCACAGACTGGAGACAACCACAGTTAACTGGGTCTGGCATGGATGCTGCTGTCAGCAATACTGGCAGCTTTCAGAGCAGCAAAGAAGCCCAAGTAGGTATCAACTCACTCTAAATAAGTTTAGGCTTGAAATAAGGATTAGAAACCCTCAGAAAAAAACTACTTTCTAATAGAAATAAGGAAAAGCTGAAAAGTAATTAGCTTTGAGACAGTACAGGATGCATTTATGAATGACATTTAACACTGTGGCTGCCCATAATAGCAGAAGATTGACCTTCATGACCTAGGTCATCCTCCTACTCCAATAACTGTGTATGTCCCCAGAACACAAAAAAGACCAAATGCCTTTTTTCAAAGCCCTTTTGCTTCTATGTGCTTGTTGTGTACTCAATCCACTTCTACAGTGGCCCGTGAAATAGTGAACAAGTGGGATGAAAAAAGATTTTAAATCAAAGAAAATGCATTAAGCAGAAACACAGTAAATCACTATACCAAACCCCCAATTGTGTTCTATTTGAAATTTAACTTTTAAATCTTCCATCCCCAACTCCAAAGCACAAGAGCACAAAAGTGATTGGGGAACAAAATCTCCTAGTTTTATGGTTGTCATTACACAGGTCATAAAAATTACTGACTCTGGCTCTTTACGCCTTTAATACATTAAACATAATTACAACCATGTCCTGACTGAAAAGTAATCTCACCAGTCAGCATGTGATTTTAGGGTTTTGAAGAAAAGCAACTGCTCAGCAGCACACAGAGCTCACTCATCCCAGAGAAGAGGAGCAGGCAGCTGCACAGCCACGTGATTGAGTGCATCTTACAACACAGTTTGTGCAGTCCTCTGCCCTGGGCTCAAATCCCTCATTACCATCATTACCTCAACAGGTACTGGAAACTACAAAAGAGTTGCTTGAATTCTAAAGAAAAAGGGAAGAAAGTAGGTTTTTCAGACAGTTGGGAGGAAAAGTGGTCCGGGAGACAGCACTCACAGTATAAAGAAAAGCTGAACTCCCTTCAAGAAGTACATTTATAGCATGCTGTAAGCAATCTATTCATTCCTGCTCCATACAGAATTCCCACAGGTACTGAAGGGGGAATGGGACTGAGTCAAACATTCAGACAAAACTTGAGAAATTACTTCCAGTTCCGGGTGCCTTCCATTTTGAGAACCTCAGGTGACACTCCTATGGCTGATACCTAAAAGGGATGCACATTCACTGTTTATTTTCTTACCTGCCCAGGCAGTGTGATTATCAGTTTGGCAGCTCCAAACACAGTATGTCTGTTAGATCTGCTCTGGCAAAGTAAAGCAAAATTCAGAGACCTCAAGTTTGCTTTCCACAGCAGAGGCTGCCTTATTTTACATCTGTTCAACTCAACTAACTCTCCTTAAACACTACAATGGCCACAGACAAAATTTATCTTAATTTATCTTTAAAAACCCAAAGAATTTAGCCTCAGTCCTCGGAATGAGAAGCTTTATTTGTTTCTGTTTACAAGTTCTGCAAAGTCCAGCTCAAAGTCAGCTCCAAATTCATTGAAAGGCACCTAAATGACATTTCAAAACTAAAGCACAGACACCCCTTGGTACAGTCAGCATCTTCTGTGAGAATGTGATAACTCAACATCTATATAGAGTATTTCTAGGTGAAATAAAACTCAAACAACAAAACAACGAAAACAAAAACCATTGATCTTTAAGTCCCCCTTCAAAATCACATCATCCACCCTTGGAGTTAATGCCACATGAAAGTCTTCTCTTATTTCCTCTTAACATTTAATTCAAAATGACTAACTGCAGGTTTAAAAGCTCTTCCATCAACACTTAGTTTTGAAAATTGTAGTAATTTGCTCTCACCTGGTATCATATATAGTAGTCTGCTTGTTACCTCTTTGTTACAGTGCCCCACTGTGAATGCATCAGCTGCATGAGGTATTGCTGCTCTTCATCCTATTTCAGGCATTTGCAATTTTATCAGTTTTTGAAGAAGTTGGGCTGGGCCTTGGCAGCAAAGCAGGAAAGAAACTGACTTTCAAGGACTTCCAGTGCAAAGACACACGCAGCTTTTTGTTCATGAAAGTCTATTCAAGGATGTGGATATTTAAGGTCTTCAAAAGATGTAGTTACAAAACCTCTCTGTTCACTTTTAGGTTCTTGTGGGGTTTTTTCCCACATGGTTCAGTATCTGGACCACAAAGCAGATAAGACTATTTGGCAAAAATATTTATCAATAATAAGCCTTTTTTTAAGTACACTGATATTATCATATTAACTTTATCAAACCCAACCACATCAAAGGCTTGCATCTGCTCATAGCACAAAACTACCTGTGTCTCATTTTACTGTGGAACAAAGATGTCAGTACTATAAACATTCTCCAGTTGTCAGTCGAGGTTCAAAGGGGATCCCCATGGCTTTTGCATCACTTAGGCCATGGCCAAACAAGAGAGGGGACTTTCTGTTCCTCATCCTCATTTTCTGGCTGCAGATGCTTCAAGACTGAAGCAGTAAGAGGCCCAGATCAGCATCCATCACCATGGGCTATGTCACCTGCCACAGTGTCTCAGGGAGCCACTTTCAGACCCACAGGTGAGCAGCACTGAACCCCACTCACCAGAACCTCAGCACCTTCTCTGCACCCTTCCTCTGGACAGATGAGTGTCTCCAACTACACAGATGGGAACTCCTTCCCTTAGCTCTTTAATCCACCTCAACATTTCCCGGTTACTCATTCTTTTGTTCTTTGAAAAATGATTGCCTACCAGCTCCTGTAACCGGGTCATAACTTCCCATCTGGCAGGAAAGCAAAGCAGCTTTCCTGCACGAGTATAGGTAGTGCTGCAGTCTGGTGACTTCCCTGAAAATCAGCCTGCCTGCTTGGCCTCAGCCTCTCCTGCTCTCCTGCACCAGAGAAATATTTCTTCCTATTTCTTCCCACCATCCCAAGCAGTATGTCATCCACATGGCACGTCCCTTCAGCAGATAAAACAGGTTTTCCAGTTAAAGGCTGAAAACTAAATTAGAGAAGAGCATAAAAATTCACACATACCCAATTAATGATCTTTGGCAAAGTATTGCTTGAACACCGTGATGGGGCTTTACAAGATTATTGTTATTGTTTGGCAAAGCTTTTAATTGACTGTTACATTACTTTTAATGAGTAGTAATTAAAGGGGAGTTTGCTACTGAATTTTAATTTGAAAGACATTTTTCTTAACATTGGTATATTTAACTGGCACACAGCAGTCCACGTGAATGCATGCACACAGCAATGAGCACCTTTCCCACCAGCAATTGCAGTTATCCTAGTGAATATGGCCATAAATTTCCAGAGGAAAAAAAAAAAAAGAGACAAGCAGAACAGGAAGGAGACAGTCACAAGACACAGGGCCCAGCTCTGAGACTAGGCAGTAAGATCCATAGCTTAGTGAGGTCTGCCAAGAACAGGAAAGCAATAAGTAATGAATCACAAACAGCTGGGGGTAGGGGGGAGTTTTGGACTGGTTCCCTTCTAACCCAGTCACAACCAAAGCAAAGTCCATGTTGCCAGGCCAGGGGAACAGCAGGAGGAGTCTGACACTATTTGAGGCAGGAGCTCAAACATCCATGGACCTTGGAATGACTTGCAAAATCCCTTAGTTCTGAAAACCATATTTATGTACTGAGAAATGTGGTCTTTGAACCCATTCTCACCTTGTCTTACCACAACCAGTGGTGCCTCAGTGTGAAACAGTGCATCTGCTAGCAGGGATGTCTCCCTTCCCCTCCCTCTGCCTGTACTGTGTCAGCTCAGCTTGAGCTGATCACACTAGGAAACAAGAAAGACACAAACCTAAACTCCCCCTGAAGGAGGTGACCTTTTGTCTTCCTAAGGAGACCTGAGTGTGAAATAGAAGGCACTGATGCCGTGAAGGATCAGTCCAGTGAAGATCAGAATGCAGCAGGAGCAGGCAAACCTGGAGGGATGTTTTCTCCACTCCTGCAGACCTTGCCCTCCACAAGGTGAGGGTCAGGCTCTGCTGTAGAACAGGGAACAGCTGGGCACTGTGCCCTGGGGCAGGACAGTTCATGGGGAGGTGTGGAGATGCTTCAGAAGGGCTGGCTCAGCAGGGCCAGGGCAGATGAGGAATCAAGCACTCCTCCTGTTCACTGTCTGCCATACTTTTGTTTCCTTTTTTCCTCATTGTCCACCTTTTTTCTCCTCCCTACCTCATGTTTCAGTGTTTTTGCCTCTTTTTCCTCTTTTTTTCCCTGCCTCGCTCTCACTGCCTTATCTCCCCCTCTCAGCCCTATTTGATTCCCTTTTTAAGCATCCACTTGTCCTCTTGTTTCCATTAACCAGAGATGGGTGGAGGTCCCAGTCAGACCAGTAAGAGCCTCAGCAGTCAGTGGCAGAGAGCTGCAAGCTTATGGCCACCACAGCCTGTGCCACCCAAGCCCCTACCAGGCACTGCAGCCAGCGGAGCAGCAGGGAAGCAGCTGCTCACACATAAATCTGTTGCATTTCACTGTTTTAACATTTTGAATGCCTTTTCTTCTCAACTCCATCACTATAGCCAGGGATCATCCTCAGTCACCCCGTTTTCCTTCACAGGGAATTTCTGCTACTCTGGGCAGAGCCCAGGAAAGAGGATCTACCACAAGCAGATAGAGTTGGGATTTCCCTCCCTTTTCAGCAGAGCCTGCTCTCCCTGGCCTGTGGCTGGTGATGCTGGCAGACAGGTCAGAGACTGTCACCCTCCAGCACAGCTGCCCTGCAGCTCCTAATCCCTGTCCCTGACAGCACACAAAGCCTCCATCTCTGGCAGCAGCCCCAGTGCTGGGTTAGTTGCATGCACAGATCAGTTTAACACTCACAGTCTCTATGTCAGTAGCTGCAGTGGAGTGTGATGCCTGTAAGCTACAAAAGACTACCATACCTGGGCCCTCTTGAAGCTCAAAACTGAAATCTCTCTCCATGAATACTCCACAACTCGTTATTAAGATGCATGTTTGATTTGTGGAAAACTATTCTCTACTTATTCCCAGACAGCACTAAAATCCTGAAAGATTTGGCTCTGAAGAAGTCTTCCTCTGGGAAACATGACCTTTGGATAGGGCAGAACAAAGACCTTTTCAGTTTCCTCCATGTGTACAAGGCATCTGCCCTGCTGGACATCAAAGAAAGCCACCATGATGATAGGAATCTTTACTTTGGCAGAAAATGGCATGTAGCATGTAAACAACATGCAGAGTAAGATGAGAGCTGGCCTGCTGGGGTTATGTGTGCTGTCTGTGACTCCTGTACATGGCTGTGGGCAGGCTTAATTTTGATTTAGTATCTCTGTCTTATTTGTGTGGATTTATTTAGAAAATTCTATAAAGCAATAAATAACTAGGTAGCTAAGGGACACGAGGATAATTGGACACAGAATGCCTCATTTACACCACATATGTGTATTCCTGCTGACTACTATATATGATTTGTTGCTAAACCATAGAGATTCAGCAACTTCTGATCACATTTGATTTGTCTGACAGTGCCTGTTTTGCTGACCTCTGGGGCTCCCTGCAAGGCCTGTTTTCCCAGGCTCCCAGAAGGGTGGGCTGAGCTGGCCTGAATGAAGAGTGTCACATTTACTGCAGGGCTTTGCTTATGGATGACATGTGTCAACTTTAAATCTGGAATAAGGGCATTTTTAGAAAGACAATGGTCTGGGTGCTTTTGTCTGGAGCTGACTGTGCTGTGTCACCTGGAGAGAGGAGACACATGAGGAGTGAGAGGTTACATAAAACTCATTTATGACAGTGATTCCATGGGGCATTAGGAATCAGCTAATTAGAAAGGAAGAATCCGCATGCACACACGCATCTTGCTAATTGGTGATTATGGGAAAGAAAGGATCAAGGAAATACATGGCAACTAAACAGGATTTTAACACAATACTAAAAATACAGAAAGACTCTTCCCTTAAGGCCCAATAAGCATAAAAGTGGCAGATATGGTTGATAAGAGCAGCCCTGCCCTGCTGTGCTGCAGTTGCCCTTCCATGAACAACATGAACAGCTCATCTGAAGTTCAGGGCAGAGGATGGACCTCAGCCACCTTGGATCCCAGGAACAGCCAACATCATGGCAAGAGCCCTCAAAAGTATCCTGATTTCAATTCCCACCAGAGGACAATGTCCCACTGCATAGATGTGACTTCACATTCACATGGGATAACTCTTGGGGAGAGTTAGGGATGCATCAAAAGCTCCAGAGAGCCACTAGCACTGTGAATTCCTGAGTGGACCATGCTGACACAGTAAAGACAAAGAGAAAATTGATTACATCTCTGCACAAATACCCCAGTCAGGGAGTTTCACTCTGATTTCTCTGAAAGACTTCTGACTTCCATGGTGTTTATACACTGACTGTGGCTTTTTCCACGATGCTACCAAATTCTCCCTTCTTCAGGCAGATAATGTATTTGAAGTGTTATACAATAAACTGTGTAAAATTGTCCTCCTTTTTCACTTTTTAATCAAGGAGAACAACAGATCCTTAAAACACAGTTTTGGACCTTGAAAAAAGAATTGTTCCATGATACAAAAGGAAACCAGTGCAATGGTCTGTTCCTGCACACAAGACTGTAGCACAGGTAAAAAAGACAAAGCTAACATGCAAAATAATTAAGCAACAGTAAAGTGTAGCACAGGTGAAAGTAGTAGAAACTATTAAGTTGACATCTAAGACTAAGTAGCTGAAGTTTCCCCCCGCCCAAGCTGAGTGTAGAAGCATACAGGGCTCGTACAGCAATAACAAGGATTGTCCCAAGAGAAGGCGCAGGGCCCTGGCTTTGCACCATTCACAAGCCACTTGTGCAGTGCTGTGCTGCTCACAGCATCAGCTGGGACCACACTCACCCCAGGGGCCATCTGCTATCCTCTGCTCAACAACTACTGTTAACTCATTGTCACTGTATTACTTATTAATACATGGACTTGGCTGTTCTTCCTGAGAAAGAAAGCTGCTCCATAAACATGGGGACTTATTTCCAACCCTAAGCATTCAAAACTTGCTTGCCTATTCCAGAGTCTTCATTTTTAAACCTCTTCTTATTGTACAGACTTTTAGGAAGAAAACAGTTTATTGAATAATTTGTTTCTGGTCTTGAACAGCCCTGATGAATAAAAAGATCAAATTAGTGTTTCCTATGCTACTTGTCAAAGTGGAGGAGGAGAATTAAAAACGTTGCCATTTTATGGCAATGACTGTGTAGAGCTGCTTTCATTTTAGTGGCAGACATTTACTCCTCACTTTCCTCTCCATAATGTTTTTTACTCATAGTATGTTTTTATACAGATTGGGACCCTTGCTCATGTGAGCACTTGTGCACAAGTAGCACACTTTATCTCAGTAGGATTCATTCAGAGATACATGTCTGCAGGAATCAGGGCTACAGCTGCATGTCTGAAGGCTGCTGCAGTACAAAGACTGCAAAAACAGGCACACTGTCAACAAAACCTCCAGGTAGAGCAGCTCCCTGGATGTTGACTGAACTGTGTATCTCTAAAGGACTGCAAATGATCAAATGATGCAATCATGGCATTTCCTTACTTTCCAGAAGCACTTATAACTGGAATGGCACTGGCAAAACTAGATTTAAGGTAAGTCATGGTCCCCAGCACCCCTTTAAAAAACAAAACAAAGACAAATAAACAATTTGAGACAAAATAATAATCTGAGCTGACTTTGCAGTATTTGACATGCTTTCAAAACCATTTTGTGTTTTTAGAAAATACTGAGGGTTCTGTCCTCTGTGGTGTTTCCAGCGGACACAGCTTTTCCTGTGGTATTAGACCTGGCACTGCCACAAGAACTTTGCCCCTGATTGTCTCAATGAAAACACCACAAAAAGGAACACTTTCCACCACTGACTGAAAGCATCTAAAATATACATCTGTACAAGGATACATTTATATAATCAGGCATGAAGAAAAAGAAGAGAAAAATTTGGGAAAGAGATGAAAATGCAGTGAACGATTTTACTAAAATCAAGTAAAAAGACAACAAGGATTTGGGGAAGGTTTTTTGTTTGTTTGTTTGTTTTTGGGAGATTCCAGTCAGGCTCAAAAGCTTTGCTCATTTTTAGCTGGTGGATTTGAGCCAGAGCCTTTCCTTGGCTCTGACTCAACTCCACTCTATAGCTTTGATTCACTGAAATCTCGGCTGCAGCTGGGGGAAGGGAGACAAGTTGGTGCTGCTCCTGCCAGGGGCAAGCAGGAATTGGAGGCAGCAACTCACCCACCCCTGTCCCCTTCCCTCCAGTGTGGTTTGGGGTCCCTTGCTCCTGGAACCCAGGAGCTGTCCCTTCCAGACAGAGCTGCTGGATCATCCAGCCTCACCAGGTCTTTTTTGATGTATGAAAGCAGAGTCAAAGGGAATCAACCCAATTATATTCAGATTACATCTGGTTCCAAGAGGTCCCAGCAATGTCACACCCCCTGGGAGCTGGTGAGGACACCCTGCAGCCACAAGACAGAGACCTTCCATACACAGTCAGGGAGCAGGTACTCACACGTGTGTCCAGACTAGAGTTTGGCTTTTTCTGTCAAGCACAAAACAGCATTTGGCAGCACCACATCCCCAGCACAGTCTGCCAAAGCAGCCCAGCCCTCCCCAGGATCCATGCTCCATGGATCAGAGTGTTGTTTCTTCACTTTGTGTGTTCAGGTATTTGGCTGTGGCCCTCTCTACCAAGGCTCCCAGCACAAGCCCAGGAGGGTGGTGGTGGGTAACCAGCAGAGTTAATCTAAGCCCTGCTCTGAGCCCAGCTCTGAGCCCACTGGCTATCACACATCAACAAGCTTGAAGGGGACAGTGACTATGCAGCACAGCCAGATATAAACTGATGATACAAAGTCTACAGCTTTCATTCAACTGTTTAGTTATCCAAGTCACACATTTCCCTCTGTGAGCTCAAAAAAATGCATTATGGAGAAAGAAAACTGTAAAGGGAAGCAAGTCAGGCTTAGACAGACACGTACAGTCCGGGGCACGTGGCAGGGAGGCAAGGAGAGACACACAGCTAATTGCAAATTGCTGCCATTGCCATATTAGTCATGCAACATAAATGCTGTCAAGTAACAAGCTTTATGGGAACAGACTCTGATTTCTCTAACAATGCCAGAAAGTGGCATTGTGGCTAAAGGCTGTAAATTAAGCATTGTCAAGGTTGACAGAAATTTGCCAGGATCTGTTGACTAGCAGGGGAAATGGGCTGTATTTAAGAGCAAGCTCTTTCTGCAAGCATGGCTGACTGCTGCTTGGGATGCCATGGAGGGGAAAAGGCAGAAGGCAAAGAGAGACAGCTCAGTGGCCAAAGCACACACATAGTCTCAGACTGATTCTGCATGCAGAACCCCTGGAGAACTCTTTCTCCCGGAAATGTAACAAAAATTTAACGCTGCTTGGCCAAATACTTTCCTCCTTTTGGTGCAAACAGAATCCACAGTATTTACCCACATTTTTCTCTTCATTAAGCAAAACTCTTGACTTCCCTTATGCCCCAGTGCTGCATCAAAATGGTAAAGGTACAGCTGTGAGCATTAGGCATGCCTTGCTTCCTTCAAAAGAAATAATTTAGAGATTTTTTCAGATTCACTTCTGACTGCATAAACAGTTGAGCTTGCTCCATTTTGCTGTACTCTGCACTAATTAGTATCATGACTCCAAAATGCCAATTTACAGCTTCTCACTCAGGAAGTCTTGAAGAAGATAGGAGTCAGATATTTTGCATTCTGGCATTTATCCTCATCCAAAATGAATCTATTCTTAACACAGAGCCATGTGGTAATGGCAAAGAAATACAGACCCTTTCACCCCAAGTGGGCGATTTCATCAGAATTAGTATCTCTCAACCTACAGCAAACTCATTTTTGTGCTGCTGTGAGATTCCTGGTTGTGGGACCTTTCCCAGACTCCCCAGCTAGGCTCCTTTCTGTAGTTTTAAGAGAGCAGTACCCAGCCATCCCACTCCAGCAGATGAAAAAGTTCCAGAAGTGTCTGTATAAAACACCAGCCAGTAAAAATAGATTCTAACAAGCAGAAAATGCTACACTGAGATTAGAGAGTTGCAAAATGGTGAGAGAGACCATCACTCCAGAGGGGTAGCTAAGCAACTGCTTTGTTTTGTTTTGTAATCTATATGAGGAATAAAAATACTACCAGCCCAGAAAAAATATTCTCTGTTCTGAAGAGGAGCTGGGGCAATGTCAACTAGTCCAGCTGGTTTTCATGCAGTACATGAAAAAGTGTCATCTGTTTTAAACCTGCCATCCCAGAGCTGCTATTGGCAACCTTGCATCTGACTCTAGTGTGTCAGATAATGATGGGATGGCTTTATTGAAGTTTGTGTGATGATTTTTTTTTTTTTTGAAAACGTTGTATTTAAGTTAGGTGTCCTATTCTTGAAAAACCTGATAGTAAGTGTGATTGCTTAGACTGCATTTACTAACAGGAAAAAACCCTCCCTTAGAAGGGACATGCTTTGAGTGGGTTAATTAACCTAACGAGCACCACATAAAAACCCTATTAAACCAGGAAGTTTCAAACACCCATCAAAGGAAACACTATTTTTTCCAAAGTCAAGTGTACTCAAGTTCATTAGAAGCCAAAATAAGTGAGTACCCAGCTAAATTCTGCTGGATGAACTCTAAAACCCAGGCTGAGATAGGGTGAGACACCATGTACAACGAAGAAATGGGAAATACTGTGTAATTGTGTCAGACAGTGCTGAAAACTTTTACCATTTCAAAGGACAGACTCTTCCCCACCAATCAGCAAGTCCAAGATAAGGCACTAGCATCAGAGCAACACTCCTCACTCCTTAAGCTTTGGGAATGGCCACTTGACCAGCTAGGAGCCACAGCACATCTGCTGCCAGGCAGCAGGAAGTTCTCTTACAGAGGAGAAAACTCTGAGAAAAAGGTAACAAAAGAAGATGTGTTTAGCCTACTAAACTGAAATTCCTAGATCTTAGATGAATTACACTGTTCATATCAAGGTAGCTTCCTAATTAAATCTTTACAAGGCTGAGTTTTTCTTGGTGAACAAATACAGCAATAATCTTTATGGCTGTTTAAGAACATAAAGACAGAGAGGTGACTCATAACTTCTTAAAGCATCCAAGAGAATTCATAAGATGAGTATTGCTGAAAATCCTTTTTGATGCTCACATGCATTTCAGAAACCTGTCAAAGCTTGTCCTTTAATCCCTAAACAAATAATCATAGAATAGTTTGGGTTTGAAAGGACCTTAAAAACCATGTGATTCCAATGTTTGCTTTCAGGCATTTACTAAAATCTTTTTTACCACTGGACCATTTTGAATATTGTGATGCAGTATAAGGATAACTGAAAACTGAATGAGCTTCTCTCACTTTTTCTACCCTTTATGTGGGTGTAACTGTATCAGTACTAACTGAAGAACTCACCCCAACATTTATAGGCAGTATTCTCCCTTTGTCTTAGGAGCAGAAAAATACAATCACACATTATTTTAACATTTAGAAACACATTTTGTCCAAATCACAGAGTTTCCCAATCCCTGCTAAGTCCTGTGGTGTCCATGACACGTTTCCTGACACACCAGGACAGGCAGAGGCAGAGAACTCTCCAGAGAATGTGCTCTAGGTCAGGAGAGAACTCTATCTAAGGAGGAAGACTCTGAACAATCAGCTTCTGAGGAGAGCACTGGGGAGGCTGCACAGTCCTCTCTCTCCACACTCAAGCCTCTGGTAGTAACTGCAGTGTGTAGTTTGGGTGGACTGGGATAGAAACTTCTCCTATTTCCAAGGCCCAGGTCTGTTCCTTTTGGAATTCAGACAGTGATCACTATGATTGGCACTGGATCCTAAGTAATTCATATACCAAGTATTTCTAAGTATTTCAGCCTGTCTTTGAGGAGGCAGAATCTGTGTTTGAGCACCTGAAGAGGTCTTGCCACAATTGTTATTTCCCAGTGAAGACAAGCTTTGGCCTCTATGGCAAAGCAGACCATCAAGTCACTGCTGTTGCTAATGTTGGTTCAACTAAACATAGTGGAAGAAGACGATAAAATAAAATTACAAATTCCATGTGATGGGCCCAAACAAACAGCCACTGGGGCTATGCCCTTCTCATTCCAACAGATGGAGACAGAGACCTTTGGGTTTAAGCCATGCCTAAATCTCAAAATCTACGAATTTAGGTATTACCCTAATTTATCCATGCACTCTCCCAAATGCTTTGGATTCTCTCTAACTTTCCACCAAAGGGACAACAACAATAAGGTGAAAAAATCATTTTACAGAAATATGTATAGAAATAAAATGGAGGCATAAACTAAATATAAATAAACAAACAAACAAATAAATAAATAAATAAATATATTTTCCTCTCCTAAGCTACATTACACCGAGCTATAGTCCAAAAAGCAGTGTTAGGATGAGAAGTAATAGGTTTTCTTAAATTCTATTTAACTAACTTAACTAAAAATACTCACAAGTTCTGGGAAACAGTCTCATAGTTGGAGGAAAAAACACAAGTCAAACATTTTCCCTGTTCATTGTACTTTAAAGGTTTGGCTACTCTTTGTTCTTCATAGTTGCTGTTTAAGCAACTGAAGCCAGTGAGGGCTCTGAGGTGCTCAGGGATTCAGGAGAGCATGTCACACCCCCACAATATTCTGGGTTCCCAAAAATAACCTTGGGAAGTTGTGTCTTTGCATTTCAGCCAACCATGGAAATGTTGCAGGAGGCCCTGCTGACAGTGCCTTCTTATGGACTTCAAGGAGTCTGTCTTTCTCAGCCATGCAGAATTCAGAAGAAACTCCTTCTCTGGGCTATGTAAAGTTACTGAACTCAAGATACCTTTCAAAATATATTCATCTGATGTCTTTTTTTCATACAGCTCCCTCTGCTTTTTCTGGGAATAGTAGTGAATGTCCTGCCATTTGAACCATGACATCTCCCTCCTTTCTAAAGTCATCTGTGTAAGCATTTTCTGAGATGTTACAACTGGCTGTTATTGCAAAACACGCTTCCCCCTTCCCCCCCTATTCTCTATTGCTTCCAGGTTGTGACATTCACTAGCAGTTTGAGCTCTTTCCTCCCTCCAAGCTCAAGTGTTTCACCTTCAGGAAATGTCCCAGCTCCTCTGGCCAGTAGGAGAAAGAACACAAGCTGATTTCTGTACTCGGTTTTAATGAAACAATTGACCATACTGCCAAGTTTCCAGGCTGACCATTTGCAAATCGATCTAGTGGTATACATGCCACCTACTTCTGACCTGTGCAACAACCCATACCATGAAGAAGCAAACAATAGAGACCGTTCTCCTTTGATACATTTTACTCTACTTTCTGAATATTGGCTGGATTTCATCTAAAAAATGGCAGCGTTGATTAAAACAGAAAAACTTGTTTTGACTATTTAAGGCAGGAGGACTCTGGTTAATAATCTTTGCCTTGAAGCTAAAAGCAAAACTTACAGCTATTTACCATATCAGTTTTACAAACAATTTGCAAAACTAGACAATAAGTTCACTCTCTATATATATCCTGTGTTTCTCCTCTCCAGCAGCTCCAAGCAGTGCACTTTCCTTACTGCTAAAACTCTCTGTTACTGGTTCATCATCTTGACTGTTCAGCTTTTATTTGTCCAGCTTCCCAACCTCTAGACTTTTCACTCCACCCTAATTGAACAGCTAAAATCTCTGAATTTCTCCAGTGGTTTCCTGTTACTGCTGCTAACTAAAGAAGCCTCTTCTTCACTTACAGTACTGGCAGTACTGTAGATGTTTTTCACACCATCTATAGCTTCGCTGCCCACCAGCTCCTCCCATACCATTGTCCCCACTATTATTTTTTCAGCTTTCTACCTTGCCCTCCAGAGTAGTTTTTCACTTCTCTTCAGCCAGTTTATGCAAGACCTTTTTTTCTTATTTGCTCTTTATTCATTAACACCAATACTCAGATTGTCCCCTAAAGTATTTCTTCATGGTTTGATTTTGCCTCTCCCTACATTAACTTCTAACCTCTTCAACACAAGAATCCCACCCTGAGCATAATTTCAGCATTTCTTCACAGGGAAGAAAAGGTTGGAACAAATAACCACTGTGCTGTAGGAGTTTCTTGAAGATAAATGCATTGGATCCAAGTGGGAGTTCAGGTTTTACATTAGAACACAGAAGCACCTCAAAATTAAAAATAGAAGCTACTCCATAAAGGCAATCACAAATGTAGTTACAGAGTTACAGGAAGGAAAATGTGTGTGGGGGAGATTTTACTTAACTGTAAGCAAATCAGAGATGCACATCTCATCTATTTATTAGTCACCATGACTGTACTTTTTTTTTTTTTTGCTCAAGTGGAAATGGCACAGGTCTAGATGAACCTACAAGACAGCTCCCCTTCCCAACATGTTGTCACCCTTGAAAAGGTGATCGTATCACAGGGGAAAGAAAGAATATACATTAATAGCTTCAGTGTAAAAGTAGTTCCTTAATTTTGATTTCTAACATTTATTTTTTATTTCACTTGTTATGAATGTGAATGTTAACTAATCTGATGCTCTTTTTTATTCAGTGACCACAGAATGCCAAAACAATGGAAAATTACTTGAGCAAGATTCATCAGTCACAAAGAATGATACTTTTTCTGGAAGCTCACTCTATTGTCTTTCTTCAGCAACCAGACTAAAATTTCATTTGTAAGTCTTCCTATTTTCTGAAGGCACAGTTGAAAACTGAAGCTGAAGAAGTTAATAAAAGGCAAGCTCTGTGCTTCACTACAGACACTTCCAGCTGTCTAAACCTGCACTTGTTCTAGTGCAGTCAATCAAGTGATGATAGTCCATCAAGGAAGGCTTTTGCCTTCAAAGGTGTGTATGGCCTTTTTGTTTTGCTCTTTATTTCATTCCAGAAATAGTGCAAAACATCCAAAGCATTGTTGTCCCCTTCCCCTTCTAAAACTCATGTAAACTGCTGGAAAGACAGGTCCAACAGGAAAACAATCCAAGCTGAGACTAAAACCATATGACCAACTTCCTGCCAAAAAGAACCAACAAAGATGATGCACAACAAGGTAAAACGTGCAAGGTAATAATAAGCATGGCACAGCTGTCTGAGGAACTTGCTGCAATGCATGAATAGGATGCAATGTGGCATCTTCAAACACCCCTCTAAAAGAATGAATCATAATTGGTTCCATGTGATTGTTCACGTAGAGACTGCATCAGTATTAATCTTCTACAAATCCTCTGATTATCTCCAGAAAGCAACTCAGGCAGTATTTGAGTTATGAAATGAGGGATCAGTAAGTACCACCAAGGTGTCACACATGCACAATAAAGACTCTGAAAATACACTCAGAGACAACTCTCTAAAAAGATAACAGTGATCAAAATCAGCACTTCATCATTTACTCAAGATAAATAGATATCGAATTGTATACATTGGGAACACAGATGTCCAAATTTGCCTTCTTTTTAGTCATGAAATACCACTCTGTTTGTGCACAGGAGAAAATAGATGGAAACAGCCTCACACATGTCCAGAGGTCGAATGATGAAAAATGAAAGAGGAACCTCCTCCCCTTCACTGCTCACTTGACAGACTGTCAGCCCCTGGCTTCTGGACAAACTTCACAGAGATGGCAAATGCAGAGACAACCTCCCACCCGTGCTGAAACACAGCCTGTCTCCAGCCAGACAGGAACGTGGGCACTGCTAACATCACACCACAGGCTCAAAGCACCAGAGTTGAGGGCAGCCAGGCCCTGGGCAGAACCTGACTGTCCTGGCCCTGCTGCCCCTTGGGCTTCCAAAGTGTTGACTGTCATACAAAGGTGTCCCACGGACACCCGGTGTACAGAACACACCTCAGGTCCGTGTGTGACACAGCCCGTGACAACAACTAAGCAAGCGTGAAGTGGAGCATGTCTGATTTTTGGGGTAAGAAAAGTGAGTACAAAAAAGTAAGAAAAAGAGTTGTCAGGCAGTTGAGGAAGGCAGGGTTCAAGTTCCTGGTCTACCACAGAGTTTTTGTGTGACTCCGGCAGAGCTGTTTATTCCCTGCACGG
Source organism: Aegithalos caudatus (assembly GCA_013389925.1). NCBI lineage: Eukaryota > Metazoa > Chordata > Aves > Passeriformes > Aegithalidae > Aegithalos > Aegithalos caudatus. The sequence continues at coordinate 414,010 of WEIU01002273.1, forward strand.
CTGAGCAAGAGCTCCGTGGGTGGTGCACAGGAGAAATACATTAAAAACTGAGAGATATCTGGATGCAGGAGTACCCAAGAGCTCTAGGACTGGCATGTTTATACATACAGAGAACATTCAGAGACAATAACTCAGAAAGCATAAATTCACTGATGGCAAATGTTGAATAAGCAGAGGAAACTAGGAGGGGACACAAGAACAGTGATGACTTCCCTCAGCTAATGACATGGTCCTGGAACTCCAGAAAAGGTCTTTTCTTACAAATCTAACTTTGGGGGTTTTTTTGTGAGGGATTACAGCTGCCCATAAAACCGATGAGCAGAAACACACCTGTGTGCTGTGTCCTGTCTGACCTGGAAGTGGCTGCAGAGTAAATAAATCACGGTCACTCTGCAGCTGCAGCCAGCTTTGTGCAGACAGTCAAATGCCATTGTAAAGCCAGAGAGCAGGAGTTTAACTCTCTTCCTAGTGGAAACATGGGCTGGCAGTATAGCTTCTGCCCAGCAGCTAACAGGAAATCCTCATTAATCAGAGAAAATACAAGTCTCACCCAAAAGCTCACTAGCATTTCTTAGGATATGTCAGCAGAAAAACCAAGACAAATATATTTTACAAACACATACCAAGGGTTTTAATTTTTAACAGCTTTTTTCTTAAGTGAACAAAATATTTTAACAATTACTTTTTAAATATGAGATTCAAATATTGTAATTTGCCATACCAAAAGCAAACCATAAATAACTTGTTTAAGAATTAAATTCTAATTGAAAAGGGGAACATGTGTTTTTCAAAGTGCACTTCTTTTCATTCCTCACTGGTAAGGCAGTTTTAAAAGAAAAATCACAACAGAGAAAAATAGTGCATAAGTACTTTTTTGCACCTCACAGAACAGTTACGGGTTTTTCTGTGAAAATGCGTATCATGGTGTTAAAGGAGAGGATATTTTCCCAGTATCTTCATCTTTGTTTTTAAGCCAAAGGAACATGAAGTTTAATTCTGTGCAAATATAGCACAAACCACAATCCTTTGTGCATGTTCTTGAACTGTTTCAAGGAGCCCTAGAGATATCACACATTATCCCATGATTCAAACCTTTAACCTTGAGGGAAAATACACAAAGCAGCTTCAGATTTTTTCCAACTCAATACAGCATTGAAAGTACTGTAACAGCTATTTGATAAACACAATGGAAGGACTTTTAAAGTGAATACATCTCATTTGCCATGTTTATAGTAAATGTCTCAGTAAAGACTGTTTCAAAATAAAAAACATAATTAACTGCTCCAACATTTTTACCGTACTGATTTGTCTGCTTTAAGAGAAATCCAAGCATGTCTCCAGTTTGAGGAATGCAGTATCGCTCGTTTACTAAAAACGTGATTGATAATTTTTAAAACTAAATAAACTTGGGTTTAATCATCTTCACCTGATAGAAGGAATATTTTAAACAAAATACATTTGTCCCAAGTACCTAAAATGATTCTAAGGGCTAATGGAGTGGAAAATCTCATACAGCATTAAGAGGAGGGCACACAAATGCACCCCCTCTAGGCTCATGCAGCTTGTACTGCATGGTATGGATTTACATTAGTAGCAAACGTTCCATAACCCACAACCACTACTAATATTTGTTTGTTTTTAGCAAAATATCTGAAATGGCAACAAAATTTTCAGAGTAAAACTATACTGAAGTACATGCAAGTAGAATATTGAAGTATTTCTAGTCAGGGTGCCTCACTTCCTTATAAACATGAGTCTTCAAAATTGAAAATGGTCCTCTAATATTATACTGCTTTTAAATTCACTTCTATTGCTTAGGAAATATGTTTGAGTCTTCAAGAATGTTAAGGAACTTAAATATATTAATTTTCATTTCACCATCATTGACTCAGGCCAGAAACTGCAAAATAACAAATTCCTTTTTCCTGCCTTATTCTGCAAATTACCTTCCAAAAGAAGTGCAGAAATTATGGTAAAGTCACAACCATCGTACATTTGAAAATATAAAAAACAGTGGCAGTCTGAAATAATCATTGCCATCATATTTCTACAGAACTGTGAATTCTATTGAGTTACTGACATAGACACCTTTGTAGAATACTTTTAGATGTCTGTTATGTAAATGTTGAAAATGAACCTAAAGTTTTTGGCTTTTTTTCTTTCTTTCTTTTTTGGCATGAGATATGGGAGCCAAAATATTGTAGCATGACACTAACTTTTAAGAAACTCTTCTTTCTGCATCATTTTTTCACTATGCCAAATAAACATCTGTGATCCACATGAAGAGAAGTTGGTGGTCTCAAAGAAAAAAAAAAAAAAGCTTCTCTAAGTCCACAGTCTGTCATTGCCAGCATAAAATCATTGTCTTTTGAGGCCACAGAGCACACACTCCATCCACCCTTACCCATGTCCAGGCTGGGACAGGAGCAAATGCATTTGTTTTGTTGTAAATCTTCAGCAGGTAAGAGATTCTCCTGCACAAGATACAGACCCTCCACTGCCAAGGAAGGATGGCTGCCTACAGAAGTGTTTCTCCTGAAACAACCAGTGCCCCACACCAGTGACATTCCAGGAAAACAAGGAACCTGCCAACCTGTGCCAGAGCTGTGTCCTGGGGGCACACGTGGAACTCAGCACAGCTCTGGTGTAACAACTCGGGCTCAACAGGACTGGGGAAGAAGGCTGCATAAATATATTACATTTTTGAGCAACCAGACATTGCAGAACCACTACTGTGCTTATTTCCTCCTAGAAGCATTAATAATTTACCATCTTTTTTTAAAAAGGCAGCACTGGAGCTGCATCACTGCATTTTGAGCAAATTCTAGGTATTCATACAATTGTTTGTTTTCCTTTATCTCTTAGTTCAGTCCTGCGTTTCAGCCCCAGTGGCTTTTTATAAATCCCTGAAGATATCTAGAGGGAATGAAACCTAAGGTTTTATTAAGCTACAAAAGAAAATAAATTATGCTTAAGCTCATGTGAATATTTAAAATTTTTTCCAAACACGAGGATAAATGTGCAGGACTTGTGATGAGATACAGGAAAAAACAATTCCATTAAAGGGCCACTTATGCCCAGAGAGAACATTCAAAAAGCTGATGGGGAAAAAAAATAGAACAGATGACAGTATCAGAGCCTTAAATACCCACTTGCCCGTCCACCATGGACAGGACAGAGGTTTCCTGGGAAGTGCTCTCACCTTTTGCACAAATTGAGGTATTTCTGTCTCTCTCAGTTCCAGGTTGTGTCCTTCTGGGTTCTCAGCTGGCACAACCCTGAGGCACAAGCAGCAGCCACATCAGGGCTGGCTCCTCAGGCACACCAGGAGCCTCCTGCTGCTGTGCCCTGGGTGGGGAGGGCTCCAGGCTGTCAGGCCTTGGTGGGCATTGTGCAGGCTGCCCCCATCATCCTCTCCATGGTCCTGCTGCTCCCTGGAAAGGTGCCCTGCAGCAGGAGAGCCACCTGCCCAGAGCTAGGGGTGCAGGTGCATGGGAGGGAGGTAGGACCTGACACTGAGAGGAGGCAGCAAGGCAGGCTGCAGGAGCCAGGCAATGCTGCTCTCTGCCCCAGTGCAGCCCAGGAAAATGGAAGAAAATGAGGGTGGGGAGGGAGGAGACCTTAAAACACTTTATAGTCTAGGAATGTTTTTTTTTTTAAAGGTGCTGCTAGAAGAATATAGCCATCAGCTTAACAGTTACTTGTACAACCTTCTGACAAGACATAACTGCCAAAGACTCTGGAGGTTCCTCTTGCACCTCACCAGGCTCCCTTTTCCATTCCCTCTGGAAGGCAGTAATGCACCTCTTGTGATGAAAAGCCAGGAGATCTGGTATGTGGCTTTACAGTCCTGATGTTTCTTCTCCACTGCTTTACCAGGAACCCAGACCTTGATGAAGAAAATGGAAAGATCCCATTGGGCTCTACTGGGGACAGAACCAGACCCTTCCAGCCTGGCATGACAAGGGGCCAGAGGAAATGTGTGCACCTCACTGCTCCCTCCCCACTGACTGTGGGCACGAGAGGGTGTCTGCAAGGCTGGGAACACAGCATAAAGAAAGCTTCTCTAGTGCAGACAGTGATTAAAAGTCTCAGCTGTGGAGGAGAGATTCTTCCAAACAAATCCTTTCCTGTTGTGAGATATTTATTTTTTTTCTTAGCAGACATCAGAACTCTCTCATTTGCAAATGCATGTACAAGTCTCCAGAGGGAAGTTTGAACTTATCCTTAAATTACTGAAAGTTTATTATTATTATTTTCTCATGGAAAAAGTCACGGATGTCTTGTAATCCCTCATGTTCCCATCTTTTATAATTAAATGCATCTTGACCCAGAGAAAAGCTTGGGAGTCCATTAGAATAGGAGGTGAAAGACAATTCTGAAACAATTTACAAGATGTTCTTTCCTTCCAGACTTCAATGTTATGACTCACAACAGTGTGCTGAAAGTCCGCCAAGAGCAGCCAGGAATCTATACATTCAGTCTATGAGGTTTCTAGAGCAGCAATGGGCTTTTTCTCTGTTTTGTTTGTGTCAACAGAGGTAATCTCCCAGTATCTTGGTATGTGCTGCTCAGTCTGGGGTACAGACTGATAGCACACATTTGTATTTCAGAATCAGAATATCTATATTTTTAGGGGATGGAAAGAGAAATGGTAGAGGTTGGAAGGGAAGCAGTGTGCCGAAAAAGCTTAGTCTCTTCTGAAGAATGTCTTATGTTTTCTTAGGTCCTTATCCAACGCCAGCTGAAACTAATGGGAACCTCTGCAGGCCTGGGCTTTAGCCTTTACACTGATGTACACATTTTAACACTTACTGCAATTATATTCTTGTCACATCTGTGGGCAAAATGGCATGAGATGTAAGATAAAATACATCTGTGAGAGTTCTGCCATAGGAGTTTGCCTTCCTTGCTTCTTGGCTTCTACATGGTAGTGTTCAATGCCTTCGTTAAGAAAGCAAAGAAAATTCTTGCTTTCTGTCTCTTAGAAAGACTTGGAGGACAAACTATAAAACAGTGAGTAACAGGACTGCAGTTGATCACCAAACATGCTCATGCTGATATTCTGTGCCTGGATGGCAAATAATTTTGCTCATTTTACCATGGCTACCACAAAAATACAGTCACTTTAGCTGCACTGGTGTCCTGCACCTACTGCATTGCTCTGGAATGCCAGGCTGGACTCACATTGCCCTTCAGAGGAGGTTCCCCCTGTCCAAGTGTGTGGGATGGCTGGCAGCAGGTATCACGAGTCCAGATCCTTACAGAAAAAGGCAAAGCCACCCAAAAAATACAGGCTATTCTACTTCAGTGCTCAAGGAACACCCCCCACTTGGGGCAACCCACCAACCAGAACATAATGCTAAGAAAGATTACCTCATCCTGTACACTGATTTAACAAAAAATGCATGACTTAATTATTTTGGAAATGCATGATGGACTCATGTAAGTTGGGTGTTTTGGATCTCAGCTGGCACAGCCTGTGGAAGAGCTCAGTATGGAGCTGACCAGGTTCCAGTGAGTTCCAGCCATGCCACAGCAAACATTCCTGATTTTGGTTTGGGTTTGCTGTGGTTAAAGAAGCTTATGCAGAGTCTCAGAATTAGCATCAGAGATTATGGGTACTATGTAAGTGAGATCTTATCTTACTGATACTGTAGAAACTGATCTTGTGGAAAATATGTAAATATATCAAGTTACAAGTGCACACAAAAGCATTTCACAATTACACTAGATATTTAGACAGTTGATCCCTCATACAACAAATGCAAGTGAAACAAGCTCTTAAAACTGCATGAAACAACACTCTGCTTTTTTGCCAAATTAGCTGGTAAACTAGCACAACAAGCTTTATCTTGTTCTTATTAGCCCACCTGTCTTTGCCCCTTTAATGTCAGGCTTTAAAGAGGAAACAAGTACTTAACTGATACTGTCTCTTCAAAGGAAATATTTGCTTCAGTTACCTTGCGTTTTTAATGAGATTGTTTAGTCACAGCTTGGCATCAGTTCATAGTATGCACCATATCAAAGCTTTTAGGTTTTCAAAGCACAAAAACACATCAAGTAGCTAGAGCCAGCAAAAGTGAAATTCTTCCTGGTTGGCATAAAATCACGGAGATGTTTGACTCCCATCCTTGGTCAGTGCAGAGACAGAATTAAGAGGAGAAAGTTATTCCTTTAATACAATCTCTGTGCCATTTTCTGGGACCTGTTTAGAGAAAATTCTCTGCAATTCAGATGCAGCTAAGGAATCACCCAACCAATTGCAATTTGCTTATGTTTAGGATGAGGGTAGGTGCTGCTAAAGCGGCCTCAGCACACCAAGGAGCCTTAATTTACTATTATGTCATGCTAGCAAAACTTAATCATTTATCCCTGAGGCTGGGTGGCCTCTTTTGTTAAAGGGGACCATAAAAGACTGTGTATTCTTATTTGCTCTTTGTTTTCTTATAGGCTTAAAATCAAACATTTTACTTTGTATAGCTTTGACTCAGTAGCACACAGTACATCCATCTATGACAAGCAGGGCATCTTTTGTGCACGAAGACAAAAGTCCTGAGAAGGTTTACTGACTAAAACCAAAAGTACAGCTCCAATCACTATCTCAAACTCTCTCACAGTGCACATGTAAGCACGTGACCTGCAGCTGAAACATGAAGTCTTACACTCAAACTTTCTTTTTTAAAGAAACCACACATTAATATTTTACATCAGTACCCATGTTCAAAACACAATTCTTCTGAGTTTTGCCCCTTCAGTAAACACCAGAATGGTTTTATGAGGCAAATGATAAAAAAGTACTGGAAGCTTTACAAAATTACAAAAGCACCCTCTTGCCCTCATCTTGCCATTCAAAGAACAAAAACGACAGCAGCAGCTGAAGCAGGGACCCTCCTTAGTAAGAAACATTTTCATTTTTTTTTTACCTTTTGTATACAATTTCTGTGGCAAAGACACACACGTCCAAGAGCCACCCCCTGCCTCAGTTCCTCTGGAGCAATGCTTAGCAATGTTCTTTCTCCACTGATTGAATGGGCTCATTCATCTGACTGAGTGTGGAACAAGCAATATTTAAGAGGGAACTGCTAAGGGAGCTTTCAAAGACAAAAATGAGTGTACAGGTAGAAAAGCAAACAAGACTCCCTTAGACACAGCAGCCACTGCAGTCTTGGGCTCTTTCTGAGAAGCTTCATTTTGTTCGCACACACAGGTGCTGGGAAGAAATGTATCCTGACATCCTCCTTCCCCCAGAGAGAAGGCAATATACTCAGCAGCTGATGTGTCAGAGAGGTGAATTAATAGAAAATAAAGAAACTATTTGCATACAAATACATAAGTGCCTGGAAGAACAGTTATGTCTCAATATCCTATGTAGCAAACTAAAGGATGTCAGAATTGCTAACAAAAGAGGTTTCTCAATAAAAAACCACCAGTTTCAAGGTACTAGAGTATATTACTTATGGCAAACAGACTTATTTTTTTTTTTTAATCAGTAGGCAAACCTGAAAATTTAGACCAATAAGCTGCTGCAGTTATGCCCAGCTCAGAGGCCAAAATGGTAGAACCAAAATAGCATCAGGCCTGGAAAAAGACGATTTAAAAAACAAGGAAATGTTCTGTAAAGTATCCATGTTTCCACTCAAGTTCTTTGAGCAGTATATTAATGTTTAAAAAAAAAAAAATTCTGGATACTGTAATTGTGACTTTCAAACTACAAGAACAGAAACAAAGGAGGTGCATGAGAAAGAAACCACGGGCTAACTGACGATACCACTACAGACAAAAAGAGAGGAAACAAAACCAGAGGATTAAATGCACAATTCTCACTGTGCAAACAAGAATGTGCTACATATCATTTTGCACCAGTATTTGTTTTCAACACTTCATTTACCAGTGGCACCATCAACACCAGCCTGGCTCTAGAGGAAGGTGCAATTTGCCTACACCAGCCCACAGAGCAGTTCCTCTCCCTCTGCCCACCCTGACCAGGCTGTGGAAGATGAGTGTAGTGGCCTGCAGGAATGGCATAGTATGATCATTCCCATGCAGGTCAAGACACTTTCAGTAGCCTCTCACAAATGCATTAGCTGTTAGCTCCTAAAGCTCCTTCAATTTGTTTAATGGTGTGTGATAGGAAAAACTGAGGAGAACAGCAGTCAGAGAGATTCACATTAAATAATATTCAATTTGACCAGCAGGTGGGATACTCTCAGCCATGTGGAAATCAGAGGAAACTGGATTTCAAACTACTACCTGTTGTGTTGCCTTTTCTAATTGATTTTTCAAGGCTGAAGTGAATAAAGTCTTATGCTAAAATGCAAAAGCAAATAGCTTTGGGGCTTAATTTAACATGTACTTTTATAATTGACAAATCTAAAAGTAATAATGTGTAACAGATGTGTGGGTATGTTCCCCTCTGTGCCTCACTTCAGAGAGTGTCCTGAAGGCTGCATCCAGGCTAGGTTGGATGTTTGGAAAATGAATGGCAACTCAGTAGCAATAGGCTGTCTGGAGCAGCAACCCAGAGGTTTTGCTAGTATGTAAATATGACTTTAGGTCATTTATCTCACTCTTTATATAAAGAGTGGCCAGCCCAGGGCCCATGGGGCTCTCCTGCATGGTGGGGGCTGCCTGGCAGGCTCTCCCCTTGAGCAGGGAGTCTCCCAAGGTTACTCCTCCAGGCTGAGATTCCTTCCTGCAGCAGATCCTCAGTGAGTGGCTAAGAGCCTGCTAAGCTTCACTAATATTTTATCTTGGATGGGCTGTGCAGACATAATCCTTGAGACATAAACCATTGACCAAGTCTGTGCCTAAGACTGGATCCAGCTGCACCCGGACTCCTCTGCATAGGAGGAATCTGAACCTCACGACTCAACAGGAGGGTGTCCCTAACACATCTGATTTATGCAGTTCTCTATGCACTAAATAATCAAGTGTACCTTGCCATCAAATCTTGTTAAACCACTGTCACAGTTACCACTGAACTGTGTGGGCACACTGTATCTATAAAAGATACTGCTCCTTTTGCAAGTGAAGTGCCTCATTTCGTCTGGGACTGTAGACAACCCCAAAGGTCTTAGAGAAAAATAAAATGCAAACACAAAAGGCACAGAAAATGTTTTGCACTGATTTAAAAATGCAGGCTTAGATTTCTAATCCGTTTAGTGGTAATTTAGCAGCATTGTTAACTTCCAAAGCCAGCTCACACAAAAAACACTTGTGTGTGTGTGTGTGTAGCCTCAGCAGGATCTCAGCCTTATGTGTTGTAAAGAACTAAAAAAAATCCTTCATTCAAACAGAAGTATTTCATTTCCAGGCTGATGCCAAAGAAATTCCAGAAGATATGTCCATAGAAGAGGAGTTAAGATCTCCCAACCAATACAACTGCCTTAGTATTACTCATTACTGCAGCATCATTCATTATGTGCTAGAGCCCAAGGACCCCAGCCCAATGCCAGAACTCATTCTGCTTGGGGCTGTGCAAACACATAAGCAAAAGTCTTTAGCCTGAGCAGTTCAGTGAGTGAAATCACTCAGCCATAGACACCACTGTTTAATCTTCCTCAACCATAAACTCACCTTTTAACTCAAACAGTGCTGCCCATGTACCAAACTAAAATAAGCGAGTTCGAGACTGCAGTTCAGGGAAAGAAAAAATTCAAGCCTTGCCAAGTCACCCAAATCCAAATGTCTGTATATCTGTAAGCACAAAAGAGGTACCAAAGCACTTCCATAGACCAGCTCCTGCAAAATCCTATTCTCTGTCCTTGGGCTGCTCTCTTTTTTGAAACACAGCTAAATTAGCTGCAAGCAGCATGATAAAGGGCAGGAGACAGTAGGCATTACTCAGGCCTCTAATTCTTGGTGACATTCATAATGATACATCAGATGGTTATAATTCTTTTTAAGGCTCTGTTCACATTAAATCATTCAGCAATCTCATTTTTGCAGTGCTGCTGCCTTTCTGGTAACAGACTCGTGAGCACACTAAATTCACTTCAATCCTCCCCCCAGCAAACTACAGCACACTACTAATTACATTTATTTGAACTTTTTTGAAAATACTTTTCTTGCCAGATAACTCATCTCTTCAGCTTGAAAAAATGTTTTCATCCCTCAGTGACATTTTTATCTCTACGTTGAAGAGTTTATTCTATGAGTTTGCTATGCAAGCAGATTTAGAACTAAAAAGAAATTAAAAAGCAGACACATTTTCTGAAGTTTTGATCTGTTTTTAAATGTATCTCCATAGCTGCCAGTCCACGAAGAGGAATAAAGGCTACCCATGGCACATATTCAGAAAAAGTGTGTGCACTCTGCAGTATTCAAAGGAGACAGAGCTTGAGGTCTCCCCCGATCAAAGCTGAGACAGAAATTTTCAAATTTTTTTTCCTTCAGCAACTCCCAAAACCTTGGTTTGTTATTTCTCATGTGGGGTGTACTGCTTATTCCATACACTCCAGTTTTCTCCCTCCTCTCTATCTACTTTCCAAAGCATTTCTGTTAATTTTTTGGTCTTCATTTTCTCCAGCCACACTTTCCAGTTTTCATTTTCCTTTCCCACAGATTCCCTCTCATCTTTCAGAATACTCTTGTCTATTTGAGTTTCTTTCCTTTTTATAGCCACAGAGTCCTTCCTTCACTGTCCCTGCCCACATTAGGAACTTTACCTGGAGAACCTGGCACAGGAGCCCTGGTGGATCCAAGCATCTTCCAAAGGGAAGAGGTGACAGTGTTTTGGGGACTGTTCTGCTGACAGAGCTTGAGTGTGTCACCCCAGACATGAGCTGACAGTGCTTGAATTGGCTTCCCATTTTCACAGCAGGCCACTCTCCCTTTACACTGGTAGGCCTCCTGCAAAGCTGAAAACTGCATCTTTTAGGGTTGTAAAGACTGAAAAACCTCAAATATTTTCTGTGGGATAGAGCCCTAACTAAGGGTTCTATTCACCAGAAATATGATGCCATGGACTTCCACAACCCAGCATGTAGGCAGACTGCACTTGATAAATGTGTGTTTATCATAGCTGCAGAACTCAGCTCTGCTTTTCCAACCTCCTTTTCCCTAAAGATTAGGAAGATAAAGGTCACACTTTAAAAAGACAGGCATTTAAAGCTATTTTTTAAGTGCTAGCAGCTAAACTCTTTATGCGAAAATATCCCATCCTTTTCTATTAAATTAGGCTGCACTAAATCAACATTTTTAAAGAACTGGTACATTACTGACAACAGCTTAAGAACTATTTAGTTACAGTGATACACAAAGGGTAAAAGAAAACCCCTGCTACTGAAAAAGGAAGCCTCAAAATACTGAACTGGAAATTCCAATATGGGTATGCATTCAGATCATATTCCAACCAAAATTCCTGTACTAATTAGAGATTGATTTTTACAAGGCTTCAAATCCTCTGTGCCTCAAGGCTATGTTACAGAACTACCAGTTCTCTCTCTCTTTTTAGACAAGGATTCATTTTCTGCTCAAATCAATACCAAGAATCTGTTGCGCTCCAACCAACTCTACACCTTTCAAATACACACTCATACTCCATTTTAAAGATACCCAAAAGTCCTCAGCAGCACCTTTTTCATTTCAGCAAAGGCAACACGTTGGAGTGTCACAGAGCAGAGGCAAAGCCATCCTCACCCTTGAGGGATGGAGCAAAACTTGTATGTTCCCCACTTTGCAACTTACAAGAGGATTTGGCTTATTGTCACCATCTATGCTGCACTAACACAAAGTGTGCTTCTTCTCAACATGTAAAATATGCTCAAAGATTTCCTTATTCTTTACTTATTCCAAAATCTCAAAGATCAGAAATGCTACCATTAGACAAGAGGTCAATTTTCAGTTTCTTAAGTGAATATTTGCACAGTTAAAATGCCATCCTAATCTGCTATCTCTCCTTGTTCCTCTGCATCTCTCCTGACTTTCCAGGCAAGGAATACAAAGCCAGTAACTCTATTCTCCTGACTGCCTAGGCTCTGGCAAAGAGCAGCTGAGAAGAAAGATATTTTACATATTCATGATTAAAAGATAACTGATAACCAGGATCCAGATGTTGGTCTCTGCTGGCCAGTGCACAGTGCAATTATTATTCCATTTATAGAAAGAGATGTTGTCCTGCCTTTTCCAGCCAACCAAAAGGTCTTCCACAAAATGCTCAAACACTCTGAAGAGAGGCATTCAAAACAAGGAATGAAGAGGGAACGAATCATATTTGCTCCACAATTATTGCATTATAAAAATTTAACATGGCCTCAGCCCCAGAGCACTGCCCAGTCCCACAAACTCCAGGTTCACTGTGTCAGGGTGAGCTGGGATTTCCCTCTGCAGCTCAGGACTGGCTCCCACACGGTGCCTGGGGACAGCACTGCAGCACCCAAGTGAAAAGCAGGCAAAATGTGGGCTAGAGAGAGGTGAGAGCAGCCCCTTCACACCCACAGCCCAGGGCAGCTTCTAATGAGGTCACTGGGAACAGGCACAAATTGTTTAAGCCAAATGAAGTCCAATAGTGTTATTAATGCTCTTCTCTCTCTGAGCTTGACCTTGGAAAAACTTCTGAATTTGTTTAAAGAACTGAATAGTATTCTAATTCCCTGCGTTCCTGACAAAGAGCAATCCAGCCAAAGCCTAGGCTCCCTTTTGGGGATTTTTGCTTGGTGAGACTTTTGGCTGGTGGAGAGGGAGGGCAAAAAAGTAAGAAAGACTGAAAGGCAGAAAGTTTTCAAAAACAGTCACTGCATAAAATCATAGTTACCATGTGGGCTGAAGAATGGCCCACAGCTTTAACAAACCCATTACAACTATTTTAGCTGTTTGACATATGGCTATCTGACTATAATATTTTCATGATTTATCTTAATAAATTGTCAGCCTATTAAGTCCAGTCACAAATTAAACCAGTAAGGAATACATTTTGGCTAAAAACATCCACAATTCCATAAAGGAAAAAACATGTTAGAGAGGTTAGAAATACTTGAACAATTCTGACAATCTATAACTTTACACTACACACTCAGACTCTGCATGCCAATACATTATTAATTTTATTTTTCAGCTGTGGACAGGAAAATATATAAACTGTTAATCCATTATATGCAGACTTTTCCCTTGGGTATTTCCAAACAATAGGAAAAGAACACAGTGAAGTTTAAAAATCACTTTTTGTGTACCAACATTTCAGTTTACTTCAAAATATGCTTCTTGCAGCCATAGAATCACTATGTATGTTGTGGTCATTTGTTTACTTACCATCATAAAAAGTAATAAAGATGAAGTGCTGTGGTTCCTATTAACATCACAGTTTTACAATTATACTGTGCATGCCATTTCAAGTTACTGAAACTTGACAAAAATGTGATTTCCAGTTCTCTTGCATTTTCTCCTTTCTCTGTCAACAGTTTCTTATTTCCTAAAATGTACAATATGCAGCAATTTCTGCTTTGATTAAATAATCTGATTTTAATTTTTCCTCCTCTTATAAACACTGCTTGTTCCCACATAACATCAACATCATTTATATGACAGAAAAATATTTACAGTCAGATCATTCAAACAAAACCCCAAAATTAATATAGAGAGCTACCCATCAAGTTGTTCTTCCTTAAAGTGTTTTGGTTTTGTTTTGTTGTTTTTTTTTTATAAAGCCTCAAATGAGTTTGAATCATTAAGGACAGCATAGATCCACCAAACTTCTGATAATTATCAAGTTGCTGGTCCCAAGCTATCACAGATTTTAACAGAGAACACTTCCAGGAGTTTTGCATGGCCTAAATTCCTATTTTTATGGCACCACTCTTAGAAACAACGGCACTATTTTGGCTGAAGACTTTGCACACAATCAAACAAACACACACTACCCCTGAGGCAGACCCCAGACAAATTAAAGTCAGCGCTTGAAATCTGATGAAATAACAATAAAACAAAATAAAAACCCCAGAGCTTACCAGTGTACTGTGTCAGGAAACATTTACAGCAGTGACTCTACACACCCCACCACAAAATAAATTCCTACCCAATTACGTTTGCTTTGGCCTCTGTTAATTTAATGCAATTTCAGTTGGATCTTGGTGGTTTCAGCTTTGTCAGCTCTGTCAGGAAACCAGGTTGATTTGGATGAGCTGCACAGGAGCAGTGCAGGGCAAACACTGGCTGCACACCCATGGTCACTTCCACTGTCCCAGTGTGCTTCCCACATGCACACTGCAGGAGCAAAACCCAGAGAAAACCCTCAGCCAAGCACTGTGTGTGATACAGAAATCCTGCAGGGAAAAAGCAGGAAGGATTTTACCCTTCCATTGTTTCAATTTTTGAAAAATTAAAGAAAATGAATAAAGAAACATAAAAAGGCAAAAATCATTATCTACATCACAGTTTTCTAACGGAGCAGAAGCTTTTGGTACTGCAAAAATATCTCAGAAATTACAGTTTAAGAAATAAAGCTCATTCATTAACTCATTTCCTAAAGGCAATTATTTTCTGAGTATCTATCTCCCTTTCTCCCCTTTTACTAACATGACATTATATAACTACTTTGTTACAGGTCTTATTTAAGACAGAAAGTGGAGTTCCAGACAGCAATGCACTCACCATTAGCTAACTTAATGGCAAACTCTTCCAAGAATTGTAATTGAATTTAAGCCATTTTCCAATTTTGCTGCTTTGTTATTGTCTGTATTTGAAGAATTAAAATTTTACAAATTATTTTTAAATATTCATATGAATAATTATGCAATGTCTCTTTATTTTAAAATATGGATTTTTTAATTTTGTTTTTTAACTCAACTCATCCAGATATCCGAACCATTTTATTTTAATGTTGGATTGCGAAATAGCTTGACGGTCTCTACAATAAACAGAATAGTTCAAAGCATCAGAAAGAAAAATTTAATCATTTAAAAATAAGTAGCACTTCTGTTAAAAATTACAGCTCGGTTGTCTATACAAGATTTTCAAAAGAGCATCACAAACTACTATAAATCTAAGAGTTTTGTATATTAAGAAGTTATATTTCCAGTCTCAAAAACTCTCTGTTTAAAAGAGGAAAATAAATAGTCTGTGATTTTGTTACAAAGAACCAGCAAGTCTTACATTACATACACAACTGGGTAGCTGCAATGTTTATAGGAAGACAGTCATTTAAACCTCTGCTGAAAGTACTTAAATCTTTGTTGCTGACAGTTCAGAAGACAAGGAGGAAAAGGCTTTTGCCAGAATCTGCTGTTTAAAGAAAGCAAGACATTACATTTTTGCTAAAACACTGCCTGAGTTTGTGTAGAAATGTTTACAGTTTTCTACAGAAAGCATGCAACAAAAGGTGGGGGTAATTCTAGAAACAGAAAATTAATTCAGAAATGGTCTTCTCAGCTTCTGTTTCTGATTTCATACTCCCTAAAGAAATATTCCATCTCCTAAAGAAAAAACAACACCGAGCTTAAGGATATACTACAAACACTGAAAAATTAAAAAAATTAGTTGCCCAGGATTCCACTAAACTGCAAAAAGTACAAGAATTTGTACTCTCCCCAGGATTTCACCTCTTTTGCTCTTCAATTGTATGTTTTTCTTCACAATCACCTATCAGCTTCTCATGCTTAGCTGCAGAGACAGCTCCTCTTTTCCAGGAGTAGCTCCTGTTTTACTTAAGCACGTAGAGGAGCAGCCTTGTTCCGATTCCAGCCTGGCACTGCCCAGTGCCCACCACCTCCTCCGTGCCCCAGAGCACTTCCACACACTGCAGATACTGCACTGCAGCTTGTTCGACACCTGTGCCAGGTGTGTGCTCCGGGACAGAGGCAGGGAGGGAGGGAGGGAGGTACCTGCGGGCCGGGGATGCTCCAGGAGGGAGGGAGGGAGGTACCTGCGGGCCGGGGATGCTCCAGGAGGGAAGGAGGGAGGTACCTGCGGGCCGGGGATGCTCCAGGAGGGAAGGACGGAGGTACCTGCGGGCCGGGGATGCTCCAGGAGGGAAGGAGGGAGGTACCTGCGGGCCGAGGATGCTCGGGAGGTACCTGCGGGATGTGACCCCGCACTCAGGGTACCCGTGGCAGCCACAGCACCGGGGCACTGTCGGTGGGTGACACAGGGGAGCTCACACCCAGCTCCAGCTCCCCGGGTTCTGCCTCACCCCACAGTCCCTCTCCCTGCTCCTCCCTGACGTGCTCCTGCTCTCTGCTTTCTGAAGGTTATCTGAATGCAGGGGTCATCATCTAGGGATTTTTTTTTCCCAAATAATCAGTGTTTTTAAACTGCAGATTATCTGTAGTGCAGCTTATGTGCATGAAAATTGACGTGCTGCTGTTTAAAATCCCCTTTTCAATAAGATGCATTAGCAAACGAGTGTCTATTCAGGTAAGGAAATGATGATCATTCTTATTTTGGACATAAACCTAGTATTTTATCAAATTTAGTTTCATTTAAGTCTTACTAATGCTGAATGATTGTGGGGAAAAAAAAAAAAAGGTGGGTTTTTTTAAGTCTTAGAGATTTACATCCTTATAAAACTATTTTGCTTTAAATCTCAGGTCTGGCATAGAATAAATTTCTACTCTGCTTGGTTACAAAAGGTATAAGCTTACCAGTTCTTCTGGGTACAGTAATTTCAAGACAAAATTACGTTTACTAATGTAAAGGCTCAAATTACTTTAAAAGACAAGAAAAGGGACATATTTCACAGCCTTATGTAATCTTTTTTCCTATGAGTTAACTTTCTTCTTAAACCAGTTTCTTACTAAACAAGACACCGACATTTTGCATCCCTTCTTTGTGTACATAAGAACTTCACCAAACTGGATACAGTTACAAAATGCTGCCTCTCCTTAGTGACATTTCCTTAAAGCGGTAATTTTTCATGGCATGCCCTTGAAAACCAATCATATAATCCAGAAAATATGCCATATTTGCAAACTCTTTTGCTCCACTTGCTCCATGGAAAGGAAAAGAGCCCTGTTTTCCACCAGTGGCTGTGGTTTCCATGTCACTGAGGGGCACGGAGCTTGGCTGCACACCCAACCCGCTGATTCATCAGAATGGACTTGGCTGCAGAATGCCATTTATTGTTAGATCCACATGAGATTGACACAGACCAACAATCTTGGGTACAGGGCTCATGCTAATCAGCCACATACACAAACAAGAGTACTCAACCCACACAAGTTTACCCAATCTGCATGGCCCAGAAAATAGCTGCTCATATCCTGAATGTTGACTTTTAGGACTACCAACTATTTCTTCTCTACTTTTTTTTTTTTTTTTCCTCTCACAGTGGCTCAAGAGCACATTTATTTCCCTGCAATGAAGCACCAAGGAAGTTTTCATTTAACAAACCCATCTTCTTTTAATACCTGGACTGTAGCACCATTTGATCAAGGAGAGTTTGTTCTCCAAAGCAGCTAAGACACCAGCAGCCTTCTTCCACTGCAGATGACCCTAATTCTGACAGAAAAACAGGTCTGTGGCATCTCATTAGCAATGTGTAGATGCCTGAAGTTAGCTGAGAGTGTACAGCAAATTTTTAAAAACCCATCTGTTGTTCATTTCCTGAACTTCTTTCTCTGTACTTGAATAGCAGTGAAAGCATCAATTTGTCAGCTGAAAGGTTAATGCCTCATCAAAAGGAAGAACATTTGTCACACTTAGGTGGATCATCAAAAGCAGCACTTTGCTGCTGTTTTATCCAGAAAATGTTATCTCCTACATCAGGATTGTGTACACATTTTAATTCAGTAAGTGGAAAAAAAAAAAAAATTAGCTCATCTTGAATACAAAGAAGAGATATGTATCACCATGGACATTAAAAAGTTTGAGATTTTTTTTCAATACATTAAGTTGTGGGAGTCTTCAGACTTTCTACAGTATTTTAAAATTATTTAGGACTTGGTTAAGAGGTATCCACTCTTGCAGCTACCAAAATTTTTTTCAAATAGTGTTCATTTTCCAAGGGAAGGGTATCAGTAAACTGAGTGTCATGAAGGAATAGTTTGCACAGAAGCATTGAAGCAGTCTGAGCCAGAAGGTTTGACTGAACTCTCAGCTTTAGTTAAACTATGCTAGAAATAAATGGGAATAAACAAACAGATTAGGAAAAGAAGGCAGAAGAAAGTAATAAGAGTCGTTAACGTAATCTTCACTTGAGGAATGGAGCAAATGTAAACTGAAAGGGTCTCTGTGTGTAACAGAGACTATAAAAGGAAGGCTGTTTGGTACTAAAACTGATTTGTGTAGGCTTCTGAAGAAAAAAAATATCCCACTAGCCATCCAAAAACTTTACACCTGGCCTATGAACAGGTTTGGTCCCGAAGAGAAATAAAGAACCCCCTAAACCTCCCCTAGAGCTTAGAAAGTGGGGCCTTTAGAGTTGTTAACTTTGCAAGAAAACTGAACAATGGTAAAATGATCAGAGCAAACACCATTTTCCCTGCCAGACTCTCAGCCATGGCCTCAGGAACTCAGCCTTTGCCATGGGATAGGAGATTGCTGTGGCAGCACAGTCGCCTCCTTTCACAGCTTGAGCCCAGGAACCACAAGGGCCCTGCAGAGGGGGAAACCTCAAACGGGCTGTGTCTAATTTGGTTTTGTTTATGTTCCTGTGTTCCCTATTGATCTGCACAGGACTTAGAATCAACAGCTAAGACCAGCAACCTCCCCAGTACGAACTGCAGGGGCAAAATAATCTCAGAATAATTCTTCCTGCTCCAAATCAGAAGAGACAATCAGATGCAGCAGCTGACACTGCTGGAAGTGGCCCCAAAGCCCACTTGACACAAGGCTCTGCACAGAGATCAGTGTGTTTCAGTTGGGTGCTGCAGGCTGGTATCTCTGTCAATCACAGCAGAGGGTCTTTCAGGCTTTTGAGTAAAGCAGAAGGCAGCATCCATGAAGGTAGTGCATCAACCCCATAATGAGGAGAAACAGGTTCTCTGTAGAACAAATGTAATGGGGAGGAGGGAGAGCAGAATAACAACAGTGTTGAAAATTATCCTTTGGGAACAGTTTAACCCCCAAGTGACTACTACCAGGATCTCTAATTAACAGATACACTGACTTCAAAACAAAACACGGGTGTCTGTATTTTAACAAGGACAGGGACTGAATAGCTTGGACATGCCACATGAGAAATATCTGACAGTCACTGAGACATGCCCCACTAGAGAAGCCTTCACAAGCTCCTCAGGAGACCACAAAGCACACAATATCTGCACAATAATCTATAATCCTGCTCTCACCACATCATTTCATTTTTTCCACATATCTTAGACCCTTAACAGCTTTCTATAAATTCCAATACAGAAGGCACAGCACATCCAGTGGTTAGAAAAGCCACTTTGTATTTGCTTAAAAGGAAAAAAATTCAGTTAAGAAAGGCAAACCAAAAAATCCTGCTTGCTGATTTTCCATTAGATACTTGTGGGACTAGCCCAGGTCTGTGACCAGGCAGTGCGTCCACCAAAAGACACATGGCATTTCGGAAGGTCTTTTATTCCTAAATAAGGATACTGCAGATTGCAGTGCTGTCATCCTAATTTACAGGATAAGGGTGTTATTCTTTAAAACAAGAGACCTTCATACACAGGGTCCCCTGCCATATTTCATCTTACAGAGAAATCAGACTAAGAAATCTTTCTAGGGGTACAGATCACTGCCTTTATGGAGCCCCTGGAAGGCCATATTCCTTCTCTTTTCACTTAGGAAGAAATTCATTCATCACTGAGAAAAACCCAAGCACCAGATAATGTGCTTTTCAAGCACATGGTATGTGCATTTCCAGCCAGCAGGTGCCTATGCACCAAGGTATGACCATCATTTAACAGATGAATGCCCACTATTTGCACATGAACCAGGATTCTTCACATTATGGAATAACAAATGGACTTTACCCCTTCAGAAAAGAGAGCAATGAAATACTAGAACAATTTAACAAGTCCGTGGTTTGCTGCCTGTGGGTATCCAAGATCCATGAAAGCATGGGCACGTGATGCTGCAGATGTTCCTGATGCAGATGCTCCTGAGCTGTACACAGAGCTTCTGAAAGCAGTTCCCCTCCCCCAGTTATATGTTGTATATTCAGGATTCAGAGGCATTGATTTATAATACTGTAATCTTTTCTATTTGTTCTCTTTCCATTAAAGTTTTTTTTCTCAATGCTGACAGGAATTTATTTTTAAGATAGTGGCAAAGTAGGGTAGCTTGCACTGTGCATGGGATGGCATGACCAATTCCCATGCTTTCAGCACTGCCAGGAACAAGTGCCATGGCTAAACAGCCAGGAAAGATCTCTGTGAGCAGCTGGAAAAGCCTACCACACACTCCTATTCTCCCATAAGAGATCAAGGTAGCAATCAAAGATGGACTGCATCACTTAATTGCAGCAATAGCCTTCTCCATAACTGATGTTTCAGCTGTACCTTCAAAGGACACTCTCAAATCATAAATTTTATTGCACTACAAAATACTTTCCTTGTTCATTCCTAGAAGTTAGAAGTGAAAGGAAAGAATACACCAGACTGATGACTTTAGAAATACGCTCTGACTTCAAAGGGGCATTTGTATGGTGGTAGCTTCCATAACAGCAAGAAAAACTACAAACAGCAGGAGGCTGGGAAGACAGATAATTCTGATGACAGACTGCAAAGTAAACAAATAAAAATTAAGCAGATCTATTCTTCATGTTTCTTTAAACCAAAGTTTCATCTTGTTGTTGCCTCTATGAAGGATTAATAATAACAGAAATTGTCTGCTGTCACTGAAGTAAGGAAATAATAGAAGAGAGAGGACGTACAAGAGAAACAGGCCATCAGCATTTTAATAGAGCTTTAAAAAGTCTATGAGAAAAAGAGTACTGGTTGATAACACATGGTTTCACTCCAGAGATTCAAATATTGGCATTGAAAACAAGAAAGCAGAGGAAATATGTCCTGTAAGAAAAGTATTTTAGTTGGAATAGTCAGTAACACATGGCAAGTGGTATAATCTTCATTAGTACTTCCACAGCAAAAATCTCTTCTTTACCTATGCAAGGCAATGCACAGGGGCTGAGAGTAAAAGAAGCACTCAGTTGTTTCAGTAGTGTTTAGTTCAAGCTAAGTCACAAATAAATAAATAAAAAAAGAAACAGATTTTTCTATACATCTGCTGTCTGGGCGATGTTTCTCTGAGACCTAATCTACTACTTTGTGGACAAAAACAAGCTTTTACCACTGTTAGCCCTGCAAAACCAATATAACCATGGCTGAACTAGCTGGAATTTTTATTACTGGCAACGAAGTAAAATTCAGACAGAAAACAGCTTGATTGTCAAACCCAAGCGTGTGAGTTAGAAAGACTGGCTGTTAGAAAAATCACCTTTTGACTTGTAAACTTAGCAAAGTTTTATCAGAAAGAGAAGGACAGAGTGCAGAATCTCCTGCTGTCATTTTCACAGTCACTTCTGGAAACACTTCTGCTGTAGGGTTACAACCCTCTGCCCTCTCCCCTTTCTGCCAGCCCTCACCCACCACTCACAAGCACAACTGCAGGAACAAGCTGCAGAGTGCTGCAGAGCTCTCGAGTATTCCTGAGGAATGCCAAGATCATACTGGATTACTTGCAGAGGTAAGAGATGTAGAAGAAAGGGTACAGCTCCTGGGCAGCCAGAGCTCTGCCCTACTACACCCTGCCCCCTGAGGGAAAAGATTTTCCCATCTTCACAAGACCAAAAAGTGCAATCCTAGAAAAGCCCCTTACAGACTTGCTGACCTCCTGTAAGATTCCTGCACACTCAGTTCCCCAGCCCTTGGGATTTGGTCTGCTCCTGACAGGAATTGGGAGTCCTTATTGCAGGGCTGGGGACCTGCTGTCCCACACTTTGCCAAAAGCAGTCCTCAGTCAGGCTGAACTGAACAAAAAAGGCAGCTCTGTGCTCCTCACTCATCTCATTAAAGGCTTGACCTCCTTGGCTTTTTGTGAGGGGACCTATACACAGCAGGATGCAGGGTGGTATCAAAGGTAGCTCTGACTGAGTTAGGACTGGGAGCACTGGAGCTGCATCACCACAGTGCCCTGCACACATCAGTGCTGATGCTCACACAGCTCTCCTACTGCTGCTGCCCAGGCTGCACTCAAAACTAAATCATGTTTTTCTAGGTATTATTGCTCCACCTCTGCCCTTTAGATACAGCAAGGGATTTCTTTACTGGTTCAGATGAGGAAGAATCAAAAAGAAGCAAATCCCATTAACACAATCCTCTACACCTGGATGTGAGATAAGTCACTCCTGCCTCTCTGAAAACAAAATTATGTTGCCATTTGGCCCATATTAAAACCTCCTTCTATATCCAGGAAACAGTTTTTTAATCTCCGCACAGCCTAAGATTGAGCCAAGAACGTGAGTTCAACAACAATCTTTTATGTATCTGACTTAATCCCAATTTAATAACTTAAACTCTAAATAAATAACTTTTTTTTCCCAGGGCATTCAGCCACCCAAGGTCAGCATTCTGTTTCAAGAGGAGCTGCCAGCCCCCTTATCCATCCTTTAGGGACTACTTTCTCAGAATACATGTGGACATTGCCCATTCCAGTAGGAAAGAAAAAATTGTTATGAGAAGACAAAGTCCCAATTTAGACCATATTGCTTGAGACCATGCTTTTGGATATCTTCCTATCAAGATGTACATCAGGTGATTCCAGCACTTGCCTTAGGAGCCAAGATCTTATCAAAGAAACCCTACATTTTTTAAATTTTTAGCTATTGTTTCTTTTCTAACTACCAGACCCAGCATATCAAGAACTGAGGCTACCCTGGGCTTCAGCTGTGCCAGGACTCTCAAGCCACCTCCACTGGCCAGCAGAGCCCCCAGACAGGAGGGCAGAGGCAAGAGGGATGCAGAGGACTGCTCCAGCCAGCACCAGACATGAGCACTGGGAATGCTGTGGTTAACTGGGCACCTGGTTTTGTTTCTGAAGGAATATTAGCCAGTGATTTTTTCCCTAGATTTTTTTTCCTCTTCCAACTGTGTTTCAGTTTGATGGCTTTATTGTTAATTTCCTTTTTTTACTGTAAATATCTGGGACACTGGATACCAGTGATGCCATTTGTTATGCCAGCAGACAAAGAAATCATCTACTTCTGAACTAAATTACTTCTAATGGCACATTCAACTCTTGCGCTCTCCTTATGCATAAAGAAGTTTATGTCTTTTTTTAAAAAGTGCATGTCATTACAGGGAGTGAATTGACAGAGAGTTTGCTTCCTGACATCATCATCACTGGTTTTATTTTATTTTTATATTTGTACTGTGTAAGCACTGAAGTGTATAACAGCCCTACAAACAGACAGGAAAACACGAGCCCTGTCCCAGTGAGTTTGCATTCCAAGATGGGATTTCTTGTTAGCACTAATTCTTTCCACTTTCTTGGACTGATTATCAAGAACAATTACAAAGAGCTGTACAAACTATGTGTGGTGCCGTCTGCTAACACAAATAAGATGTATCATTACTTGGGCTTTTTCCTAAATCCATTTTCCACAATGCAGTATGACCCTCTCCTCTCTGCCCTCCCCAGCAACACACTTGGAACAGAAATTATCCAGCTGAGCTTAATACACTGAACTCTCAAGCACATCCAGTCATTCCTGAACATTAGCAACAGCATCTGAAATGCTCAAACTATTGGACTGAGAAACAGTTTTTAGATATTTCATATATATTTCCACCTTTTTTTTTCAAATATCACATTGATTAAGCTTTCAAATAGCATGTTGCTTAAGCAAGATTTGGTATCATTTGTATCCAGAAGAAAAAAAAAATATAGAAAAATAAATAACCACAACTCAAGTCACAGGGGGAAAAAAAAAAAAGCTCCTGTAATTTCTGTAATTTGGGCAAAGCTAAATAGCTAAATAAGAATTTTTAATCTAAAAACCACGTGCAGTCCTTGCACCACAGTTGCTTATCTGTCACAAAGCAGCCAAACTACACTATGGCCTTGACTGACCATTATACATCATTCAAAGTTAACATTTTTCTATTTGACCATCTTATCTTCCTTTATCTCCCTGCCTGAGTGAAGAGCCCCACGAGTCACTAAGTAAAATATCATTCTAAATCCCAGAAGTCTTTGCCAAGGCACAATGTGATCAGTTTCAAGGATTTTTCCAAGAGG
Source organism: Aegithalos caudatus (assembly GCA_013389925.1). Lineage (NCBI taxonomy): Eukaryota > Metazoa > Chordata > Aves > Passeriformes > Aegithalidae > Aegithalos > Aegithalos caudatus. The sequence continues at coordinate 438,151 of WEIU01002273.1, forward strand.
AATCTGGTGGGTTTAAAACGATGCCTGGAAATACTGAAGGCCTTTCCCCAACAACCTTCTCTGTTTATCTGTGCTAGATTTGCTGCTGCTAAGTTTCTTTGGGGTCATTTCTAATTCTATGATGCTAACCTTCTCTGGGGAAGGATTGTAAAGTTTAGAAAGACATACTCACTACTCCTAAAAATCTGCTGTTTGACTAGGAGCAGTTGGAATCATTCAACTGCTTTCTCTAAAGAGAGGGGTATTTCCAAAAAGCAAGGAAGTGCTGACCCAAAAATGTAATTCCAAGTGTGAAACAACATCATGTGAGTGACATGAAAACAGGCAAGGGAATCCTGATCCCAGGGCACATGAGGACAGAGTGGACCACAAAAGACTGAGTTTGCTTAGTGTCTGGTTGCAGGGTGTTTACCCCAAAAATGCAAATGCATGATCTTTGGAACAACATTGTCATGAGCTTCAAAAATTTAATAGCCTAATGTTTATAGAGGGCAACACATTTTGGAAGGATGCTATAAAAAAGGCAAAGAAAATTTAAACAGCAAAAAGTAAACCAGACACAGTAATTAGAGTTTAGGTTTATTTTCCGTGGACTGAAGTGGAAGATGATGAAGTGTAAAAGAAACAACTGCTGAGGTTCAACAGAGCCACAACACACAAACCTGGGCTCCAGAATGTGGGTACAGAGACAGGGGCAAGAGGTTTCAACTCCAAGTCCTGCACATGGCTCTGGTTTACTCGCACAGCACCACTGAAAGGAACTATCACCCCAGCCTCAGCACAAGCTAGATGAGAGTCAGGTCCCTCAGTCTATTCACACTACTCAAAAGAAAACAAAGAGGACCAGTTTGTAGCCCCAAATCAGAGTAGGGAGCTCCTGGTGAAGCTCCATAAGCAAACTAGCTCTTGTGGGCCAACTTTCAGTACTGGTCACCAACTCTGCAAGTGAAAGAATGAATGGATATTAAACATATAAAACTACAGTTAATTACATTAGAGACACAGTGAACATGACCCCATGAAAAGAAATGGATATTATGGCAGTTTTGGGGAGTATATCTGGAGGAAAAGTAACCATTTCTTTCACTCTGTCAAAAAGAAGGCTTGTCAGAAAACCAGCTTGAGCTTCTATACTAGGGAAGACATTGTAAAATTCCTAGTAAGGAGGAAAATCAATTTCCATTTCAGATCACAGTTCAGTTTGATCACAACTAATTGTGCAGATATTCCCTTTACACAGCAAGTATTTGAACTGACATGGTTACAGAAATAGATGAAAAATGTCAAAATTTTATTATGAAATTGTGTCAGCACCAGCTGAATCATATAAGTCTAGGAGTCCATGATTAGTGTCATTTATGACAGTTTCTACCATAGTTAAACAACTAAAATTCATGTCCACAAACTACAATCAAGCAATTTACCCATCAACTGATTATTTATGTTTTGTGCTATGAAAAACAAAATTATTTTTCCCCATAATATTACTTCTTTCTAAGCAACACAAGCACACACCTACAATTTAACACGTCAGTATGGAAAACATTTTAAGCATAGAACAGCACTGCAGGTTTGAAAGCTTCATGAAAGATGAAAAAAATTTTTTTTCTGGTACAGCAGATTAGAAATAAGTTTACTGCATTTTAGCTGAAGTTAGAGAAAAAAAAATTATGGGTTTGTTTATTTGTGTTTGTGTACACATCTATGAAAATACTCCTCCAACTGAGTTACAATAATGGCCCTTTAAGGGCTATTGACCTTGGTGCAAATGATTAAGAGTACACTGTCTGTACTAAATAAAGATTTTCAGGGAGACATCTATTTACTAGCTATGCCTCTTTGTAAGCAAGATTCTGCCATTTCCAGAAGAGTGTCCTATGCCAAATGGTGGGAAGAAGCTGGACTTTCCTCAAAGACCTTCACCCAACAAAAATACTCCATAAAAAAAAAGCACTGAAAGGAGCTGAAATCAATTTTGAGAGCGACAAATTTTGTATTGTTTGTAACCCTCCAAAATTATAGATATATGCATTTCTGAGCACTAGAAACATGAAAATGGCAGTTGAAGGTAGAACACAGAGGCAAAAAGAAGAAAAGGGGCTGGAGGAAGAAACTTCTGTTATGTGTGACTGAACAAGTTAAAGAAAAACTACAGACCACCATGGATGACACAGTAAGAAGGTTAAGCAGAAAGAGGAAGTAAAATTGAAGTTTTGGCACAGAGGCAGCTGTGGTGTGACAACATTTCTATCACAAATTGTCACCAAATCACACCTGATAATTCAGTCTCTTCCATACTTATTGTATGTATTATTATACGTACTTGTCCCATACTCAAACATAAATCTGGAACAGTTTCCTGAGATAATTATTAACATTAAGACAGTTCTAAACAATGCAATTAATTAACTGATACTTCAACTTTTCCTTAATAACCTTAAGTCACAGAATGCAGAGCCACTTACAGCCTGTTCTGAAGAGCAGTGTCCTACAGCAAAAGGCAAACAAACAGCAACAGAGGACAAAGGCCATTAACAATCATTTATTTGTCCTAATTCAAGGACTGTTCCCCCCTCTGTTTGTTCTACTGCCTGGTCTAGCCTACAGAGTCTTGCTGACAAAAAATGCCTTTTCTTCCCAAAAGTTTGAAAATATTCACATCATGATTTCACACCTTAGCCAAACTATTTCCTGTTAAATCTGTCTGTCCAAAAGAGGAAAAATTCCAAAGAAGCACCAGTGTGGTGGCAGCATTCAGAGTGCTTGCAGAGTTCCTTGGAGCTCGCAATGCTGGCTGTAAAGGCACCATAAAAGCAGGCAAGTGGCTCACAGGCATCAGCTGTCAGAAACTATTGCAGTCCAAAGGCTCAGCAAGGAGCAAAAGGCTCCATGGGCTCACTTCACTTCCATTTCACTTGCACAGTCCTAAATTCTTGGCACAGGTATAACACAAATGTCCTGGGAAACCTTCTTATTGCAAATGGAGTTAACATTAGCAAAACTGGTTTTGCTGGTATGCTTTATACAAGTTCCTCAGCTGAAACAAACTATTCTAACAAAAGCATGCTTCCCTCTATCCACTATCACTATATCCATAACAGACATCTTTTCCAAAATAAAATATCATTCAAACCCAAATCCCTCACTGATATTTCTAATCTAGGTAACATTCCTCATACAGTCCTGTCCTTGACTGTACTAAGACTTCACCTAAACGTGTCCTAAATACAGTTCCACATGTCAGGAAATACAGGAAAGCCTTCTCTTGTGGAAAAAGCTGTACCATTGTATTTGTACCCTCAAATGGCAAAAACTATGCTGCAACAAGCACAGTAGTATCAGTATTGCTGTGATTAGAAGAGGACTTTATCCTACTTATGCCAGTAAGAAATCTCCGACCTGAAGAACAGACCATTGCAAGAGCTGACACTTGAGGTGAGAGGAGATGCCTCAGCAGCTAAGACCCTAAACACTTCTTTCTGTAACATCTGTTGGGCCCTTTCAAGGTCATGAGGAGAAGTTTGCAAATGTTTGCAAGAGTATTTACTCCTTCTCCAAGGACAAACTGAAGAAACCCAGATAACTGAACTGCAGTCTCCACTGACTTCAGCAGGTGTTTTAGTAATGCTCAGACTAGATTTTCTATACTGCCAGGAGAGGAAGGACTCAGGACAAAGCACAAAAATAAATATCCATTATTTTATAAAGAAATAGATAACAATTCCACATGTATGATAATTTAAAAAGAAAAATGAAAAAAAAAATACAGTAGATCTTCAATCAAAATCACATAGGAGCTGCAATCCAGTGACTGTTTTAGAGTGCTTATGCTTTTTAACTATCTAAAAATGGAAATAACTATGACTCCCCAACATGCTGGGACAGCTGGGGGCTTTCTTTAAACACTTTGCAAAATAGCACTCTCTCTTACTGCATGAGCTCTTAATTTCTCTCTTCACAAAACCACACAGCACTTTCCTACAGTGCATAGCTGGGCAGTTCCAGGGCCTGCTTCTTCACACAAAGTCTTTGAAAGACGACTGGTAACTAAACTTGGCTTAATTAAGCTGACAATTTCACAGCTACTTTGAACAGCTCATTAACTGCAGGCCAAGGCTCTTTGCAGCCAAGGTTCCACAATACATCATAGAGTGAACCTGCTGACAGGAGCTACAACTTCCAACTCGTGTTTCAAGAGGTCAGATTTATTACTGAAGTCCTGCTTCTTTTAAAACCAGTTCAGGCCTCCCATAAGAGACACTGAAAATACTTTGCTCTGCAGCACAGTGCTACACATCACTGCTGATAAACTCTGCATGTTAAAGGCAATGCTGTTTTACACGGGCTGCCAGGCTGAGAGTGGTGCTGGGGTGAGGACAAGTGGCTGTGGCTGAGCTGTCACAGTTGAGGGTTTACTAAGTCAAGGGTTTGTATTCTACTTAAATTAACCTCAAACTAATTAGCAAACATCCTGTACATATGAATATAGCCCCTGGGTATCTGCTCATGTCTGTTCTAGGACAAAAGAATCTGCAGTTATAGCAATCAATTAATCTGTGTTTAAGAACTTGTGTTTAAACAAATTACTAGTGCTGGCCTCAGATCATTCCTTGAGATCAGAGGTCAAGGTTTCCCAAACCTATCTCAGACACCTATGGATATAAAGACCTCTTGCAACACCAAGCAAAAGCACAGGGGCAGTGCTGTAAGCCATAATCCCTTTACCCTGGCAATCCTCTGTCATGCTTTTTTCTCTACATGATTGTTTTATTGTTTTGCCTTAAAAAAATCATTAAACTATTTTAGGATGGGCTAAAGGATCCTCCTTTAGAAGAATCTCTTAGAAATTCTACTTGCTGTCTTGGGATGCCCTGATGTTGGGAAAGATGACGAAAAAAACACCAAACCCTTCACCCACATCCCCCTCTGTAAAATGGAGGGGAAAAAAGAGAAGAAAAAAAAATAGGTATGATACAAACCCTTGTACCTCTTACAAAGTGGCAGGAAGCAATAGCAGTCAAGCACTTAAAGATTCCCAAGTAATATTTCACATGAGTATTTACTGAGTCTACTGTTACAGGGGTAAGTGGAAACCAGACCCCAAAGTAGTCCAAGTGATTTGCCACAGCCAGGAAAACCACTCAGCTTTCAGGTGAGCTCAACACAACTCACTTCCTTGGTACCTTTGTCCTGGAATGGAACAGCCCTGGCACAGCAACTCCTAACAAGTGGATGCAGCTGGGTACTTCTCTGATCAGTCAGCTGGGAAAAAAATGTAAGGGACCATTGACCAAAAGCATCAGGTTTCCTGAAGGGGTTGATAGTTCTTCTTTGCAGGTCATCCGTGGAGAAAGGACAAGAGACTACATGGCCTCACTGCCCAACACACACTGGAGAAAACAACAGACTGAGGAAGACTCTGTCCTTGTTCAAACTGATGATGGGAAAATTTATGAGGTTTCTCAACTTTTTAGGACAAATCACTTTTCCATAACTAGTTAAATATCCCTGTGGAGACGAGTGTGACTTCTGCAACTAAACCATAGGGACCTCTGAGCCTTGCAAGTGCTGGACCCCACCACTTACACTCTCCACTGGCCTCTGGTCTTGGTTTAATTTCAGAGGGACTGACAGAGCAGTGCATCGTATCAGGGAGGCACTGATTGGGTGCACAATAAATCCTGTGCACCCAAGAAAAGGGTGAAAATCACAGCTAGCTATTAACACCCACAGCCTGTACTTCCTAGCACAGCTCAAAAGAAATGGAAGGAAAGATTGCCATTCCCTGATCCTGCACCAGGTCTGTTTCATTTCCACAGTCCTTAAAATTCTCTGGTTTGCTTAGACTTTGTAAAAGAACCAAACAAGGTTACCCCACAAAGCAGAACCTTCCCCACGAACAGCGTCCCACAAACTGAGCAGGCACAGCAGGAGAGAGTTTACATTGCTCAAAGAGCACAAGAGAGCCTTGTAAGAGCTCTTAGCATCAGAACAGCCAAGATAAAGTTAGCAGAAAACTTCAGAGCTATGTAACCTCCAAAAAGAAATTGCTTTCAGTTCAATGGCAAAATAAGAGATTGCAATTTCAGCTTGCTTTTTTTGACAGTCCAGCTACAAATCTCACTGTAAGTAATTCGTAAGAGAACTTAGCTTTTTAGAAAATGTGAACTTCAGTCACACTTCTCTGAAAATTTGGTGCTTGGCAATGTTCCCATGGTCACACTGTGACCAGAGGCTAAGTCAGAGGATGTGACAAACCTCTGGACTTCCCACACCTCCCACCAACCACTGGCAGGACTTGCTCCCTCTGCCCCACTCCCACTCAAACTCTGAGGCTCTGCACTGATACAAGCAAACAAGGGGAAAAAAAACTTCCAACTGTGTTGGGAAAAAAAAATCCAACTTACAAACAGTGAGAGTAGAATTATGTTTCTCAGGAAACCATCATAAGCTGATACATCAACATTTAACTCTCGGATCCAAAAGTATAGAATGCCCAACAAAATTTATTTTTTTATTATTTGCTACCAATCCAGCAGACTGCCACTACTGCCTGTCCTTCAGGGACAGACAGATACTGCCTCTGCCCTTCTCACCAAAGCCAAGGGGGAGAGGGATAGGTCAGCTTCCTCACTGAGCAGCTTCATTAGTTCAAGGAGTTTTTAGCAGATGAACAAGGATCATAAAAGCTAAATCTCTCTTATCTCCATCTGGTTTTTCCTACCAGGTACCACTGCCAGAGGCAACTGCTTTTTGGATAAAACTTGGTTCCCAACAAGCTACTGCTCTAATACATTCATTTCTAATAGTTGTAACATGCAATAAATTTTCAGAAAACATAAATCCCTCCTAAAAATTAAGAAGCTGCCCCATAGTGAAGTATTCCATACGTTGGAGAAGACACAATGTGACATTACCTGCTGAGGGAAGAAGTGTCATTGGTAGGCTTAGGGGCTGTGGGTGACAGCAGTGTCACAGAATGTGAGCTGAGTGTTCTCCTGACAGATCTCAGTTCCACAGCATTGCACAACAAGGAACAAGACCACCTCCAGAACTGAGCACATGCAATAGTTGACTAATTGATAGTATGAGCAGAACAGCCCTTTCATCTGAAATTCTGCAGAAAGCAGGCCCATTCCTGCCAGAGACAAAAAGGAAAACCCCAAATACTAAGTAAAGGAAAAGTTCCAGCAGCATCACTGGAAGCATGAAGCAGTGCCTGAGTTCACAGGACTTCTTTCTTTTGTTAACAAAATAAAAGTTGTTTGGATTTGCAAAACCCCTTCTGCCTGGCTTTGAAATGTTTCATTCCTCTCAAATACCAATTTTACTCTCAGGTTTTTTTCATCTGGAGGACACTCTGACGTATGTATGAAAAAAAAAACTAGCTACCCTGGTCATGAAGTCCTCTTCAGAATACAAACCCTTATTTAGTTTCAATTCATGTCCCCTGCTTTCTTCTAAACTCTTTCATTGGTTCCTGGTCCCTGCAACAGTATCTGCAGAAACAAATACCTGAACCATTCACACTGGTGGTGTTGCAGTGATAAGTATGTGCTAACACTGGTTTGGAAATTATTTCTCCATTCATAAATTCCCCGCAAGAGTACAACTTTTCATTGCACTCGTAAACCAAGTTTTAAGGACATAATATCATATTACATGCCAAAATGTTGAAAAATCTAAAGTAAATCAGTATGTTCAGACTGAAGCCAGAAGATGAAGAACTCTTCTCAGTTTTGTACCTTTCAATAGATCCCCTGCATCTTTCTCCAAAGCACACTCTGCTGAGAGCTGCTGGAGAAAAAGCCCTGCACACACGGGCACAGCCTGGTCTGAGGGCAGCCCTTGTGTCCCTGGGGCCCTGATCCTGCATGGCACAGAATTAAATTAACATCAGGTGGAAACAGACAGCAAGCTGGCCAGGCACTCACACACCAGCCAGGGCAGGTCTGGATCACCACTGCATCTCTGCTTACAGAATGATCCTCAGGTGTCAGTGAAGAACACAGGTACAAAAAATGTGGGGGGAAAATCCTTTGGAATGCCTAGAAATTTAAGGTTTTAACTTCAAGAGCCATCACTCTCAACGTTACTCTACCTAAAGCCACAGCCACAAACCTTGAGCCCAAAGATCTTAACAGGGTTGAAACCTGTCATTTCAATAAGAATTTGGCTCACTAATAAATCAGTATTTGAAAATAATGCTTTGGTTTGAAAAATAAATGGCAGGTATCTTGCCATCAATCCCAGTGCTATATCCACACTTCAGTACAAGCTCTGGATTCCACTATTTACAGACCTACATGCTGATACTCACCCTATGCTGAAGTATTTGAGTTAAAGCTCATGGAAAAGTGCAGATTTTACCAGGCAGCTGAACTGTGTGCAGGACACACCACTTCTGTTTCAAGTTACCAGAGTAATAGGTGTGGCTGTCCTCAACAATTTGTGGAATTTCTCACCAAACTTATGAAAAGTTATGAAGGAAGGAAGGAAAGGAAAAAAACCTCCCAAACTTAAAAATTGGAAGGAAGAGCAGACTGTATTCCAAAAAGAACACATATCTGCAAACTAATCATCTCAGGCCAACATTGATCTTGACCTACCTACATATCCCACAGATATTTTTGTGCATTTAAACCTGGAATTAAAACCACTGCTGTAAAATAGAGTTCTACAGCTCAGTGTCAGAAGAGCCACAACCCTGGTAACAGTGTGAATGAAGAACATCTTTCTGATGATGCAAAAGTGCAGCTACTCCTAAATACTGGAAGACTGCATTCAATGCAGATCAACGTTCTTTTGTTGTGCTTTAATTAACAAATTAGTGTAGGTTTTTTTCAAATAAGATTCTTATAAAGAAAGTTTACTTTGCTGATCACTTATTGAGGTTGTTTTTCTGATTAAATTTTATTAGAGATAAAAGAACCTCAGACTCAAAGACAGAGTAGGATAGTAAATATGTAACTTTAAAAATAAATTGTCTTTTAATGGCAAGTAAAATGGGGCCTCCTAAAGTTTCCACCGCATCCCAGCAGGGAGCTAAAGGTCACTGCTAACTCAAAATGAAAACAATGGGAAGTAGAGGATGCCATTCTTTCATATTTGTCCAGTGATTCTGTGTTTTCTTTGTATGGATTTACTTAGGAAACTGGGAAGTCTAAAACACAATGAAAATATTTCAATGTCACCATTTTCCCCATAATAAGACCAATAATCTCTTCATGTCACTATATAAAATGTTTGATTTACAAAACAAAATACATCTTCCTTGAAAAAGGTATATTAAATGTTTGGTTTCCTATGCAATTTCCAAATTAACATGCAAATTTATTTTTTTTTCCAAAAAAAAAGGGTGCGTTCTCATTTCCAACAAAGAAAAAGACACAACTTAAATACGTTAAAATATTATTTAACAAACAGATTAATATATATCCTGATTTTTAGAAATCCTTGAAATATTATCAGTTTAGTTAGCTCAGAAATGAAGGACCCATCTGGCCAAGATTTTCTTTACATCAACAAAAATGTTATCCTAATTTCTCGGGATCTAGTGCTCAAAATCAGATAATAAAGTGGGAGAACCAAAAGCCACATTTCCTCCCATTCCAAGCAAGGGTGGGAATTCTTATTTGAATTTATTCCCTCATGCTGGAATCCATCTTTTTCATGAGCAACATTTTATTCCCAAAACTGCTTTTAAATCTTGAATATTCCTTTTTCATTCCAAGCTCCTCTGCTGTGCAAGGACATTAACTCTACATTTATCTGCAGACTACCTTTAAACACTTAAAACACTATCAAAACCCATCTCACATTACCTTGTCTACCACATTCAAACCAGATATAACCTAATTTATGTCAACACATTTCCATGCCATAAAGCAGGTTCTAGCTCTCTTCCTTTCTCCTGGAACAAAGCCATACATGTGGGAGCTGGCTTACAGAATGCTGAGCCTTTTACTTGATGTAGAGTGACAGAGTTACAGATTTTACAAGAAAGAGAAGAAAAGGGCCTGGGAGTTTGGTTGGAGGCCAACAGCACAACCCATGGCAAAGAGAACGGTCTGGAAGAACGCACAAATTACAGACTTTGCTATTTAATTTCACAGTGTGTGTGACACCATCATTTATTACATTTTGGCCCTAAAATGGGTATCAAGAAAGAACCTGAAAGGGGCTGAATGCCGAAATCTTTTTGCAAAGCAGAGGACTTTAACATCACTTCCTTGGTGTCTTTGAAAACTTAATAATCTGACTCTGGGCAATAAAACTATTTAGTATGTCATGCATATTAAAGCTATTCAATTTGTAGCTTGTCATCCCATGCCAATTTAAATTACAGTTAAATGATGATAGTTCATTATTTTACCCAAAGAACAGATAGCAATGTGTAGAATGCCATGGGACCAAACAAATTCCTACTGAACCTCCTGGATGAATGGGTCTTATATACAAAAATACTGAAATTCACATGGAAAACTGAGCTTGGGACATGAAATCATCCTCTGTGATTAGCAACCTTGGAAACACTCCTAACAATGTTTTATTTCCATTTATGGCTGGTAAAGCAGTTTATAGTGTGGGCATATTATATCCATACACACCACCAAAATAGAGCACGATGCTAAATGGCTCTCCTACATGTGCAGGTACTTCTAAGGCCCCCTGATAAAATGACAACTTACAAAAATCTTGTATTGAAACTATTTCACCTTGAGGCCAGTCTTCTCATTATCATACTTGCTTTAAGTTTCTTTCACTTTTTGCTGAGACCTAATCAAAGCTTTAGCTGTCTATCTCACAAAATACTTCTTTCTTCTTTGAAGACTCATTTCAAAGTCAGTTGAGATTCCAACTGCTCAAAAAGTGTAATATTTTCAGTGTATCACTACTATTGCTTAAGTAACCCAGTTCTGGAGTCCTTTCTCAATGTGACAACCAAGAGAGGTGAACAAATGTTCATATAATAACTAAAACAAAACAGCTATTTATCACTGTTGGTGGTGGCGACTGCTGGATATAACAATTTCAATGGATGTTAAAAATAATTCTCATTCAAATACCTCTCCCTTTCTTGACATTTACTTGAACATGAGGAACAAATATGCATGCAAAATGGAAAGCAAAACAGTTTCCAAACAGTATTTTTTCTTTGATTCAAATGAACCATGAACAACTTTCTTAATAAGACATTCTACATTGTCACATAGATTTTAAGCATCCTCTAATCTACAATTCATTGGATGAGAAGTATTTGCAAGCAGGTGTAACCATTTTGCATCTTTAATCCATACTTAAACTTAGCATTTTGGATGTAAAATCTGAATTGCTGGTATCTTAAATAACAAGGCAAAGCTGTTAACTTGCATTGGAATTTCACACCACATGTAATATTGGGAATGGTAGAAATCATAAATACATCACCTCTTGTTATTCTACCTGGCTTCTAAGTAGAAAATTTCTCACTGTAGATGCACTTACGCTTCAATCTAAGCCATACAATTAAGAATACAACAAGTAAAACACAATAAGAAAAATATCTAAAACTGCAGAAATAAAGACTTGGTTTTAATATTTTCTCTATCAACAGATTCAGGTGGTATTAAAGGAAAAGCTTAGTACTTAACTACATAAAATGGCCAGGGAAAAGACACAGAGCAAGCTCAGACAGCAGCATTGAAGAACAGTGGGAAAGGCACAAGAATTTTCAGCTGAAAGGAGTTTCAGTGAAGTGTTTTTTACCAACAGTAAATACTTCAAAAACTCAAGGTCTAACCTCGCTTGTCTCAGTCACTCACACCAAGAACTGTCCTCAGATGCAGTGACACATTTTGCATGAGTTGGTTTGCATGACAAGAAGAGATACCAATAATAATGCTTTTAAAATTGAAAACACAGCTTATGTTGTCTTTGTAGTGTAGCCATCTATATACTGCGAGTGATTTATTGTTTGGGTTTTTTCCAATTTACATAACAAACAACAGGAAATTTTAGAAGATAAAAATTAAACCTAAATATGAGCCCAGTTCACGTGTTACTACACCACTTCACACAATTTAAAAATTAGACTCCCACCCCTTGGAAGAAAGGGTTTATGCCTTATAACAACAGCATTAAAAGTTTCAGTCTGAAAGTCTGGAGCCCTAAAGACTGAGAAAAGTTCACGTATCTCAGCGTGGGAAGGATCCTCTCAGTGGAAGCAAGGATCTCTGTAGAGCAGAGCTGACGTCAGTGGAAGTGGGAGGGAAATGGGGATGGGAAGTTTGTCGGGAAAATGATTGAGGACAGTTTCAGTGGGAACAGGGAGGATTCAAGAGAGGGTGGATGGCCTCAGTGGAAGCATGGACAGAAAGTGTGGGAGTATCAAAGGGAGGGAGTGCTGGTGTGTTTCAAGGGAAAGGAATTACCAGACAGGGAGGAAAAGAGCAGACAGCTTAATGGACTAAATAACGTGCTGTTAACTGCTGAAATGAGATCCACTTCAGCACTGCAGGTGCCATATAGCATACAGCCTATGCAGAATTATGCAACGTGCGTTTGCAGTGACTGCAAAATTCACAGGCAATTTCAGGGCTTGAATGCAGAATACTTACCGGCTGTAGGGGCACGGATTTAAACTGGCTGCCCCACATCAGCTGATAAATCAAAAGACTTTCACATTTGGTCCTTCTGACTTGGGAGTAACTTTAATTTCAAACAAAGGAAGTTTGGATTTTCCCTCTGATCCCCTTGCACCCAAATGCACTTATTTCTGTATGAAATGTACCCGACAGGGAGAGTTACTCAAGGAGAGAGGAAGGAAATGTTACATACGTAAAAGAATGACAGAGCAAAATCAAGGTGCTACAGTGTATATTAATGCACTGGAGAAGAGCCACACACACACAGGATGCTGGGATAGCAAATGATTATGAATATCCAAGCCAATTTTAAATAAACGCCCATGAAGTCCTTATGCCTTTCAGCATTTATTCCACTTACGTTATAGATTAAACAGTTATTACTTTAAGGGTGTTTAATCAGGTTTCTATAAATCCAAGTACCTTTATCACAAATTCAACTACAAAAATACCTCAAAATCATAACTAATATATATGAAAAGGACAGACTGTCACAATTTTGAGTCCACTTCTTGGAATTTTTAGAGTTAAAACAAAAATCAGGGAAACTCCTCTTTGCAACAGTACTGGTTAAGTGTAATTTGATATTCTTTACATAGCACTGGATAATCAAACCCCAGTCCTTGCATACAAGTCCTGCTCATCTTTCACTAGCACAGGGTTTAACCTGCAGAGGCAATACTCTGAAAATTAAGGGAAGAGTTTCCATGGCTGGTTCACTGTTTAAATACGACACTTATTCCAAAATGCTCATAATTTCCAAATAAAAGCCACATATGAAAATACTAATTAAGGAGGGAGATCCAGGTGCCATGACCTGAAAGAAGTCTTCCATTGCTCACATACTGTCACCATATTCATACACATAAGAAATAAGAATTACAGCATTTACCTCTGCACGCGCACACTTTCAGGATTATTCTGCAAATTTGGGTGGATTAATTTAGGGTTCCCCATACTAGAAAAGAGCACATCACTTTTTCAGCTACAGATTATAAATTCATGCAAATCACAAAATACAGTATGCTCACACCACCCATTCAGAAAATGATCCTCTGCTATTTGACCAGGAGAAAGATATAACAAGACAGAAACACAAAACCAGAGTAAGTCAGGGGTTAATTAGCAATAGATGCAATGCCAGTTTACAAGTAACATAGGAATTTTTTCTTTTTTTTCTTTTATGTTTTTGGACTTGTCAAATGTGCACTATAGCTAGCAAATTGATTCAGTAAATATTATTGCACTATGTATTATACATGTTTTAATAAACTTAACACTAATGCCAGGCAAAGTGAAAACATGAAATTTACACACAGGCCAAGTTTTGTTCATAGCTCTAACACAGCACTCTGTTGGCCTTAATCTGAGAATATACAACAATTTAAAGCATCCTGAGACCAAGTGAAAATGTCATTCAGGCAGATTACTGGTGATACACACAAATTCTGGGTGACACCACCAGTGCCCAAAACACACCAGGTTTGTAGCATTTCATGTCTGTGTGAAGGAATCCCCAGGGCCATAAAGAGTGTATGACACTCTGAGAAATAGCAATGGTTCTTTGTAGCAGAACTCCTACAGTTCTTCCTCAAATCAAAAATCCTTTTAATTACAAAACAGCACGACATCCTGCCCAATGCTGCTTTTGCCATCAGGAATTTCAGGCTCCTGCACATTGTTTTCAAGTTTCTCGCACTTTCTTTCTTTCCAAACAACTTCACTGCACTGTGAAAACGTCTCTGCAGTGATCCCTCACTCTGGCACAATCTCTGAGACAGCACAGTTATTTAGCACTCTAAGAACTGCAAATCTGGTTGTGCTACACATGCTAATGATAAAAGCAGAGAAAGAAACACCACGCTGCCTGACAGCTCTAAAGACTATTACAAGGTTCTGCACATGAAAATAATGTAGAAGTGATGCGTCCAACAGATTTTGTATTCAACTGATCACAAATAGAGCTCCACTTTCATTTCTCAAAACCCATCTTTCATAGAACTGTGCTAAAGAGTGATGACAAGGGCAGAAAACGTGACTGAGTAATAAAAATCTGAGTGACTGAGTGAGATGACAGCATGCATACAAACCAACAGCAACCTATAGTGCCTGAGTGAACTATCCAAACATAGTAACAAGAATTTGTACAAAGTTCTTGAAGGTGAACAACAAAATTTAAAGAAATTAAGACTGTTTCCCACACATGCTTCTGGAAATGGCATTGAAGGATTTTTCCCCTTAAACAATCACAGAGAAGACAAATTCACAGAACAAAAATTTTAAAATACTGGTTTTGATTTAGGTTTTGTAACGTGCAATTATAATCAGTATTAAAAATTCAGCTAGCAAGACAATTGTCAGGACTTTGATGACAATTTAAGCTTCCTCAGTGTGGTTGCTGTGTTAAACATGCCGTGAGCACCTCTATCGCGTGTGAACAGGGCCGTAAAGTTCATATCCTGTGCAGTGTTGTTAACACAAAAATTTAGTTTAGTACAGCTTCATGTTCTGCGTTAAGTATTGTTAATTCCTCCCTAGCTCAGTACTCTCAAAGTGTCTGCTACTTTTCTAGACTTTTTTAAACTATGAAACCTATTAAACTATGAACAAAGATTACTAAATCTGAAGGAAAACGAAGAAAATCACCCACATAACTGAAGTAAATTATTGCAGGTCAATACCCTAGAAGTCGTCTTAATAAGCAAGTAAAAAACCCTAAGAAAACAATAAATCATTAGAGTTTCTGTTAGTCTGTAAAACACTTGACATTCAGCTAGATCTCAATTGCACCTCAAGCCTCTATCTTATATTTACAGCGTGTGTATCTCAGTTCTTATCACAGCATCCAGAACAGATCAGCCATGTTATATAATATCCCCAGGGCTGCTACAATGTGATTTTTCTTACGTTTGCAACTACTCATTTTTACAAAATAAAAATAGTTTCTAAAAAAGAGCAAACGTAATCCAAACCTATAACATTAGGAGCTAAAGTACAACCCATAAATAAACAGTCCATCGATAAAAAGCAAACAGACAAGCAAGCACTCCACACCACTGTCTCACTTCCAAGAAAAAAATCACAAACCACTTTTTTTTTTCAGTATGTGCCTGTCAACCCCTTATAGTCTTGTGTCGTACCTCTACTCAAAAGTATGGGTGCAAACACATGGGGAAAAATGCAAAAAAATTCCCTATTTGCAGCAACAGACAAGGTCAACAAGTTGTTAATGTAAATCAGTACCCAGAGCAAAACACGCTGCCGCTCTCCCTTCAACTTTCCAAATGGGAGAGGTATGCAAAGCGATCAGCCCAGCTCGCAGATCGCTTCGGACCGCGATCTGCCCCCGCTTCCAAAGGGGACAAGCACGAACAGCCCCGCGGGACGACCCAGCACCAACACGGGGGTCGGCGCAGCCCCACCGCGGGCGGGGACCCCCAGCTTCGGAAACCAGACCCGTGCCCCCGGCTCGAACGACCGATGGAGGACAATTAACATCGCTCTCCTTCCCAGAATTAGGAAAACTCATTTTGTGGAATGAAGAAAGAGGCTTGGGTATCTCTACAAAGTCGCCAAGACACTGATTAGTTCATAAACGAAAGTAAAGCCCAAGGCAGGAAAAGCTCCCGCACATGGGCAGGGAGACTCCTTGGGCTCGACCGCTACAGCCAACTCCTGTTCTGAGAGAAACAGTGCTCGTGTTTAGCACCCTTTTTACCTTAACATTGGATCTGCCGGTCTGGGCCTCTGCCTCCATGCTCTGGCTGTTCTCCCTCTTGTCTTTCTTAGAGGAATTAGTCCTCGTCTCATAAGTGGATGTGTTGTAGCATTTAATGAATAATCCCGGGACGGGGTTGCCTTGCTGCTGTTGAGACATGGTTGTGTTGGTCTGGTGAGGGAAATTGTACTCCTCAGACTCATTGCTACTGTGACAGATCACTCTGCTGTCAGAGAGGTTGGTGCTTGGAACACAGCCCATGCTTTGTGGCCACCTGGGGAATACTTCTAAATTGTATATATATACGTGTATATATATATGTATATATATCTTTCCTTCCCGTTGATATTTTCCCCCTGCTTTATTTTTTTTGTTAACAGGTTGAATCTCTCTCCTGCGTCTCCGCTACACTCTGAAGCATTGCCATCGGTCCCCTTCTACACCACCAGAAACGTGTCTGTTCTCCTCGTCCTCCAGTGAAACAGGTCCTTTTAGCTCAATCTCAGCAGTGGGCTGGGGAGCTGGAGGGGAGGGAAGGGGGGAAATCAAGAACCGGTCGACTTCGTATTTTCACAGATTATTATTAATTTGTCTAAGCCATCTGAGAATCTTGGTAAGGTTTTCTCTCCTTCTTGTAAAAGCAGGGAAAAAAAAAAAATTCAAGAGCAAAAATAA
>WEIU01002273.1:456144-488161 GCA_013389925.1 Aegithalos caudatus
CCGCGGCCCCGCACCGCCGCTCGCAGCCGCACCGCAGCGGGGCCCGCACCCGCTCAGGGCTCGGGGTAACCCCGGGACGCCGCCTCGGGGAGACAGCGAGCGGCTGCTCCGTCAGACGCCTGGTGCCCTTCTTCAGAAACCGGACAACGGACTCGGTTGTTGCTTCCCATCGTTTTCCTTTCCGACTCTGCCCATGCCAATTTCTTTGAAAATATTTTTGAAAGCGAAGCCTGTGAAAAGGGAAGATGGTGCTATGGGTGGAGCCAGGCCCCGGGGCTTGGGAAATCAACTGCAGGCAGACTTTTCCTGGAATATGTATGTAAAATAAACCTTTTCTGTTTCTGTATCATACAAAAGTAACTATGCTTCCTTATCCTATAGATGTGCTGAGAGACTAGATGTCTGTATGTACTTTAAGAGAGAACACGCTGTATTTAAAACCCTTTAGACACCATGCCCAGGGCAAGACAAGTTACTGCCATAGACAATTCATGTTCCACAAGTACCAGCCCAAATGCAGCCCAGGTTCAACAACACGTACAAAACCGTACTCTACCACAGACCACCCGATGGCATCTTCACATGCCTTTCACTTTTTTTTCCACTATGTCATTTGTAGCTTCTACTACCTTTATTTTCAATGACTCACAGAGGTGCTTCTCCAAGGTCCTGCCTGTTTTTACTAGCTGAGGAACAGCTCAGAGGCAACAGCAGTTTGGGGAAGGCCCAACCTAACTTTAGATTTAGGAACATGGTGAAAACCAAATATCAGAGACGTGACTCATCAATAAGCTCCAGCATTTGAAGAGGGAAAAATGATGTGTTACACAAGGAAACTGTTTAACTTACTCCAGTTTTGTACCACGAACACAACACTTCTGTGGTCCCCAGGCAAAATCATTGTGTTTCAGAAGAATCCAATTCAGCTGAACTTCTGTGCATTCAGGACAGCCACACTTTTAACTCTACCTTAGCTACATGACAAATGCCATCAGGTCAGAATTAAAAGCAAAACGTACAGATAAGTGCTGACTATGGACAGCAAGAATGGAAAGAAGCAGCTTTTGACTCATATATGTAACAGCATCAGTTGATCCAGATGAGAGCACCTTGTAAAGTTGAGAGATGCAAAGCCAAAAGTCAGTGCTTTTGAGAAATGTGGTTTTTCAGGATAACCACAGTACTTGCAATGCAGAAATGCTTTTATTTACTTCTCATAATTGCTAGCATTAAAGGCTGGAAAATCAAGTCTTTCCTTCCCTGATGTTTCTGCTACTGTGCAATTTCAAGTATAAGCAATAGTCACATAAACTTCATCCGCTCCATTAGTTTAGCTGATCTGTACAGCCTGTTAGAACCAGAAAAAGAAGTCAGCTTCCTGTGCCCTCTCATCACTTCAGACACCCACTTAATATAAGCATTTAACAGTGAGCAAAGGAAAAGGCTTAACATACCCATTTGAAACAGTGGGCACAGTTTGGAGATGGATCTCGTCCTCATTCTTTCCTTTACATTAAACATTATTTACTAGATGCCATTAATAAGAACACACATATGTGCAGCTATAAAAAGACTGTGGAAGAAGAGAATGCTACAATTCCTACATGTGCCATTAAGCATAAGTGCAGGCTCCCTTCCTCAGCCCTAATGGATCTGTCAGCAAAACTGCTATTGCACTTTATTTCTGGTGGCACTGGAGGAGTCAGAGACAGCAAAACTTCATTTTCAGGGCTGCACATTCAGTTTGCAGTGCTGACACCTAGAGTTAAGCTTTCTACTTTGTAAAATAAATGGGTCTGGTTTGCAGGTACATAGAGATGAAATGTGCGAATCATGGTGTCATTTAAAAACTAAAAACAATATCAGAAAACGTCTGCTTTCCACCTTGAATGCAAACAAATTCCCACTCAACTAATACAAAAATTTATGTAAATGACAGGCAAATACTGGGAGGAGGGGAGAATGCTTTCTTTGATAACAGCATGACAAAACAAGAAAATGTACATGCAGATATGATGTGCATGAGCACTTTGCACTTTTAAAGTTTTTCCACAACTGTCCACTGGCAGGTTATTACTGATTATTTCTACAGCCTAACTTAATGAAAAAACCAAACCAAAACAAATCCATTTGCAAGAATTTCAGATGAGAACTCACACTGCCTTGAATGGGAGGATGAGATGAGACTGAATAATCTCTTAGTAGTTTAATAAAAGCCATTGAAAAATCACTGGAGTTACTGTTACACTGATAAAATTTCAACTAAAGACAAAAAATTGCTGTTTGAACATGACACTGGCACTGGAATTGTCTTGTTTCTCTACAATTTGGAAACACTGGTGCTGGATTTTATTGCCAATAGAAAAATACAGTTGAAAGTATAGATTTACTCAGAGCCTAGAATCAGAGAGAAGGGGTGAAAACATCAAAATTGTTGCCAATAGCTGTAATTTGTGACTGCACTGCATGAAGTGAATGGATAAAGGGCCTCGTTCACACTTACTGCTGAAGTGTAGCTCAGGAAATGGTGGGCCCTATTATGAAAAAAAAAAAAAAGAAATCATGCAAAATAGCAGAGGAAGCCTAGGAGTGTAGACACTGGCAGATTAGGGCTGTGGGGGAAGTGCAAGGTCAGTACAGAGTCAGTAAGGGAGAGGTCAGAATAGAACTAGCTCTAGGAGACAGCTGGGGGAATGAGAAAGGTTATTTATGGAGAATAAGGTTGAATTTCATTCAGGATTGCAGAATAAGACAGAATGCTAGGAAAGAGCTTGGAATGATTATCAGCTTCATCTGCAGACAAGTGGGGAAGATCAAAGCATTTAGAGAACAAACACATAAGTGTCAAAATTTAAAAGGATTGAAAAGACACTATTCAGCCACATCCTCATCCTCCTCACAGAGAAATTTTACAGTATATCCTGCATGTTTTTGACAACAGACTGAACAACACTGCCCCCCAGATATCCCCCACATCTGCTATCTCCCCCCAAATTTCCATAAGCAAAACCACTTCCCTTGATGTGTGAGCAGTGTCCTTGCATTTCACACAGACCTTGACCAATTCCCATTGCACATTTTAAGACTTCATGCGTGAGCACTACTGGGACAGTTCACTCCTGTCCAGTTACACAAAAATGCATGCAAAGGCCCAGAACAAAAATTTGTTGCCAAAATCCAATTCTAATAATACTTCAGTACCCAAGACACAGGCAGGCAGAATTGTGCAGAAGGAGTGATGGACTAACATCTGCATGAACAACAAATATCACTGTCCTTTGGAAAAGTGTCTGTCCAGAAAAAGCAGAGTGAGCATGACTGCAGTCCTGTGAGCACAGGCAGCAGTCTTGGTAAGAGATTACTCTATGTTTTTTATTGCTTCACCCCCCAAATCAGCTGTATGTTCCAATTGTGTCTTTTGGCCTTCTGAAAAGTTAGGCAATCCTGTTGGTCTCTAGGCCAGT
Organism: Aegithalos caudatus; assembly: GCA_013389925.1. Taxonomy (NCBI): domain Eukaryota; kingdom Metazoa; phylum Chordata; class Aves; order Passeriformes; family Aegithalidae; genus Aegithalos; species Aegithalos caudatus. The sequence goes on from WEIU01002273.1 coordinate 459,609, forward strand.
GAAGGAGGCAGTGGGGGAAGGAGGAGGAGGAACTGTGGAAAATGTGCCAGCACACAAACAGCTGAATGGACTCTACAACACTAACTACTGGCACGTGCAAGCTGTGACAGAGTACATCTCTCCATCCCAAGATATTCTAGAAGGGGAAACAAGGACCATATGCTGCCTTAGCCACAGGTGAGTATCAGCATCACACCCCACGAGGGTACATCTGCTTGTTTGTGTATAAGCATCAGGTATCCTGGAACAGGGTGTTTTCAGGTGACAAAAGAGTAAAATATGTCCTGAGACAGCTCATCTCCAGCTCCTGGAATGTACAGAAGTACAATGAGTTAGTTTGTTTTCTGCACCACTTTCCTGATGTCCTGAAAAGCCCCAAAGCAGCTGAGAGCAGGCTGTCCTGCTGTCCTGGCAGGCTGTCCGGCTGCTGCTGTTGTGTAATTGCAATTGCAGAACACAGACAGTTGTCTGTACCACTTGGAAATCAGAGCCTTCAAGGCAGTCTAAGTCAGCAACTTTTTCAACTCTAGCACTAAAGACATTCAAGTCTAAAGCTCAGATACTTCGTGTATGTACAAGCTTCATCATCATAACTAGTGTCAGAACAGCTTTTGCAGCTGTGGTTTACACATCACAGCACTGCTCAGTGATGAGCAGGATAGTCACACTATTTCTTGGAGAAAAATGTACCCCCTTCTCCACTGTACCTTCTTTCCACTCCGAGTACCTTCTTTTCTGTCCAATGCTTCTCAAATTTCTCACCATTATACTTTCTCTACTTTGTTTTTAGTGGGCTCTCCTCAGATTGCCGAGGAGCAGATGTAGAGTCGAAGTGAGCAGATCTCTGCCACCCAACTTTAATGACTGGGCACAGGCCTTCAGATGCTGCTGCTCTCCCTCCCAGTCCTGCCTCCCCCAGTGTCTGATGCTCACCCCTAACTCATGTCTTTCCAGTGCTTGGAGCCCCACGGAGCCCAGGGAGTGCAGCACCTTCGGGATGCAGGAGGCTGCACTGATCACCCAGCTGCTCCAGCTCTGCCAGCTGCACAACCCAGCGGGGAGGAGGAGCAGCAGGAGGGGGACCTGCTGCCAAAGCAGCCTCCAACAGCTCCTGCTGCCTGGCCTCGCCTTGAGTTGACCAAAAATTTGTGGGGAAGGGAGGAACAAAGCAATGTCGTCCCCATGCACTCCCCTATAATTACCCTGTGCTTCACAAGCAGTATTATCTGTCTGAATACACAGTGCCATGCAGCCAGCTGTGACCATAGAGAATTAGCTGTTCCCCTCTTGGAGAATTTTCCCTTCTCTCTTCCTAAGTATTTTTAAGCCAACTTACATTTATTTAGCATGCAACCTTTTCAGTTTTTGATTTGCTAAACCAAGGATGACAATTGGTCCTTTTAGGTGGAGTGGTATAACCAAATTCTTACACTCTACAAGTGCCTGTTGTCCCTCTGCTTCCTAGGAGTATTGGATCTTTTTCTTAGCTAGTCAGGCTCAGCCAAAAGTGACCACAGCCTCAGGATCCTTCAGAGTCCTGAATTGGTTCCCAACACCACAAACCCCTATGTTACATTGTGGCTTGCCTAGATCCAATAAGAGAAAACAAAACTAAAACAAATCAGTAAAAGAAACAAGCAACTTGTGTCCTCCATCAGTAAGTCAGTTTCCTTTTGTCATCAGAGCTAGGACAAGCTCTTAGTCTTCATTGTCTACCCCAGCAACTAAAAGATCAGTTCAGGCTAACAAGGGAGTACTCACTCAAGACAAGCTCTCAAATCCACAGACTCCTTGCCCCTGAGTCTCTCCCAGGATCCCACTGTCTCCTGCCCAGCAGCCACTTTCTTGTTTGCTCCTGGTTAACCAGCAGCGCTAGTGGCCAGCAGCCTGCCTTCCTGGGCCAGCATCCTTAACCCTTCCCAAAGGCAGACAGAGCAAGAATGGTAAAGAGAACAACAAAATATGGAGCTAGAAACTCACTCCTGCTGTATGGCATCAGCAGAAGCTGAAAAACTCTCTTAAATTACTCTTTAAGACTAGACTGTACACCTGCAAAACAGATGGCTTTCATGGTGCTGAATTTATTATTTAAGGAACAGATACATCATCCATGGTCATACTGAACAGTGATTTATTAAATATTCACAATAGCAAAAAATCCCACGTCCTGGCTGTGAGATATATGTTCTTAAAATACTGAAACTACTGAAAAATTTATCTTACAAACTTGTCTGAATATAACACAGGGAATTGGACCTCATTTGAATACTTAACAACTCCTAGCTGTGTTCTCAAGTACATTTCCTTTCTTTGTGTCAAAACAATGCCTTTAAACACATTCAGTCATACCCAACTGTGTACAGTCCTTCCCCAATATTAAGTCTTTCTGTGGAGTATATATGCAAGCATAGTAAGAAACTGAACCCTTACTTAACAAAGAGGATCATACTCTGCCATCAACAGGTAACCCAGAGATGATTGTGAAGTTGATTATATCCCTTTTCCCAGGAATGTTTCACATCCATTCTTTCATTATAATCAGGCTCTGATTGTCCAGCAATGGCAGAGCATTTATCCAACACTATTCTTTTCAACTGTTTTTCCAACTGTATTCTCATTTCTGTAAGCTTCCACCAGGGAAGCTGCAGTCCTTATCTCTTGCCAACATGCAGTTCTGCATGCAGATAGTTGTAAGGAGGAAGGTACAAGAATCTCTGTGGTGCCATGGCACAGCACCCATAGATCATGGCTCTTGTAAACTCCATTTTATAGCTCTCTGTGCATCCCAGCTGAACAGCAGGAAAAGCAATACCACAAGAATTGTAAGAGGAGATGACAACTTGTGGGGGGAGATAAGGAGAAACCACACTCAAGGGAGAGGGCAGGCAGAAAAACCAAGCCATGGAAGTTTTCTGGGGATAGCTATTTAAAAAAAAAAGAAACAGACACAGGATGTGTTGGCAAGATAAATCATCTGAGTTTTTGAAAAGGGGAAGGCAGTCCTTGCAGGCTCACTCACCACAGCCCTAACAAACATAAATCTTACTCACATGGGCACCATCCTTCCCAACACATTCACCACGGCTGTCTGTAGCACAGCTATCACGGAAGGATCTGTCATATTAAGCAGAACAGCACTTGGCAGTTTGTGTGAATTATGGTTACAGCCAGCACAGCTGGGTGCTGCAGGGGTTGACAGGCTCTGTAACACAAGCACAATAGCAAGCACTAAAAAAAAAGAAATCTCCAAAATGTTTTGGGAACAGAGTTGAAAAATACTTTTAAAACTCATCCTTTAAATTCGTGAGACTTCCAAACAGATGGGGCAGGGAATGATCTGATGAATTGAGGGGGCTGATCTCATGGTTCAGATCTGTCTTGGCAAGGTCTCCTGGGTCTGCACTTACTGTGCCCAAATGGGTGGGTTCCTATACTCCAACAAGAGGATTTTTAATCCGTGCTCACTTGAAATAAGCTGCAATGCGACTTCTGTCTCCCTGATATGTGTCCAGGCACAGCTCCCCACTTCCCATCCCTTCACATAAAAGCCTCTCACCTTGGTGGCTGCTCTTATCTCCCACAAGGTCCAAATGCCAACACACCTTTACCCACAACTCTACTCTGGTTTACACTTCTGCTTTTGGGGAGTTTCAGAGCAAACCATTCCACACCTTACCTTTACAATGAATTAATGTAACCAAGTCAAAACAATCACTCCTAAATTCACTATCACAACAATCTGGACAAAGCAATTGAAGATTTATTCATCTCCTTGCACTCTTGGAAGTTCATTGGTCAGGTGTCAGAATTGTTTGAGAAGGTCAAGATCATGCCATGCACTTGCCTTCTCTTCTGAGCCCAAGCAGACTGCTTCCCTAGGGCTCAGCTAAAAATCACATTTTCCTTTTGACAGTCTTGGGCACCAAAAGAAATAACCACTTTTAAAAACAAAGCCAAGCCTTTAGGACTTCAGAAATCTGATTTACATTGATTATCCTTTTAAAAAGAAACTAAGTTAGAGACTTTGCATTTCACAGATTCACAGGGGAAAAGCTATGTGGCCTTTTAGGAGGGGAATTAAATTAAGAAGAAAAGAAAGTATGTACATAAGATGCCTATTGTAAAACAAAAGTTTTTTCCAAATACAGCCACATTCCTTTTTCAGAAGGAACAGCAAATCTCAGAAAAATCAGTCTTTCTCTGAGTAGAAATACAGGTATTCAAGAAAAATACTAAATGAAGTAACAGTTTAAATTCAGTTTACCTACTGCAGACTGCACAGACTGGTGCTGCACAGGGGCAGGCAGTGATGGCAGCTGTGTGGAACACTGTTACTCAGCTGTGCCTGGTTCTCCAGAGGATCAGTTCTGGGCAGCAGGAGGGTTATTCCCCAAATGCTGCACCCAGAGTTGCTCCTACTTGATCAGTTTTCACTCAGTGCTCTGACCCACCCATTCATCACACACAGGTGGGCAAACCTTGCCAGGGCCAACACCCTGGCTCACTGCCACCCAGGGGGAATTTTTAGGAAGTTCTGGGAGAGGGACATCAGGAAACACTGACCTACTCTTGCAGGTTTTCCCCCAGAATAGCAGCAGTTATCCTGGACTTACACCTGCCACTGGCTAAACAAGGAACCCTTCAGGTCTCTACCAAACTGTCCACAGAGACAGAAAGAGGAGAGATGTAACAGGCCCTTTACACCTGCAATTAATTTAGTGTCTAGGCAAGGGTCCAGTCTCACAGCTGAAGCTCTGGGTCCAGCTGTGAAGTATTTCACTGATTGTGTAACAGATGATCAAAAAGAAAAACAAAATTAAGAAGTAAATAGCAATATACTAAATTCCATCCCTCAAAGCATTTCCATCCAAGTTTTTATTAATATTATTAGTTAAGTAACAGAAATTAGTACTCAAGGGCTGTTTTGGAAGCACTCTGCTTGGAGAGAAACTTTAGGTGTACATACTTCAACTTCTTTCATGTAGATGCTGTTTTTAGAAAACAAACAAGAAAAATACAAACTCTCCTGACTGTCAGCTCAGTTGTTGAACATTTAAGAATGGAAAAGGACATTAGCCTACAATGACAATTAAAGGATTTTCATCACTGTATGAATTACCTACAAAATTACACACACAGAGGGAAATCACTGACACACAGGTTTAAATAAGATTGCAAGTGCTTTGTAAAACACGTTCCTTATTCGTTTGCTGGCTGTATTGGTTGCTTCTTAACATGCAAGAGAGAAATTAAATTATCACCCAAAGATAGCTCTGGGATACAAAGGACCCAGTGAAAGTGCCTGGGCTGTGGCAGCATCCTGGGCAGGTTGGGCAGCTGTGGTGTGAGGAGCTCGTCCTGACAGCAGCACAATGGCATCACCTCTGCAGCCCTCTATACTGTATGAGGAATATAAAAATACTCAATGTTTTCTCTTGGCAGCCCTCATCATTTCTACTTCTATTTAAAATTTTCTCACCCTTCTGTCACATGACATGTTTTTATTATCTTAATATAGGACCCTTTTGATAATATCAACACATTAAGAATTACTGTTATGTTTTCCCATCTGAGGCATTTATCTGATACTGCTATTTAAGCTGCCCTTATTAGGACAGATTGATCCCACCTTTCTCCCAGTATAGCATTTTGAGTTAGATCTTTGTATTTACAAGGCACTGGCAGCACTGGGCTTCCCAGAGGCACTGGGGGCAAAATATATCAGCTTGCTCTGCTTTCCAGTTGGATTTTCTGAATCTGCAGTGTCTGCTCCCATCCAGTGAACTTAACAAAGAATGGAAACAGAGATGAAGACTGCAAAAATTATATGAGTAAGAGAAAGTAAATTAAGCAGGACTTTTCTACACAGAGACTGAAGCAGAAATAAAAATTCTTTGCAGTGCTGTAGATTTCAGACAAAACCTAAATCCCCAGACCAGCTTCCCATCAGAGTATAAACTACATGTACTTTGGCCATTTTCTCATCAGTTTAAAGCCAGCATTATATTTGTTACAATGACAGCATATTTACTGATGACATCACTCTGAAAAACATTTTGGAAAGAGAAACAGAATTTTATTAGACTAAATTCACATTGCACAAACAATGTTTTTTCAATACATTTGTACCCCCTGCATTATTGAAATAAACCTGAGGTAGCTCCCATATCACAATATTCTTAAAAAAAAAATAAAGGCAGGAATTATCCTGCTCTTCCTCTGCTTGAGGAGAATGTGAACTTCTGATAAAAAATTTACTTTAGTTGCTCTGCCAAGTGCTAGGCAGAACTTGGGAGGATTAATGACAGGAATGGGCTGGAGACACGTGATTGAGTTAGCCTTGTTTGCAGTTCGGCTCCTTAGCAAGGTACAGCCTGACCTTAGGTGACTGTGGCTAAAAGGAACAATTATGGAGCTCAGCAGTTGAAAAAAAGGTAAAACTAAAACAGACAGACCGGAGCCATATAACTAAAAGAATTTAAAGTGTTCAGCTAAATTAGGCACATTAGGTTAGAATACATTACATCCAAGATTTGTTAACCACTTCAGTGAGAAAAGAACTTCAGAAAAGACTATAGAAACGATGGATTTCTTCTAGAACTGTACTTTAGGTGCTGTACTGCTTCCCTTTATCTCTTAATAACAAATAAAAGTAAACTTTCTTTTATCTAAAGTTACATGGCCCTATCACAGACATACTGGAACACATCATAAACACTAGTTGATTTATGGTTCTAATTCCTTAGAGATGGGAAAATATTGAGTGATTTGCTCTTAATGACCTGGGAAGTATTTGTCATTGCCCAGAAGCAAGGCTGTAATCTGACCTCTTTCATCAGTCTCCACCTTTTGAAGCTTCAGTGGTTTCTGGGAAATCATATATTTAAGACAGTTAGTATAGCCAAGTAAAATTCTGTAGTTTTCATGTGCAACATAACCTATGATTCTGCAGCGACACTTTACCTCTCCTAGAGTTAGCACATCTTGATCTGCACCAGTGAAAAAGCTTGAACTGACTAATGATCATCTAAAAAGTTTTAAACAAAACAGCTTTCTGATAAGAGTGCATTTCTCTGAAGGTCAGTTTATCAGGAAAATGCCAGTAATAGTCAAGTGAGATGACATTTAGTGTAGCAGGTTTGCTCCTAGAAAGGAATGTCTCCCAGCTTTTTTACTAATGGGGAACCACTGCAGAAAAAGGAGTTGGTGGCTCTGGAGCACATGCAGTGAGTTTATTCATATCTGACTTTATTTGGGGAATAACCTGACACTTTTGAGTGAAATCCAGAAAGAACCTTTACACAGCTGTACACGGAAACACTTCTCATCTCCATCTATTTTCTTAACTCTGCTTGTTTAAAAGACTTCCTAATTCTTGGTTGAGCATGGAACTGTTGGCATTTTCTGTATACCAATTCAATTCCTGTTCAAAGTGGGCCTTGGAGAGCAGCATTCCTGGTGGGATGGAGAGCAGGGCAGAGGTGTGCTGGTGTGCTCTCTGCAGCTGAAACACCTGGAGTGCCTGAGTGCTGGTACCCAGGCAAGGAGCTCTTGCATCAGGAGCAACTCCACTGAAGCCACTGGAGATGATTTTGATTCTCTATGTGATGTCTTTCAAATGCTGTTTGTGGGCACAGAAAAACACCAGAGACATGGCTTTGGGACATAGTCATCAAACACAGGCATCCTGGGACACTCACTGATGCCCACTGCAAGCCACAGAACACAGGCCTGCTGCCTGCTGATCTGCTTTGGGGAAAATTGCTGGGATTGAAGGAATTTATTTTGTTCTGTACTTCAAGGGCCTCCCGTGGCCAGGCGGGCGGGCCGGATGCAGCTGGAGCACTCCCTCCCTTTCCTGGTGCAGAGGGGAGGCAGGGAGGCCAAGCAAGACTGTCCAGAGACCTGGATGGGTCACTGCATTGTCTGGGAGATGGCATGCAGGGGGAAAATCCCCAAGCCCTCCACAGCCCAGCCTGCCAGGCAGGAAACTGGTGGGTGGCACCCATAGACCCTACTATTCCCACTTAAAGTAGCTATTTAGTCCTCTTTTCACTAGTGTTAAGTTGCATGAGTTAAAACTGGGTGGATGGACCCTGACAAAGAGCTTTTAAGCCTCCTCAGTGAAGACAGCTGGTATTTTAAGTAACAGGTTAGGACATGACAATAGCTCCTTGCACTGGTACAACTGGTTACTGACTGTAATTCTCAACAAAGATTCATACAATAGATTCATGTAGCCATAAAATTGAATAGATTTATAAGAAAATTCAGTGTTACCTATGAAGACAAGACAATGCAATGTATTAGCTGGGGCTGAGAAGACAATTTCACTGGTGTATGGCTCCCTCCTCACAAAACCAGCCGATGGAGGTCAGCTCATCCTCTTGGATATCCATCCTGGCTCAGTCAGACAAGAAAGTACTGTGACCTAATCCAACTCATCAAGCCCTGATCCAAACAGGAGATACATGGCAAAGGGCTTCTATATAAGGGGAAAAAAAGAGCTGGTGGAGTTCAGAAAAAAAAGCAGGATCAAAAGGAGTATTTTGTAGCACAGTTCAACTCATCAACACAGCCTGCACAGTGCCATCTTTGGCACATTATCCCACAGCATAAGAACAAAGCTAGATCCAAAAAGACAATTAAAAGGAAACCACACTATCTAGACAGGACATCTCTTCTGCAGAGCACTAATGATTAACCTTTGGAAACCACAATAATTTATTATGGAAGTAAAAAAGTACAGTGAAAGCCCAAAGATCATTGACATGAACCAGAAGTAGCCTCTGGGAGATGTACTGCATGCAGGAAAGCATTCCAATACGTACAGGCCATAGTCAGGGTCTGGATATATCATTATGTTTTGAAAAAAAAATAATGTTGCACCTTAAACCAAAAGGAAACTCACGTGAGATGAAGCTTGAAAACTCCCTGGAGTATACCCTGAGACAGCTCTCAATATAAATGAAAGAATCACCACAGTCTGGTTTTAGGGAGTCCCTCAGTACATGCAAACAAGCAAGGTGAGGTAACAGAATACTGTCTGAGTTTGGGATCTCTTTGCACAAAGCATGAGCTCTCTTTTACTGTAAATAGTGTGATCTGGTCTGACCAGTGGCTGATTGCAGAGCACTGTCTTGTTAGCTCACCTCTGGCCTTAACAGGTAGTTGCATGGAAAGGAAAACAGAAGTTAATGGACTAATTCATTCAATCTGTGTTTAAAAATCCCTCACTGCCCATGACTCCTAAGCAAACTGTAACAAACGGGATTTGATTCCCCTGCTTGTCTGACTTTGAGCATTCACACAATGCTCCCTGTTCACAAGGCCATCTTTGATGTAAAGCCACCATGCACTGGCCACTAACTCTACCTATATCCATTATAGGAACCCCTTGTGTAATATGCACCTTGCTTCAGTGTGCAAGACATTTGGTTCCCAAAAACACGATAGGATGGCTGCAGTAACCACTAACCAGACATGCTGGAATGCCTGAAAGTGTCCAAGATTAGTCATTTGGCAGCAGCCTTGAGGAAATGTAGCTTTACATATCCCACTCTGGACAGAAGGGTTTAGTGCTCAGGGCCTTCTGGCAGGTCTGAACCTGACTCCTTCCCTTGCAGAACACAGCACAGCTTGGATCAGCTGTCACTATGACAGCTAAAGCTGGGGTGCAACTGCCACAAAAATCTGGAATACTCACTTTGTCAAATCTATCTCCAGCATATTCTTTACTTCACCAAAAGAAACAAACCCAAACCAAAACAAACCCCTTCCTATCCTTGGCTTTGGTATTTATTTTCTCAGGATAATTTCAGCTTCTGTATTTGTCAAGTGAAAGGAAAATGCCTGTGTCACTTACGCATAGGTCAGAAATCTGGTGATTGTTTGTATATTATACAAGAGATATTGGATTAGAGAAATTTCATCCTGAGCTGAGGGCAACTAAACAAGGTTACTGAAGAGCAGTGTGCCTGCTCATCAGCTGTACAGATCCAGGCAAATGCAAGGTTGCATTTAGGTGCCTCAGTGCTGGCAAGACTGAGCTGCTGATGCTTGTTTGGTCACTGGAATTTGATGTAGGACTTGCATGGACCATCTTGTCAGGAGGGCTGACACCTGCACCTCGCTGCACTTCCAACAGGGATCAAGGGATGCAGTCCCCTCTGTGTAAGGTAAGCTGCTCCTAGGCCCCATCCATGCCAGGAATTGTGCACAGCACAGAGCCTGTGCTCTGACCACAGCCAAACTGGGCATTGCACCAGTGGCTCAGGAAGCCCTCCCCAGGAGCAGCCTGTCCTGCCTCACAGGCTCAGCCTGCCTGACCCCCAAAAGGACCACTTTGCTCGAGCTTAGTGCTGAGCTGAGGCAGAATGAGTCCCACTGCTCCAGAGCTGCAGTGCTCACCATGACACCACAAGCCTGGGCATCACACCATTCATTATGTGGGGCTGCCATGGCCTGAGCATTTCTGGTCAGGGCTGCAGAAAATGAACCAGTTAAGGCAGGCAGAAACCAGCAGCTGTCGTGTTTTTCACGTACTTAGCTGCAGAACTGGTCCTGAGTACTCCTGCACTCCGGACTGCACAGATGATATTCCTCCTTCGGTGTATGACATTCATGTGGCATTCCAATGGTGAAAGGAACCAGCACAACCGAATGGACAAATGGAAAAATGAATTGCTTCACGTTGATTTAAAGGAGATATTTAGTCATGCATGGGAAGGAAAAGAGAGAATAAGTGGCCAAAATAGAATGAAGCAATTGGAAACAGCTGATGCTTGATGAAAAGAAAGATATTTTCTGGGGTGAGAAATTTAAAAGCCTTGAGTATTTTGAAAGGGAAAATTATGTATAACTTTTTAATCCTTTAAATGGTGCCAGATTATCCAGAATCCACTCCAGAAAGGTCTCCTAAGCAGTTTATTCTAGAACTAAGCCAAAACCTTCAGCCAACTCTGGAAAATCTTATTTAGAGTCAGACTGACATATTGTGAGCTCATGTCACCGTTGGAAAACTGCTCCAGATGAAAGCATGAGGGAATAGTTTTGCTAAGGAGCCCCGGAGTTTTAGCCATTTGGTTTTTTGTTTGTTTGGATTGCATTTTTTTATTTTTTTTTAATTTTCAAGAAGAAAAGGCAGGAAAGGAAATTAAAATCGTTGATAAAAGAAAAAAAATTATAGAAGGGCTGAGTTACATTCTCTGATATTTATTACTGTCTTTCCATTTCACAAAGAGTGGACAAGTTTCATGCTGTACTGGAAGTGAGGGATTTCCTTTCCATGAGGTTGACATTAGTGCAGCTCCCATGCAGAGGTGAAAGACACTTCCACACTTCTGACCCACAGCACTTTGTGACTGTAAATGGGACAAACCAAATTGCCCCAGCCATGTCCAAATCACACCAATTTCCATTAAACATCTCTGCCAACATGGCAGCTCAGACACTGCACTCACTCCCAACCAGTAGGAATTCAGGTGTCACACCCACAGGGCACCAAGGGTGACACTGTCATGGGCACCAACAAATGGGTTTCACAAAGCAACCTTTTTTTAGTCTTTGTGTAAGCTTTTAGGCACAAGCAAATCTGAGGCATCCTAATCTTTCATGTTTTTGCATCCTTAGCTCTTTATGTGCTATGAATGTTTTTCATTTTTTCAGTTTTAGGTTGCTTTTTATTTTAATTTGGCAAAAAAAGTTAGTGGATAAATGACAGACACTGCCTTGTTCCTTTAGTAAATCATTGGCAGACATGGGTCAGCATTTTGAGATGAGAGGAACACGGCTTAGTGGTGGACTTATTGGTTTTATGGCTGGACTTGATGATCTTAAAAGCCTTTTCCAACCTAAATGAATGTGTAATTCTATGTATGGACACAGGTAGGAAGCCAACCAGACAGTATATTACTACTTTCTATAATAAATGCTAATGTTTTGCTCCCATGAGTATCCACATCTTTTTAAGTCACAAGTATGCTGCAATAAGCAAATATAAAGTCAAACACTTGTGGTTATATAAAGCTATGTGGAAGAAGAAAAGCTATGTAGAATCCATGACATCTGGAAAACACTTTCTACAGGGAGTCTGAAGACAGTGTACATTGACAGCCTAGCACAGAGGACATAGATTTCTCAAATAGAAGCCTAAAAAAATAAAAATCAGTAAATACAAAATTGATCCCAAAATGCAGCTGGGGAGGGAACACAGATCTGTTTAAAAATTCAAGCCAAATTTGGGAAATTACTGTGGACACAGAAAAAAATTCAAAAGAGAAATGTATAGCATATTCAAATATGCTTTGAGCAGAGGGGTTGAACTAGATGATCTCCAGTGTTCCCTTCCAACCTCAACTATTCTATGGTTCTGTGAAATGTTTTGCTTTGGTATTTTCTAAATTAAATGGGTTGGGTTTGACTTTTCTTTCCCAAAATGAAAGGGGACAAACAGAAACAGCTTCTAAAGCAACTGCAGGCATTCTGTTTGGGACTGAATAAAAACATTTGGCAAAACTTAAGATTTTTTTCTCCTAAACTTCCTCAGTTTTCTCCAAAGCAACCTCTGCTTTTAGTTTCATTAGACCTATGTTTATATTTCATAGCTGAGGGGAAAGGGTCAGAGAGCAAATGAAAAAACTCACCATTGATCCAGTTCTGCTCTCAGCCCCTATTTTCTTATTCACAGATAAACCCTTTCAGTTCTTTCAGGGCTGAAGGTGCAGAGCAGGTGTCTCTGCAGCCAACAATAACAAACACTAACACCAACTTTGCATGTTTCCATGGCCATGGTGCCCCAGAGACCTCCTCTTTCAGCCACACACTTCTCCCTCCAAAGCTACCTCATCATCATCGCTCTGAGGCTGGGTGATGCCTTAAGTTTTAGCTTTCATATTATCCAGGCTTTGTACTGCATTAGAATATAACTCTGAACTTCATATAAAGTGTTAGCAAGTTCTCTTCCCAGTTTAGTTAGACAAAACAATCCTTCACCAGCCCAAGAACCAAGGACACTGCTGCAGCTTCAGGGCCAAAAAGCACAAACAACAGCAAAGTGAGGAGAGCAAACTGGGAGGATGGGACTTCATAACCTGAAGCTGTAATTGGACAATTAACCCCAATATGTAAATCACCAAAACTTACAAAAGTGTTAAAATGTGTGACCCATTGTCCATCTTGGTGTTGCCTCGGTCAGGCTCTTGTTCTGCCCAAGGTCCATCCTTTGAAGGTCTTTTTAGTAAATACCTGCTTTATTGCTTTAACACAGTCTAGCCTCTGTTCCAGGTGGCCTTTCAAGGCATCATTGGAAGGAAGGACAGGTCAGCTACACCCATGTACCAATAAATTTTGTTACTAGGAGATAGAAGAAAGGGGGAAGAAAAAAAAAGAAAAAAAAAAAAAAAAAAAAAAAAAAAAAAAAAAAAAAAAAAAAAAGGTGTTTCTGTTCTTTCATTCTTTTCCCACCTTTCTTACTTGCTCAGGTCTTGTTACCCATCCCATGTGGTTAGTGGTGGAAGAGAAACAATGTCATTAAAGTGCAGAGAAGTAGCACAGGGAGCACTGTTGCACAACCAGCAGCCACCAGGATCACGCTGGTGTCCCCAGGGCAGTACGGGCAAAATGGAGCAATATTTTCCGATAAACACTAAAACCACTTGCAGTTAAGCCTTGTGCTTGATCTGGCATGGAAGTACATGACACTGCTACATCAACCACACCAGAGACTGCCTCGGGTCCATTTGGGGTCAATGACAGCTTCAGCCAACCACGTGCTCATGGCCAGCACTGCAAAGGTGCTGCAAAGGCTGGATGGGACTGACAGGAGGTTGGAGAGGCACTCCCAGGACCATCCCAAGGACAGAGGAGAAAAAAAATATCCCAGGCTTCTACCACAAGCACAAAGGAGCTTCACTATTCCTAGGAGGGAGGTTGGGATTGGTACAAATGGGGGAACAGTGAGGAAAATGCCAGCCTTAGGGAGGGGAGGCAGTGGAGCTCAGTTCGTCACATTAGCACTTGTTTGTTCACGCAGCAACACTTCAGCACAAAGAAAAGCAAACGTCCATTATAATCTCTCATTTCTGAACTAGTCTCCTGTATATTAATTCCTATTGACTGACAAGTGGAACAGCACACATTGATCATCTTGTTAATCAGGTATTCTTGCAGCAATGCATGATGCAGTTTAAATAAGCCAGGTTAAGTTCCTTGTGTACACAAGGAAGCTATTATAAGAAAATGTAATGATGGAGCCACTTTTTGCAAGAACCAAGCAGAGCTTGAGCACCTTATATGCTTTGGAAAATTGCATTTCATTTATATCATTTTTCATGACCTTTTGCTTAGCATGACGTGGTGTTGTCCCCCAGCTGTGACCAGTTTGGCTTGAAAGTCAAGATTTTGCAAGCCTGACTAGTTAAACATCCTGAGGGCTCTAAGCTTTCAGGGAACTCAGTACCTTCTTTTTCAGGAGGCATCTCTCCTCTATAGTGTGTTTTGGTAGTTCAAAATAATGACCACTCTTGAGGCTATTGCTTGGATGCACAGGAGTTCTTGATAGACAGGACTGCTGAGTTACTGTGGCTCAGAGAAAAAGGTCCTTCCTCCCCATGGCACCGATGGAGGAGAAACCAGCACTGACACAGAGGAAGACACTGGTAACAAACAAGGCTGCCCAGCCCCAGCTGTGCACCCCACTGTGCAGCTGACCCTGTTGCCCAACCTCCCAGCACAATTATATTTACAAAAGCATCTGATTTGCAGAAATAGTGCTCAGTCTCAGCTCCTGCCAATACCAGCAAAGACTACACTCATTGGGATACTGAAAAATCAGAGCAGGTATCACCTGCCTGTGCTTCCCCTCTCCCACTTTTACGAGGGTGGCTCAGCCTCTTAGGGGCCATAACTGAATTTTTATGAAGCCCTTGGATGGGTTTTACTGCAAAACAACGCTGAGAATGCACATGCACGATTACACCAGGACAATAGCCTGAAGTTAACAATCGCTTCCTGTAATTGTCTGAGGCAGCCTGTAGAACTAAGAATCATCTCATGATAAATCCTTGTTGGTCATTTACCATCATTAATCTATACTGTCAGGATGAATTAGGTGCAGAGGAGCCTATTAATTACAATGCAGATGACACTCCAGCTTTAATTATCAGGACTTCAAAGTAAACTGTGCCAGTTAATCAAGCCCAGTACCACGGAGGCTGTTCAAGGAAAGCGCTGGCAGCACCGACATCCAGCCTGCGGGGTCTGCAGTTACAATGATGCCATTCTAGCCTCAGTTTTACAAACTGCTCTCTATTTCTATCCACATTAGTCAGATCTATGGGAACACTTTTTCCACTTTTTCTATGACATGCCTTAAATTAGGGGTGACCAATTTTGTCAATATGTAGCCACCTAGCTTTATTTATAGAACATTTCATATTAAACAGTAAAAGCTCCCACTGTCTTTTTATGCCTGTTGCATAAAATTTTGCATTTAAGAGCTACTTGCTCCTTTTACTTACCAGCTAAGGCTACATTTTTACAGGTTGTTGTTCCCATTTCAATATTATTTTATACCATTTTCTGAAGGGCTAGGTTTATGGAATAAACCTAAACATCTGGACAGTTTGTAAAGCACTGGCAGAGCAGCTAGAAGGATTGCAAAGGCCCCCAAATCACATCAGCCAGATGTGATTTTTTCCCTTTTGTTTCTGTAGGACCAGAGAGAGAAACTCTCAGAGCCCATCAGATTCCTGCTGACACTCTCCGTGTGAGTTCCAGCAGACAGGCTGACCACTCACTCTGGCTGTTACCAGCACCAGGTTCCCGGGAAGAAGGGATAAAGTTGTTGTTCTCCACATCTCCTGCAGACAGGGCATGAGGAGGTGCACTCACACAGCACAGAGACAGCAGGGTAGGAGGAAACCCTGCAGTGCTAGGGCTGTGCAGGCGTTGGAGTGGGCTGCTCAGTGAGCCTGGGGATTTCAGCAGCACAGACTCCAACAAGCTGAGCATCCACTGCAGAGCCTGGGGCTCACAGAGCCCCTGGGGGGTTTTACTCTGCTCTGTTCCCTGCTGCTTCACACACCTTGTACAAAACACTCATTTTTTTCCTGAGACTGGTGTACAAAATGCAAAAGCCTGAGGAGACCCAAGTAGCCTGTGAAATGTCCTCAAGGAGAGCAAACCAAGGAAATAAGGAGCTACTGAAACAAACCAATAAAGTAAAATTACTGTGGGGAATTTAATCACCCAGGAGACAGGAAATTCAAGGCTACGGTACCCATGACAACTACTATTTGTCCACAGTGTACGGAACATTAAGCTTAACTCCATATGCGGAAACAGAAGAAATTATGGGACATATCAGGTATGAATGCGTATTTTATGCACAGAGTACTCTTTGAGGGCTACTGTAGAAGCAATAATTAAATTTCCTGACTGCAAAGCAAGTAGGTTCATGCACAAGCAGCCCTTCTGAGACACGAGTGAACGTCAGACAGAGCTCCCAGCTCACCCTCATGGCTCAGGCAGGGAAGATTCAAGGCCTCAGTTTGGTCACAGTATCATCTCCTGCCTTGTAAGCTTTTGGCTGCTGTTCAGACTTAGTTTTGAGAATTGCCATGTGTTTATTTAGGAAATGTTGTGATGTTTCTTTCAGTTGTTGGGTCAATAAGGATTGTGCATTTCTTGTATGTTTTCCTTTTGAGCAACTAGAACATCATTCATCCTTCAACAAGGCAAAAGTCCAGGTCCTGCTGGGTGATCAGTTTACTTGAATGTGAGAACCAGATTATTGCTGAGTTAGACAGCAAACAAAAGTTATCAAAAACTGAGGGAGTTTTGCACTTGTCTTGAGCTGAATTTTAACTCCTGACTGGATACTGTGGAGTCAGATTACTTACAGCAAGAGCCAAAACAAAAGCAGCCAGATAGACAGCAACTCTCTGGATGGAACTGTTTCAATAAGTTTCAATTTTTACATGATCTTAAACAATTGCTGACTGGTATATCTATTGTTGCTAGAATTTGGAAGACAAGGTTTATGAATATAGAAACAAACAGCAAAAGTATAGCAGCTGAGAAAACTAATTGCAATCAGTTGGGAAGGGGATTATTGAAACAAGGGATTTTTTAACAATAGAAGTTACTTCTATCTTCTGTCACTGCAGCAGGACACAGAAGCAGGCAGTCTGCTTGGTTATGGCCTATCACTAACTGACTCTGGAGTTACCATGTGCTGTTTCCTCTTTGGGCAGCTAAACCCACAGCCCAGTATCTCCCACATGGAATTTTTCAGCAGGACGAGGGCCAGATGCTAATCCAGCCCATCACTCTTAATAAAGTGATTTAACACATCCACATCACGCAGAGTGGTCAGGTCTAACCTCTGTCACCACTTCATGGCAGATGCCAAAATCCAGCCACACTCACGGGGGGCTGCTGGAGTCAGTGGAGCCACAGCTGCAGTCTCCAGGGCAGGCTCAGGGTGGGGTGCTGGGTGCCTTCCCAGGCTCTGGGCTGCTGGGTGCCTTCCCAGGCTCTGGGCTGCTGGGTGCCTTCCCAGGCTCTGGGCTGCTGGGTGCCTTCCCAGGCTCTGGGCTGCTGGGTGCCTTCCCAGGCTCTGGGCTGCTGGGTGCCTTCCCAGGCTCTGGGCTGCTGGGTGCCTTCCCAGGCTCCCCACCCCTGCCCAGTGCCTCACACACGGTGGGTTTGGGGTGCTCCATGCTCTTTGCCCAATGGGGGCAAGGAGGGAGCAGTTTGAAACAGTAAAACTCTCCTCCCAGGCAGCATCTTCAGGCACTACCCTGCCAGAGGGCTTCCATCCAGTAGTTTTGGGCATATTTAACCGAGTCAAGGCCACATTTATTTAGCAGCAATTCAAAGTGAGGATATCTCCGCTGTGGAGAAGATTGGTGTTTCTTTCACCTGCACTTCAAAATAAGAGTGCTCCTATGACTCCCTCTGCCAGGAAACCCTCTGAGGGCTGTCCCAGCTCCAGGCCAAGCCAAGCTGAAGGCATGGCTGGGACAAACAGCCCAAGCACACTCTGCACAGCCTGGTTCACACTTGTAGTCTGGACACGTGGTGAGCAGAAAGGAGCAGTGCCTCTCCATGGCTGACCTACTTAGAGGTCAGGCTTGCCCAGGGGTTCTGAAGCGTGTCCTGTGGGCTGCTCACTGCTCAGATATGCACCAGTTCACATTCTGCCCTCCCTCCTACTCCTTGCTGAATTCCCTGAAAACCTCCGAGTCAGCTCTGAAACAAAGGCTGATGGCCCCTCACCAGCAACAGCTCACTGGTTTGAAACCCCCCATGGGGCTACAAAAGCCAGAAAGAAACCATTTTACAGGAAGGAAAAAAGTATGAGGCACCCTCCTTGCAAATACCCACTGAGGGCAACACAACAAGGGAGCCAGGGTTAGCCCAGCTGATCAAGACCCATGTGGTAACACCAGCATCCTTCATGCCACATCCTGCTCCAGGGAAGGAGGGGACTCCCAACAGCAGTTTTTCCCTTTGCTCTTGGAGGCACAGGCATGCTCCTACAGCAGGGTTTTTGTTGCTATTGCAAACCCCAGACCAGTTTCAGGAGGGCTGGGCTGAAATCATCGACCTCATTTCCAGAGAGTTGTTAATAACCTTGGACTCTTCTCACTGTGTCTTAAATATGAGCTATTCCTCACCAGGGAGAAATGAGGATTTGATGCTGCACAGAAATTAATAGCTGAACAACCTAAGTCTTGAGAAGTGGCTCTGTATATGTTTCCATAGAACTCATGGCAGGTTCTGGAATTAATCTGGCCAGAAACCAGCAATATATCTACATACTAACCTGAGATGAGGCAGGTTTGAATACTGCTGAAAAATCCCAGCCTGTGAACGATTTCCATTTCTGAATCTCTGCCCTGCTGTTTATGGAAAGGCAAAGAAGTACAGTGATGAGGTAAATGTATTTATGAATGCACTACTGTTACCTTTCTACTCTAACAACTTACAGGAATTACTTTACCACCATTACTTATTACTAATCAAGCTCAGCACTGGGGGAGGAGAAGGAATAAATTCTGCCACAAAGTTTGTGCTAAGTCATTTTTTCTTCATCACATGAAAGCCACAGCCCAGGCAGTCTTATTTGAAGCCCATTAATGGTTATAAGTATCCCTTTTCTAGGAGTTTGCTCCTCTTTCTTAGAAGTGCTCACATTTTACCCAGCACCTCTTTCACAAGGCAGCAAGAGCAGCCTGAGCTGCAGCGGAGCAGCAAAGTCCAAAAAGTGCTCAGCAAGCTCTCCTGAACTCCTGTTGAAAACTTTCCTCAAAAGCTGCACCAGCTACTTTGCCAGCTAATCTTTCCAGCCTGCAGCTACAGAGCAAAGCATAGCTGTGGACCTGTGTCAAAGGTACATTTGTTAACACATTTCCCCTGGAGTGCTAATTAACATTTACATCAAGTACTATGAGAGTGAAAAAGCTTCAACACAAACACACACCGCAGGTAAATGTGCAGAGTAGTGTACTGTTTGCCCTTCAGGAGCTGGTGAAAATCCAGTTTGTTTTGTAATCTTCTGTTCTCTAAAATCAGATATTTCTTCAAGTTAATAACTAACCAGTTCTTTTTCATTTAAAAACCTCTAAGTGCATTTAGAATTGTATGACAGCAAGGCCCTGCTGGCACTGGTGCAAGCCAGCCCACGTGCAGGTCTCCGTGCTCAGCCACAGCACAGGCGCAGCCCGGGCTAACCACAGAAAATCACAGCATTTTATGATTTTATAGTAAACATAAACAAAGGAACATCAACACACTTTTGCTTAAGATTCAACCCTCTTAAACTAAACACTAAGATAGGAAACACAAGCAGAAATATTTGTAGCTGGATCTTCATTTACCACATTTTGGGATGCTGACAAAAAGCTCTAATGAGTAACACTTGTACCCACAATGAGAGGCAGACAAAGTTATTTGCAAACACAAATTTGCACTTGAAAGATGCAAAGGCAGTTGCTGAACAGCTGAATAATGAGCTATACTCAATATTATTTCTCAATATTTCTTGAGAAAAAAAATGTGCTATCACAGTGAAGTAAAATTTTTTAGACTGCAACCAATATAACTAAAATATGGTTGAAAAAATCCTCTCCATTTTTCCCAGGGCAGGGAGTAGTTTTTTCCCATTTTTTAAAGGAAAAACTAGAAATTGTCAGCTTCACAGAAAGAAAATCATATCCTGAGGCACAGCACAAAAAATAGCATAAATCTTCACCTACTCTGTGAACTTTTAGGCCATGAGAGAGTGCATGTTGGTATTCAATATACTCTTTCCTGCCACAACCATGCATCCTGCCCAGGCGCCCATGAATTAAAATCTGTGTCTACAAAACACCAATAGGCACACTTATAGATGTAGTAAAAATTGACTGAGCATGCTACTTCCAGAAATCAGCTTCTAGCCCTCTGCCTCCACAGAAGTCAGGATATGAGATGAATAATACATACTATGAAAACACAGACTTTTTGATTGCAAACTGCTCTATAGTTCTGTGACATATTTTGTTATTGTTGCCCAGTTGCCAAATATTTGAGGTGAATAATTTTCAGCCTTCATGTTTACAAACTACTCTCATTGGTTTGTCCTTTTTTTTTTTTTTTTTTTGAGGGGGGGTGTTGCATCTGCCTTTTAACTGGATATCCAATTTTGTAAACAAAACAGTAAGACTGACAAACAGCAAATGCAGTAGCAGTTTTTTTTTAGTTTGTTAGACATGCTGAAATGAAGGACCCTAAGCACTGATGAGAATGACTGACTGGGCAGTGCCATGGGAGATGGACCAAGCAGTCAATGCTGAGATGTTCCAACAGGACAAGGTGATTGTTTTTCTCCTGTTTGACCAGCTTTTCAAACTTATTTTCATTAGATACACACGTGTCTTTATTCACTAAGAATATTTTTTAACAAGTAGCAAGCAGTCATATTTTCAGATTTCCCGTTTCCTTAGTTTTGTACGTTTCCAGTAACTCCTACAAAGAAAAGGCAATACTGGGATTGAATAGAAACTGGCACATTTCTGACATGACCTCCCAGAGAATCCTTTTCCATAGCACAAATGTCTGGACTGAAATCCTGGCCTCAGCACAGGCAACAGAAAAACAGAAAAACTTCCATCAGTCCCCTCCAAAATTTGTGAAGATAACAAACCCCAAGTTTTTTGGGGGAAATCAAAATGGAAGTAGAATGTCCAACTTCCAAAATGCTAAACGTTTAATTTCAAGTAGCAGGATGAGATTAATATAAACACGCTAACCTGTCCAAACTGGAAATCTTTCAAACGTCAAACACAGGAAACAACAAGGGTTTTTTTTCAGGCAGGATGTCAGAGTTACCCCCGTGGTTATATGTGAGCCGAGGACAATGTTGTTACATGGGATCAAATTACAAACACAAGCAAACAGAAAACAATCTCTGAACGTCACTGTGCAGGATTTGACAAGAAGCACAGCTGACCCATTCGGGAGGTTAAATGCTCTCGAGTGAGCTCGGGGGGAATAGGAGGAGTTGCTGCTGGACACTGAGTTCCACGCAGTTAAATTGTCAATTTGTTTGCCCAAGTTAATGCTTATCTTACCCCGTGCTTGCTATGGTTTTACTCAACACGCTTGACCTGCAAATCTTAAAGCAGTGGCTTTGCTAAAATTACATGAAGTTTCTGCATTCTCCAAACACCTAAGAAAACTATTTTGGTCATTTCCACAGCAAAAAAACCTACAGTTAGTCAGATATTTGTTACTTCCAGTGAGGTGGATGACAGTCGCTTAACCACACACATTACCATTTCATTTCTGTTCCGAATGTTTAGCACAGCCTTGCTCTAAGGAATTCCTGAAGTTGTTTACAAAGCTGATGCAGAGGTTGCATTCAGTCTGGTCCAAGGGCAATGGTTTACTGAAGTCACTGGTAAACAGCAGAAAGATAATATTTTCTGTAACTGAGAGGGGAGGGGGAATAAAAGTTCTCACCTTGCACCAAGGACCATTAGAGACAGAGCTGGTTTCCAAAAAATCTGCTCCTTCATTTTCTTCCATGTCTGATTAGCTGCAAAACTGTTTTCCAATGAAAACCATTAAATCACCCTCCAGACAAAAGCAAAGCAAACCATGCAGGCTCCAATATCTCAGTTTGTGAAAGCCCTGCAGTAAGTCACATGTCGGTTTTGTGGTCACTGGTCTAATCCAAGGTTGCAGATCCTGGTTCCGTGCTGGATTTCACAGAGCTTGGCCTTTCTTTTAAGCCTTAGTAGTTCCTCTTGTCAGGCATTTATCTCCTTCAGCCCTTCCTCGTGGATCCAGGTTTTCACATAACAAATGGCAAAGGTTTACAGCTTCCCAGGCGCTGCAGGGGAGCTGACACTGAACCTCTGATCATCTCAGGAGAAGCCTGACAACAGAGTGCAATACGTGGCCACACCTCTCTGCTGCCAGAGCTGGCCTAGACCATAAAATCAGAAGCAAGGTCACCCAGCAACCAACCATTCAACGTCACTACAGTAATAAAGCCAACTTACATTCAACTTATTGCTTGGGTAGATAAATATTTTTATTCGAAGAAAGAAGCCCAGAGAAGATGGCAGAGGGCTGACTGTTCTGAGCTGAGATACATAAATTCTTATCCATCCAAAGCTTTCAGCAGGCAGTCATGGGCCACATAAAAACCCACGAGGCTCTGTTTGTGAATACCATTGGGGTCAAACCCCTAAGCTTTTTTTCCCTAAGGATGCATAGACCCTGTACCCCAGCTGGCTGGCTAGGTAATATCCACAGGATATTTTTCAGCAGAGATCACAAGTTCCCATCCACGTGCCCACAAGGCTTTCATCTGCCACATGCTCAGTTTAAAAAAGTTCCACTCACTCTCAAAAGTCTACATAAAATAAGGATGAATTTACTAAATAGCCTCCATTCCCAGCCAGAGTCAGTAAAAATCAGGTCACACCATAAGACTGCCTATGGGAGCTTTCTCAAGCAAATGGATTCTTTTTCTCAGAGGCAACCACATACCTAAAGGAGCACACTCAATTTAGGAAGTGACGTTTGCCTCCAAACACACGTACACGTTGGAGAGAAGGGCTATAATAAATATAAATAAAAGCTGATAACAAAAGATCGACCCTCTTTGTTCTGTTTGCACTGTGTATCAGGCAGTGCCACTGCAGATAGCTGCTGCCCTAAAATTTCGAAACCAACTGTGATCTCTGACATCTATTCAAAGACAAACATGGCTTCGTTTTCAGTGCAGTCACTTGGTCTGTCTCAGGAAAGGCCTCTCTTTAAAGAAAAAGAGAGGAATCCAGGGTCACTGGCTACTCTGGGAAATTAAGGCCACTTTCGTCCCCTCTCTGATATTCAGCTTTTCTTCCTATATGGCAGGCAACAAACCTTTTTTTTTTTTTTTTTTTTTTTTTTTTTTTTTTTTTGGGGGGGGATGACAAGTGTCCAGAAATATTAAAATTAATTCTGATCAAATATAAAATATTTTAATCCAATGCTCATATTGGCAGCAGCATTAAAAATTAGCCATACAGGAATCTGGTTTTTAGACCTCTCTCTGCCACTGAAACAAAAAGTGTATAAGTCATTTAGTCATTTGGTTGAGATCACATGCTCAGTTATACTCATTATTAGTCATGTAGGATTTCATGAGATATTTCTCAGCAGTTTTTAAGTAGCTTGAGACTACATTTTATCAAAATTGTCAATAAGTGGAACTGTCTATCTTGTTGTGAACATAATAGTTACAGGCCCTCAAACTCTGAGTAGTTTATATCTGACTGAGCCCAGTGTACATATTGCTTGATTATGTATTTCTTTCAAGGAAATTAAGTCAAATGTGACAAAAAAGGCAAGAATTATGAGAGCATAAGTGTGTCTTTAGGGAGAGAGCAAGGCAAAAGGTGAGTGCAGATTTGGAAACCAGCAACTTAGCTTGTCTCTGCCACTGATTTTGTGATTTTGAGAGGCAAATCAAAAGCCCTGTGCCTGTTTCCCTTCCTAAGCTGTGAGACCAGCACTATTCAGCATTAGTACCTCAACCAGAAAGCAGTGCCCTGGAGATGGTCAATATCTTCACAAACTTGCACCTCTCTCTACTGAGGCAGGCTCCCTCTGTGATTTGCACAGAAACTCAAGAAAAAGCAAAGCTGAGTTATCCCCAAAGGCTGAAGTGTAACCCCAGCCCACCAGAAGCCTGCAGTCCCTGGGCTCCCAGGCACTGGCTCATTTCACTGCAGCAACACAGTTGAGCAAGTTTTGTCTCTTTTGAAATAATTCATTCACATGAACACACTATCAAACCAGCAGATAACCAGATGAGGTACTCCCTTCCCAGCTAGAAGATTCTGCTACAAAATGCACCAAGTTTAAATGTCCCTTTCTGTGCTTTGGTATGCCCAGTTCGTTTTCTGAGAGCCAAAGAGGTTTCCCAGCACAGAACCCCAGAGTTTCTCAGTCCTGGCTCCTGGGGCACCCCTGGCCAGCCCTCCCTGCCCAGCTAAGAGCCAGCTCAGCCTCAGGCAGGGTGCAGAACAGGAATGGGGAGGGTACTGTATCAATCTTTGCCCCAATTATTCACAAAGGCTGTTTATTTTTGCTACAGCAGCTTCAAGGACTCTTTTTTCTACCATTCCTTTAATTCTCTTGGGCAAAAAAATCTCTGATCACTAATTGCCATTTGAATTTTAAGAGAGCAGGCAAGGGGCCTGCCTGAAATATCAAATTGCTTTGTATTTTGTTTTTTCTCTGGTTTCTCTTTACAGGTCACTCATTTAGTGACATACTAGCTATGTTCCAGAGTAGGCAAACCCAGCCTTCTGAAGTTTGCTTGCATTAAATACCAAGCAAAAGTGCTGTAT
Organism: Aegithalos caudatus; assembly: GCA_013389925.1. NCBI lineage: Eukaryota > Metazoa > Chordata > Aves > Passeriformes > Aegithalidae > Aegithalos > Aegithalos caudatus. Next base: position 484,508 of record WEIU01002273.1, read on the forward strand.
CTCATTATCCACGTAGGTGTCCATGTTATGTCTTTTGCTTTGATGACATTCTGTGGCAGTAATTTTCACAGGTTTTTTTGGTTTTGAATTGGCCATTTCCTAATTTGAAACAGAGCAATCAAAGGAAACACTTTCCACATACGCAGCATAACATAAGATAAACTTTCCTATGGTTGCTGTGGAGAAGCAAACTCACAAGGTTTTCAGCTTCAACCTTTAGTATAAACCAGACATCTGTTTCGAGTTGTGTCAGATCACAGGAAGGATAGCCCACAGCTTGGTTTACTCCAAACTAATTTAGGAAATCAGAACTCTCCCCATGGATGAGTCACAAGCTTCTTGGGCAATGACAGGCCAGACACATTTGTCTCTGCAGCTTGGTGGTTTTCCCTGTAAAATGGGTGACTCTTTCCCCCATCTGGAGGTGACTTTTGCAGCTGGAGGATGTAGCCCCAATACTAAGCCTGTTTGTGCATCTGCAGTCCTGATGTCAAAGTCCACCAGGAATGGAATGGAAAGGATGAAAAAGAAAAGGGAAAGTGCAGAATGGCTCTAAAGATGGCTTTGAAGTGCAGCCCAGGAGCGGAGATCAGGAAGTGAGAGCTGTAATTGCAGCTGGGTATCAGTTTCCTTTTTTATTTCAGGATCGCCCACAGCATGCTGGAGTTTCTCCCTCAGAAAGCAGGCAGGAACAACACTCACCTCTACAGGAGAACAGAAGCTGCTGTTAAATGGAAGAGCCACAGAGACAAAACAGCTCTTTGCATTTCTAATGCAGATGCAAACAGAAAGTACCTTGAACATGTCTGAAATTACTTTTGCTACTTCTGGACCAGCGAGGAAAGCTAAAAACTATTTCTTGTTTTGTTTCCTAAGGAAGTTGCACTGTATTGCTTGTGGGCTCTGCCCGAGTTCCTTGAAATGGGGCCAGATTCAAGTAAACTCAATAGAGAGGAGACATCAGGTTCACAAAAGTAGGTGGTCCAGCAGACCAGAGAGGTCCTGCAAATATCCCCAGAGTGGAAGGCTCCCAGCTGAGCTTACACCATCAGGGGAAGGCAGATCAGAGAGAAGGCACCAGTGTCACACACAGGGTACATTTGACATCAGTCTGGAGCCAGGCTTATTCCAAGCTGCCTTGAGCCTGGCAGTGCTGGCCATTGGTGACACCCCAGCACTGCTCAGACCTCACAAACTGCATGTTCAGCTGCTCACATGGGGGTGCCAGCATAAATCCAGGACCTCAGAGCTGCCAGGCCTTTGACCCAAGCCCAGGTAAGGCTGCCCTTGATGGAGGCTGCCCTGGCCTGGCACTTCCAAGCTGCTGCCTCAAGCAGAGGTGTCAGAACAGGTTAATAGACATCCTGCTGTAACTTTAATGCTATTAGCCAACATTAAACAAAGGTTTACTTTTTTTTTTCTTCCCAAGAAAAGCTGCAAGTCAGGGATCAGGGCTGCTGTGAGAAAACATGGACTGTTGATGTAGTGAAATAAACCTGTTTGTTCCAGTTATAAAAGGTTGAGAGATGAACTCGGGCCCTAGTTATCAGGAAAAATGACAGCATCTTGAAGACCATTGCAAAGGATTTAGATTTTGGTATTTGCTAGGCATGCCTTGAGTGTTTGACCATTATAAATCTTTTCTTGTTTAGGAAAGAAATCTCATTTTTCATGATATTGTGCTTATCTTTTAGCAGAAGCAGGATCTGAGTATGCTGGTGTTTGCAGACAGCAGTGGTGGAGTACAGCCCGTCTCTCAGCTTCACAGTGAAGAAAATGAGCTACAATTGTGAAATCATTGCCTAACAATTGATAAGGACAACTGCTGCAATCCTCTCCCTGCCTCCCCTTGGCCAGCATCCCAATTACCACATTACTGGATATATAGAAAGGAGAATGGCAATGTGGTTAAAGTACAAGCCACACACATAAAAGACAGAATTTATCTCCATGTCTAGTCTGGTTTCCTCTTTCACCTTTGGCCAAGTAATTAAGTCTTTACAATTCTTCTTTTTCCTCCTTTCATGACAGTATTTACCATCTTTCTGACAGCCCTTGAGTTCTCCCAAGAAATGGGGCTTTGCAAATAAGGCTGGGGGAAAAACCTGTCCCTTCAAAAAACCCATGTCAGGTATCTTGTACAAGGTGCTGCAGGAGACTCTTTTAGGAGGCCTTTGCTTTGCAGAAGAATGAGGTTTCTTCATACCTTGATTCAAACCAAGACAGTAATTCCCATTTCACCTTTCTTTTCAGGAACTCCCTAGGACACCTTAACACCTTGCAGCATGAGATGTCAGACCTTGGTGTCAGCAATCCCAAGAAACATCCAGCCCACAAGACCAAAGAAATTTGTTTCACACATTCTCACCCTGAAATGAAGAGGGATGTGTGCAATTTCTCAGTCTCCAAAACTTATGACTTGAGAAGAGTAAGTTCACACCCTCTATTGCCACTACCACGCTGAAGGATGCAATGACTTTTTCTCCCATGAGAGAAAAGCCTGTGGTAAACCAAATACTTGTATGTATTAAATATTAGATAAATCCTGACAAAGAGTTAAGTAATGGTACTTTCAATGATATTTTAAAAATGCCAAATATGTTATCACTTCTAATTCCACATGGATGTCCCATGCTCAGTGGCAGTTGTACTGCTCACTATACAACTCATCTTCTTTCTGATGATGTTTTGATCAAAGTCCTTTGACAGAACAAAACCTCACAAGTTCTGCATGAGCTGAGTAACAAAACCTGGGTCACTGAACTGTAGCTCCCTTAAACACAGTTCAGTATTACACCTAGATAGGGCCAAACTCTACCCAACATCCCTATAAACATCAACCAGGTCCCAGCAGTTATTCCAGTGCCTTGCTGACTCAGAAGTAATATAGACAAAAGAGGAAACAGGAGAGATTGTGTTTGGATTTGACTCTGCTGTTCAAAAGTGCAGCATAACTGAGGTTCTACCAAGATGATATTTCAACTTGCAAAAGAAATAACATGCAATTTGCAAGCAATCCCTACTTCAGTAGAAAATTAAATTGCATTTTGTCCTAATGAGTTGGAGTTTCTTAAGGGTAATGTGAATAGATTCTAGTTCATCTTAAATTTTAATTCTTCCAAACACATTTATATAAAGCAAGTGGTATATTTTCATTAACTGAAGGAAACACTGTAGAATTAATCTGAGGGAACAGGAACTGCCAAGGTAGACCACATCATCCATAGAAATCTCACCTGTATTAGGCCTCAAAAAATACCAGTATTTGGTCCTAATTTCCTGTCAATCAGGAGGCATAACTAAACCCCAAGAAGGTACCTAAAAGAACAAAAAATGACTATATAAATATGTGGCTTTTGGGCCATAATTTTAAATTATGTGATGCTCAGCCTATGTGAGGGAGGTTTAAAAAGGCAACAATCATCCTCATTTCCCCCGATTTGATTTCTGACAACTTGTGTAAGCCTAAGCAATACAGCCAGCCTTTAAGGAAACGTGTGTCCCTACACTCAGAGCCATTGTTTCCACATGTATAGGTATGTACTTTTTTCATGCTGAGAAATAGCACTTTATGTATTATCAAACAAATTCTATCTACAGCTGGGAAAAACCTTGAGGTGTTTTCAAGGACTTTGATCAAAACATCATCAGAAA
>WEIU01002273.1:488213-506127 GCA_013389925.1 Aegithalos caudatus
ATGGTTCTGAAACATCCCTTAGCATAGGCTGGAGGAAAGCTACTGGTGTCACAGCAGCACCCTCTAGTGCTGCTGTCACTGGGCTTTGCCAGCACTCCCTGGATAAAATTTGACATTTGGTGTCAGGATTAAACTTCTCTTGTCCTAGACACAGCTCACAATAAGGTCAGAATATCAACATCATCTTATGGACAAAATGAGACATAGATGAGATGAAATGGCTGTGGAGACAAATCCACCATTACTAACAAATATTTTAAGAGAGAGCTTGCAAGCAGCTTCATTAACAGCACCTACAGCCCAGTAACTCCCAAATTATGGAAATAGAGACCAGTGCAGAGGTGGAGATCATTTTTTGGTTTTTCAGTGGAAAATAAATGAGACTGCTCCTACAGACTCCAAGTAATGCAGAGACAGAGCCCAAAAATAACAACAAAAATAACACTGCTGTGTTTTACCTCAGGCAGCAATGGAGCCCCACAGAGCCTCTTGCTCACTTTCCCTGGTGGGATGGGGAACTGGAAAGGTAAAAGTGACAAAGTTCATGGGTTGAAATGAACATTTCAATAGGTAAAGCAAAAGCTGTGCACACATAGAAGGCAAAACAAGGGATTTATTCACCACTTTCCATGGGCAGGCTGTTCAGGAGAACAAGGCTCCATCAAACCTAACAGTGACTTAAGAAGACAAAACCAGCATTCCAAACATCTCCCTCTTCCTCTTTCTCCTCCCAAGCTATTTCTATGCTGAGCATGCTCTGGGATATTCCTTTGGCCAGTTGGGATCAGCTGTCAGAGCTCCGTCTCCTCCCAGCTCCTTGTGAGAAGCAGAAAATGTCTTGGCCCTGTGGAAGCTCTGCTCAGCAGAGCTCCAATATCCCTGTGTTATCAACACTGTTTCCAGCACAACTCCAAAACAAATCCCAAGACCAGCTACTTTGAAGAAATTAACTATGTCCCAGCCAAAACCAGCACACAATCACAACAAAATAGGTACAGAAGTCTAAGTCCATAAATGAGCTAAATATTCATCTGTCACAGTGATGAAAAGATGGAGGCAAGACTGAGTATGTAAGACAGGGTGGGTGAGGTGCCATACTTGAGAAGGAGGTTAAACTTCACAAAAACAGTTAATGCTCTCCTAAAGCCATGGAGCAGCTGCAAGGCAACCAAGCCACAGTGACCACCACCCTTTCTCCACCTCATTCCCTGCAGCTTAGGGAAAGCCCAGGAGGAATTAGGTTACCCTAAGTGCTACACAGACACACACCCACCCAAACCTGTTAACTCGACCTTCATTGCATTACATACAATTTTCACAACATGCCTTTCTCCAAGTGCCTCACATGAGGCAAGACCACAATTTTAATCACATTGGGTTTGTCACTGCAGTGTCCAATACCCCAAACAGATGAGGTGAACATCCAAAACTCCCTGGAACGTTAACAAAAAATCCTCTGATGCAGTAGGACAGGTATATTACATGTTGGGAAACAACACCAGTGAGATACCAACACAAAAACACAAACCAGTATTTCTACACTTTTTTCCTTCCTGCAGAAGCATGGTTAAGCCTATCATGTCCTTCAATGATCATCCCTGTAAATAACAGTAGATTAACATGCCTGAGGGAGTACCTCAGTCTCTGCCAGCTGGAATCACCTTCATGTTACACTCTGGGTCTCAAAGAGTTTCTCCCTGATCCTCCTCATTTGAGACACAGAGTGAGCAGAGAGAGGGTGTAAACTGTTACAGAGCATGCCTTGGATTTTGGTAGCTCATTTCTGTGGGGCTGCACCATTCATCACACTCCCAATCTTATGAAAATAACATAGCAGTAAAAAACTCTTTGGAAGGTTGTGTTTCTCATTCATGTATTTGACTTCATTAAGTCATAACTTGTGACAATTTGCAATAAACTAATGAATGAACCACTAGCTTGGAACATTATTCATTATCATCATGCCATTTCCTGTCTGCTTAATTAAGCTCAGAGAATGCTCTAGCAGAAGGAAAGCAGAAGCAGACCCCCTTGGGAAGTGACAAATGCTGGGAGGCCAAGGGGTATCCTGACAGTTTCAGCACAGCTAAACACACTGGGTTGCTCCCTAACAAGAATAAAGTACCTCAGATAGTCTGGAACAGGGAAATCAACTCTAGCAGCCTCTTGATCTACCAGAAATATACATGGATCCAACACTCAAATTTCCACCTGCACCACATAACACCAGAAGAAAAAATTCTGCAACGGCCCTAATTTCTGACCTAAAAACCAAGATTATCTTTAAATGGAGGCGAGTAGACATCAGCCTACCCTTGTTAGGCATTAACAGCAGTTGCAGAACTGCCCACCAGGCTTTCCAGTTTGGGTTTTTAATTGTACAGGTGGCAAGTAGTGGAGCCAAAAGGGAGTATTTTAAACTGGACAGCAGAAACACTCAGAAAACACTGAAGCAAGAAACAACCAGTTTCTGCTGGGACAGACACAGCTCAAATCAGCTGACTGGAAAAAAAAACAGACCACTTTATCCCTTTTGCCCACTAAACACTCCCCTCCCTTCCTGCAGTTCATCTCACACTGGCCCTCAGCATTCCCAAGCATGAAATCCACTTCCAAACAGCAGCTTATTCCTGCCTCAGAGACTTTACCTTCTTCCCACATCCTCTCTGGCTTGGTGCTGGTACTTTAAGAATTGCATCTTATCTAAAAAGCAGACATGAAGAGCCTTTATTACAGGCATCTGTGCAGGTACACGTGCCTTGTCATAACCAGCAAGTCTACTGGAGCCTAGTTTCAGCAGGAAAAGGGGAGGAAAATCCCAGCTCCCCCTGGCCCCTGCCCAGGGAGTGGTCAGCTAATTCCCTGCAGCTGATAGAGCCCACCCTGAAAACCTCTCTGGGAATTGCCAACTGATTTATCATCTGTCCTTACAGCTCTGACTGCAGCTTTAGACTGTCTGTTTTGAAAGCTGAAGCTGGCCTTCTCTGAAGCAAGTATTTAAGGCCTGCATAGCCAGTGAAAAGTAATTAAGGAGAATTCAAGTCCAGCCCCCATTCAATTTGCTTTATTTACATACACACTGCAGTCTGGAACAGAGGTGGTCAAACACCACACCTGCTTCCTGTGGCCAGTAGGATCCTGTTGCCCACATGTAATTTGGTTTCATAAAATTGCTTGGAATTCAGTATCAGGGCAGAAACCAGGTCTGCTTCTCACTGCAGACTCCCATTTCCAGGTTTTTGTCTAACCAAAACCAACTGTGACAGAGGCTGACCTCTCTCTATGCAAGAATAAAAATAACTTGGAAGATTATATGTATTACTATTATGTGGTGGCATCCACCATAACACTATTGCATATCATGTTCCCTTCATCATTCCTCTAAAGGTTTTGCTGTCTCTGCATTACTCCCTATTGAACAGGTTACTGGGGAAAATATTGCTTCTTATCAGAATTTTTCAATTTATTCCACTATAAAGAAAGTCCCTTAGAGCTTTGAACTTTTTTTATGATTGCATTCCCCTTCATAAATTCTCTCCTATAGCTGCACAATTGTATCTCCAGCATTGATAGCACAGAAGAGACTGTAAGATAGGGCAGTTTTGCATTTGGCAAATTCAGACATGCACATCCACCCAAGGGACATTTGTAAACATACCTGTGACTAAACTGGTGGGAAAAAATAACTGTTCCAGAAGAGGTACAAGCTTTGTCTTCCCTGGTCTTGTGCTGCAGAACACTTAGAGAGAATCCCACATTGTTCCTAAATGGTCCTTACTTTTGTAGGCTGGAGCAGGTCCCAGGCATTTACTGTTTCTTAAAGTACCAGCACCTCACTGTACCTCATGGAGTACCCAAGTATAATTCCCTTGCAATTTAACATGGAAATGGACTGGCTAATTGACTGCTTTATGGTCAGTGAAAGAGTCAAGTCTGAGAAAGACCCAAAAGTATTCACAGCACCAGATCCTGCTCTGTCCAAAATGATGGTAGTAACACTTCTCAGGTCAGTGCATTCCTGCTGCTGTGTGTCTACAATCTGTGTTCTGACACTACTGCTGATATTGAACAGGGAGCTGCTGCCAAATGGAACTACTTCTGTGCCTTTCATGTTGAAGGAAAGATGACTTAAGAGACAAGTCTGTTCCCAAACCAGTCAAGGGATCAATGGATTAAGTAAAAGAACTCATATTACTGGCAGAAAAAACCCAAACAACTTCAGAAACATAATGGTGATATTCAAGCTGAAAGACTTGCTACTGTGTGTACAGATTAAGGTTTAAAAAAAAGGTGCTTAAAGAGAGATAAAAAACAAAACAAACCAAACAAACAAACAAACAAACCAACAAAAAAAAACAAAAAAAGGAAAATGCCTGAAATATTTATAAATCCAGAGTGTCACATACAACAGGATATGAAAATATAGTCTCCTTCATCCCAGAGGCATCCAGGGTGCACATAGCTGTTATTAATGCACATTTGGCCAGTTTCTAGTGGTTTCAGCCATAGCTGGTGGTATCTTGTGCCAAGCAGAGTCACACAGACATTTTGGCACTGCAGCATGCAGAGCAATGGGAGAGATGACCTGCTGTGTATGCTGCTCTAATGCAGCTGCCCAGCTCCAGTGCCAACAGGGGAAAACAAAGCTGGGTTAGAGGAAGACTCAGACAAATTTCCATGGTCTGTAAAGCCTTTATTTTAAAGGGAAAATAGACACCATCTCTACCTCCTAAAGTGCTGGCAGCTATCTAATTATTTCTTTCCATTTTGCATATGTCAAAGCATTCTAGATTGCTGATATCTGACCTGTTTGACCCTACCCAACTCTAAAATATACACAGCTGGTATGTGAGCATGTTCCACCTGACATCTTTTCTGTCAGGGTACACTGCATTGTAACAGTAGATTCCTCCACAGTGTAGCAAGAAATATCAGTGGTACTTTCCCCCATCAGTCATACTTCTGTGAAAAACAGAAGGAGAAACATGGTACATGAATAATACACTACAAAGGTTTTCTGCATTATACAAGAGTTTAAGATGTCACCTATTTTACAGGGAGAAAAACTTCCATGTGTATTTTGTCTGCGTCCAGACATTTTGTACTTACACATTAACAGAAGGGCAACAAATTGAGAATGCAAAAAACTTTATTAGCATAAAAAGTACATATTCAGGAATCAAAACTCAAATTCCTCCATAGCATCAGGCACATTGATACATATTTCTGTATCTGCTACAGCTGAAGGAAGTCTGGGTTGTAAGATGTCAGAAGGTTGGGGGGGAGTTATTGTTGGGTTTTTATTTTGTGCCTCTTTTTAAGTTATGTAAACAACACAGAGTGAAACCTTTACTATCAGAATATTAGCTATCATTTGTACACTTAAAAGTTAAATAAAACCCAATTTCAGCAATACAAAAAGCAATATAAAAAAGTACTCAGGTGCATGACATGCATCAGAAGAAAATGTAGAAGAACATGGCAAGTAAGTGAACGTGTCTTAGAAGTTACATCATACTGAAAATTCTCTGTAAATATCTGTATGCCTAGACATGAAAAACATGATATAATTACTTGGTTCCCTAAGATACAGTTGCATCTATTTCAACTTCATTAGACACGAATATATTAGAACAATGAAGTGGTTAAAAGGAATAAGAAAAGTTTACTCAAGTTTCACATTTCGAGCTGCCTATTTGATAAGGTAACTAGACAGAGGTAGATATCCAGTATTAATGGCCAAGCTATTTTAACATGACCTTTTAGCTATCTTGTCAAGCTTTTACATCCAAAGCCAATGTGAAAAGGCTTCATAGATGAAGGATGTCTTTCAAAAAGGCAGCCAGAAAACCTGTATTGCTGATGGAAGAAGTTTCAATTATCCTACTGAAAGTGAAGGGTATTTAAGAATAAAACATTACCCAGACCATTATGAGGACACCACTTACCAAGCACTAGAGCTCATGCAGTCATTTTAACGAGAGTGACAGTGATTTGCTCATTTCCTATGCCTATTTTAGAAGCTGGACCATTGCTGTTGGGCTCACTGAGCTGTTGGGCTCATTGCTAGTCAAAGTAGGACTGCAGGGTGCCACGGCGGCGGATGTCACACGTCCAGCAGTGGAAGCCACCTCCCAGGGAATTGGCGTGGCGAATGTTCACTTTAATTGTAGAAATGCCTGGAAAAAATATACAAGGCACACTTTAAAATTAGATTCTCAGCTTCACATGGCAAGCTCTGATCAGAACCTTAGATGATAGTTTATCAGATCATGTGGCTAGATGTAAATGTGGAAGGTATTTCCTACTTTTTTGTTAAGAATTTGTTTTCCCAAATTCTAGGAAGAGGACAAACTAGGAACATAGCTGGCTTGTTTATTCTGGTGATACCCTGAAGGAATACACAGTGCCTGGAGCACAGCCAGTGTTTGATGTGTTTATGATGTGCCAACACTAAAAAGATAAATTCAGGTTTTGCAGTATGTGAAGAATTAGCTGAAATTCTGCTACAATATATGATCAGGACACATTTTCATAAATGTGTGTGAGCATTTATGATTCAGACACTGAATATGCTCTTTCAAGTGCCTCTCAAGAAGCATTCAAGGTAGATGGCCCTGACTCCCTTTTTCTCTGAAAGGAAGAAGAGGGTCTTTACCTAGGTCAAGCTTCCTACCCCTTCTTTTCAGCTCTGATGGATGTTTCAGCTGTGGCTCAGCTGAAACAAAGTCCAAACAGAAGGATCAGACAACTTCTGTGTTACAGAGTTTGCCTTTTTGCTTCTCAGCACTTTCAGCTCAGGAGCAGCTCAGGAGAATTTATCTTCTAGGTCAGCAATAGTTTTGTTCCCAGTAGACCCACCTCAGTCCTACAAACTCTCTGAGTTTATTTAGAACTTACATAGAACTGTGATGTTCAAGGGTGAAAGATAAGCCATGATTAGCATTAATAGCCTCATTCTTTAAGTACTTTCAAGTATTTTTAAATCTTCAGCTCTTTGGTCATGCAATAAAACAACCTAAGACTCTGCAAAATAAGACTTCCATATTTTATGTTCAAATACAATTCTCCTGTCACTGCATATCTGAAGGAATTCCACACTATCATGAAGTTGCATCTCACAGGACTAAGATTCTCCATAAATGAGCAGAAATATCTGGGTTAAGTGGTCTTAATTTGACATTTTAAAGTACAATAAGTTTGCAACTAGAAAAATCTGAAAGCATTTTGGTAATGATAGATTCCCAGCTCTGTATCATTCAGCAACAGGTGCACTCAACCTCTGCAAGACAGATGTTGGCCTCAAACTGGACAATTTACATTAAAAAAGCTCATTCAAAGGCATCCTAGCAATAACTTTAGTTGCTTCTCATACCTTTATGTGCTGCAAGCTGTAGGGGGCATAAGAAGACCGTATTTCTGCAACTGAAGTATTCATGAGAAAAATCACTGAATTATTCTTACTTGCTAATCCAGCTGTTTGATTACTTTTCCCAGTGCTGGCTGCTTTGACTATTTTAAGTGAAACCTCCATTTACCCTGGCTGGTAGCACAGTAATTTTCTTTTAGGTGTGTGTAGAAGTGTGTTAGGACATACCCAGCTTTTCAAACATCTTCTGAATCGATGTCTCATTGGCATCCACCATCACACGTTTCTCATCCAGCATTAGGACATTCATGGAGAGCCACTTGGAAGACATCCACAGAGGGTGATCTAAAACAGGAGAACAAACCTTGTACTGCACCAGTGTTACTCCATATTAGTACCCTTAAAGGTACTCTTCGAATCCTTGGAAAGGGAAGGGTGACTATACCATCTGGGATGAGTGGCACTGGGGGTTGGATCACAGTCCAGCCTGCTTTCTTGAAGAGCTCAATCTGGAAGAGCAATTTAAATATATTCTCAAGAGGGTTCTTGGAGTATCACATTATGTCCTCCAACCTATGCCAGATTTCCCCAGAATATTCCAATATGCATGACATTCCCTGCCCTCAGTTCACTATTCTGGCCCTCATTCAGGCTTTGTCTACAAACCCAGCTTTCATACAAGCATTTTTAAAAGTCATTTTAGATTTTGCATACCAATAACACATATCTATTGGTTTTATATATATGCTAGGTATGTTAAAGACAAAAGGTAGCACTTGCAGTTTGGAGCTTGTTAAGTAAATAGGTTGGTGAAAACTGAAACATATTCAATGACCTTTTTTTGTGTTATTTCTTCCCATATGATTATAAAAGCCATTAATACGAGTTACACTGATGTTTGTGGAAACGAACCCATCAGAAATGACACAAAATTACCTTTCTTTCCCACTTTATAAGAAAATTAATATGCAGTTTCATTTAACAAAGGGCATCCAAAGGAATAATTTGCGTCTCTAAGATTTACACAATTAAGTTAAAATTAAAAGGAGGATAATTTGGCGAAGGAGAATTGACTTTTCATCTTGGTTGTCTGAATCGTTGGAAGAGTATTGGCGAGTGTTCCAGGGTTACCACGGGGTGGAGCTCCAACCCCGAACACTTCATAACCAGCCCGGCCTGCCAGGATTTTAAAGAAAAGCTCCCTTTCATCGGCACCATTCAAGAAAAGCCCCCTTTCATCGGCACCATTCACACCCACCCCCACCACCCCCCGGCCATCCAGAACTGCCAAACCAGTTTTTTATGAAAGCAAGCTGCATTTATCTTTTCTATCTATACAAACAGCAGTTTTCTCTGAAAAAATCCCAGAACATTTAATACAAGGAGACCAAGAAGAACAACCTCTTCCAAGTAACTTTATGAAAAACTGTGGAAGGGAAAAGGAGAGGAAAAAATAAGATTGTTTTAAAGATTATATTCTCAGAATAGGTGCTGAAGGAGGCTGTAATTCAATTAGACCATTTGCATTGAAACCATTTGCCAAGAAGAGACTAATGCTGCTTTTAAGAGCTGTGCTCTGCACATGGCTCCATAATGTGCACCATCCAGCTCTATCCCTCTGATTCAGCTCAGCTATTCCCATGTTGTACAGCTGCTGAAGTCACAGGGATCCTCACAAATATCCCCAAGCACTGCAGTGCAGCTAACATGACTGTAACAGAGATGAGCTCTCACTCTCTGGAAAGCTTTCTGATCTCATTGTGCTGCTCAGCAATATTAGTTTTTACTCAGTGTAGTAGCAGGTTTTATATATCTCTCCTCTTCAGAAGGTATTCAAAGCTGAATGCCTGAGCAGCAACCAGCTTCCTGCCATTGGTTCAAGTAATACCAAAGGAGATGCTTCTAAAATAGGACTAAAAATGGAGATTTCTCATCTGAGCAGCAGAAGCCCTTCAATTTCTCTTAGGATACAACTAAAGTATTTAAGCAGTGGAAGTGTTCAGGGTAGTATATCCCAGGTGCTTGCTTTCAGACATTATTAAAAACCAGATTACTTCCATCATATTTAACCATGGACCTAGGAAGCAACACACAGTGGAATGTGTGGGATGGTAATTACCCAGCAGGGAACTAAGCCAGCTGAGTGGTTTTTAAACACAAAACACTTTCCCCCCTTGTAGGCTCTCACCTGATGGCAGGGACGGTCTGGGTTAGAGAGAACAAGACCAGGCCCAATGATATTAAAAGTGGCATCAATGTGCATAGGGTTGGGATCCTTAAAGGATATTATATGCACTCTGTAGTCTGGTGCAAGGTGTCGCCTCATCCATTCAATACCCATGTAGTTTGTAACCTGAAAAACAGGACAAATTAAGCTTTACTAGGCTAGAATATAAACTGCTTCCAAGTTTAGTTTGTCTAAGGTTTGCTTTCATTAAATATTTAAAGCCAATATAATAGAGAATGTCGTGCCTTTAGCTAACCCCTTACCTGGAAGGCATATCAAACATTCTATGAAGAGCAATTTCTTTTGTAAGCTCTTGTTTTAACTCTGCTCAGGAATTTTAAAAGACAAAATACCAGCCATTAAGAGAGATACCAAAACTGTTGAAAGAAAGCTTTGTTTACCTGGCTCCTTTGTACAAAGATATCTCTTCCAGCTCTAATGAAGTCAGCAGCATCAAAGCATGGCTCAAATTCAGTAGTTACAAATTTTCCCTGAGCAGCCAGTTTGTGCCTGTCTTCAACAGAGTGGATTGGATAATTCTAGTTGTAGAAAAGAGAACAACTTTAGGTTGGACATGTTAAAAGAAAGCTCTCAAATAATTTGTTAGTGGAGAGTAATTTGAAATTAGGAAAATGTGTTAATATTGATAGCTAGTGTGTTCCTTGGAAGTAGTTTTGGTTACTTCTTATTAGAATAGAAAAGAAAATCTAAATGTGGACATAAAAGTGAAAGGCTTTAAGCACATTCAAAAACAGGACATGAGATAAGAGACAAGTTATATCAAGGAATTAATTGCTCTTCAGAACCACTGTGTGGATAATATTCTGACTTCATGACCAAAAGTATCATTGCCAGTGGAGTTTAACACCAGTCCAATAAACCACTGCAGTAACAGAAATGCTGGAATGGAAGCTATTTCCATTAATTTTTACTTCTCCACATTTTAGAATGGATCAGAACTTAAAGCTAGAAGATGAATCTTTATTATTACAAATAATTTTAAAATTAAACAAGGCAACTCAGAACAAACGAGATGTAAAAATCCAGCACAAATGAAAAATGCCAGGTAAGTAGTTACAGGCTCTAGAAGTTTTCTAATACTGAAGGTGACTCTAAGGTAATTTTGTTTAATGAAGTCTCCTTTGTATCATTGATGGCACTGTTTGCAGAAAGTTGCAACCATTTCACAATTAGTTTACTGCATTTATTGTAAATGCTGTCACCAAGGTTCTGATGCATTTGGGGGCTTACAGGAAACTACCAAATTTGTCCAAGTCAAAATTATTAGGAAAAAGAAATAGGAAACTATTCACTATAATATTTGGAAGGTAAATACAGTTTAGATCCTTCACTATTTCTTTTATGTAACTCAAAATACCAATCATCATTCAAAATAAGGATTATGAGGTGGTTTTTTTTCTGTGACTAAATATATATTCTTTCCCACTTTCTTCATGTACTCAGGACATATGGACATTCTCAAGGAATCTTTATTCTCTGTAAGTAGTCTCTGTGATGTTTTTCTAGCATTCCTTCCTCTTTAGTAATGCTCAGTTAAAGCCAGTAACCAAAACAATTCAAAGCAGAGGAATTCAACAGACAACTTCCTGTTCCTTGTTCTCTAACTGCACACACTGAGTTACAGCTGGAAAGGCTGCAGCATGTTTGCATACATTAGAAAAAAAAAACAAAAACCAACAATTCTCCAGAGTGGTTTTGTGCCATTCCCTCTCACAATTTTGTGAATCCTAATAATCAAGTTGAATCTATCAACAAAATTCTGTATAATGAAAAGGAAAATTAGAACAGTACCTGATCATAGAGGTCATCTGCCATTGTGGGTTTTGGGGCAGTTGTCCACTTAGCACCACTGTTGAAATAATCTTTGATTAGTCGTCTATATGCCCTGTACTCAAAGAACCGAGCACGCCAAGCCATAGGTGCTTCAATAATTTCATTTCCCACCACTAACAGGATGTCTCTTGGCATGGCAGCATACATACCTGAAAGGAAAGTGGCCATTAATGAGACAAATATGCTTTTCTCAGCTCTTTCAGCTAGGCATTTTCCCCTTTCTTTTTACCATTATTTCTATCCAAAATAACAGCAAAAATAATTCTTAGAAATGTGAGGAACCCAGCACATAATATCAGGCCCTTACATTCTTCAGTAATTTTTCAAAGTAATATTTTTCATTCAAAATATGCAGGACTTGTGCTACAAAGCCTCACTCGTAACAGATTCACAACAGATGAAAGCCATCCACCATCAAGCCTCCACTTCATAATTTGGTTAATGAAAATTAACTAGACCAAGGCTTATGCATTACCCAGATGACTTTGAAAAGTGATGATGGGCAGCAAGTTTTCCAAGTGAATGGCATTTCTTTAGATACTATACTTTTAAAAGATAATAGCACAGATGTGGAATTTGATGGAACACAGAACTACTGCAGAAAGTAGTCCCATTAGACTTTTCCTTAACATTTTCTGATCCTGAATGAATTTGAATTCCACCAGAAAAAAATTAACAACGTGTTTTACATGAAAGAAGCCTGGGACTACACTTGGTGCAAACCTTGGTGAGCCAGTGTGCTCTCACTGCAGACAACCAAAGCCATACATGGAGGAATGTGTGTAGGTAAAGGGACATTCTAATTTCCTGGACACTAGTGAGGATCTTCCTGGTAAACTGTTGCCTCCAACTGTTTTGTCTTCCATAGTTTAAGGTGGATCCAACTCTAGGATCCAACAAAGAGCTATCAAGAGGGTCAGAGGGACTTGACTTGCATGTGGCAAGTAAGGGACAAAGCAGAAACATTCTACAGCCACTTTGAGGGCCATGACAGATCGGCACTTCTTGGCACTGACAGTGACAGCATAGAGAGGGAACCTGGCAAGAGATGCTGGTGTGGGAAGTTCAGGTTAGATATCAGGAAAAGGACTTTTATCAGGAAATTCACCCAGGACTGAAGCCAGTCAGCAAATCAGGTGGGAGAATCTCCATCCCTGGAGATCTTCCATGTCTTAGCCACAGAAAACAATCACTGACCTCACTTATTATCACTGCTAGTGATAATCCTGCCCCTAGCTGGAAAGTAGACTAGATGACAACCAAAATATCTCAGACAAGAGCTAAAAAGACAAGACCTTCAATAATGGAAAGCCATTTACCTGTAGACTCAAAATCAGGTGTTTTATACTTCACAGACCAGTCAATTGGATCAGGCCTCTTGACAATAACACCTTCTCCCTTCAAAATATTGCACATCTCTTCAATTTCAGCAACAGCTTTTTTTAGATGGTCTTTGGGGAAACTCTGGCCTCCAAATTTCTGGTAAAATCCCCAATATTTTTCATATGTGTTTGCCTAAAACAAAAGAACATGAAGTGACAAAGAATAAGCATCAGTTATTTTGGCATGAAATATAGGCATAAGATGCAATTCTTAACATCAAAGTTTCTTGTTCTTGATCCTAATATGTTGGAGTGTGCCTTTTATCTGATTCCTGCAGTATTTTAACCACATTACATTTCAGTAAGTATTGAGTGACTAGTGTTGCCAAGTGGCCATTTGGTCCCTGTTACAGAACACCTGTGCAAACACACCAAACATGGCAAACACTGTAGACTCTCCTATTTAATAAGGCTATCAGACATGTTTTTAAATTAAAACAACCTTGATCTCATTTGCAAAATGCACACATCTGTAGTCACCTTCTTACAACTTCACTTCAGTAATGTCACAATGGTGACACCAGAAATTCTAAAGCCATCCCAAGTACAGGCAGCATGCCTTGTTGGCTAGAAGGGGCCATACTTCAGGTGCAGCAGCAGTCTAGAAGAGGCAAAAGATGCTAAATTCACCTGCCAAGGTTGAATTAAAGCATGTTCAACATTTACAGACCTAAATCCTCTGCTGAAGTGCTGTGATAGCCTTCTTAAATTAAAACCCAATTCAAAATAACATCCCAGTTCTCGTGGGTGAGAAAAACCAGACATATAATCAAAACAAATGATGCTGCTTCAGTTTGATGCATCTGATGTTCCTCTGTCACATCAGTGTTAGCTGAGATGCAAGTGCATATGGAGCCCTTCTGGAATTGACAGCAGAAGGGGTCAGAACAGGTCAGCAAGTTGGAGGGACAGCAGGGGATGCAGAAAAACCTGCCCTTCCAAACATGAGGTTGTCTCCTGACACTGCAGTCCTGACTACCTCCCAGAACACAATGTTCTCACCAAAATCAGACAGGTGATGTTCCTCTGTGCTAGCATTGCCCCTGAGCAGGCAAGGCCATCAATCTGAGGGCATGCCTCATCCCTTTAACAATCCAGCCTATTCACTCTATCCTCTGCTATTTCTGGAGATTTGCCTCGTGCTATAGAGGTAAGAGAAAAGAAAGAAAATTCAGCCTTAACATTTACATAGAGAGCCTCAGCATGGCCATCCTGCTCCTCCAGTACTGAAGTTTCTTCCCATCCTTTCTGAGGGAATTTGTTCTTTTTCTGTAAGTAAGGTCTTGGGTAATTTGATCACCTCAAACTTGCCAGCTGGTCAGAAGTCACATGCAGATCACATGAGGTGCTTAACATTCCTATGGAAACATGTTCTGCTAATGAGATAAATTCATCCTGTGGATTGAAGCTGGTTATTTTCAGAGCCAGCCATGGTGTATGTGAATACCATCAATCCCTAAGAGGTGCAGCTCCTCTCTCCACCACGTCCTCTAGTAGTGCTTTTTCTTCAAACCTGAGGAGCCACACTTGTGTTGCACTAATGGGATGGTGTAATCTTAAAGTTACAACAGAATAAAGGCTAACGCTGTAACACTACTCATATTCCCTGCTTTCCCAATACCTGGGAAAAGGGTACATGGCTGGGACATGTATTTCACAGCAAATCAGGGTTGGCACATCAGGCCCCTTTGGTCATAGACATACAAGTCAGTTCAGAACGTCCAAAAAGGACCATGGATAGGACACAGAAAAGACAATGTTTAAAAAAAACTCTTTCTTTACAGAAAGAAATTTAAGAGTGTTCTGTAAGGAAATACTGTCTTTAAGAAACAGCAGTGTTGTTCCTTATTGTTGTTACTTACTTTAAACATCTGTCATGGAAAATAATTAACATAATCAAGATGTACCTTTAGCCTAGTAAAGACAGTTACTAAATTTAGGATACTAAAACTTAAATTTAGATCAAAATTCTTTTTGCCTAATTCAGCAGTCAACACATGGACACACTCTCATCTTCTCACTCAAGATATAACAATCTACGTTAATAATACTCCTCACCCAAAAAGCATTATTATTCACACAATACACTGAAGAGCATTGCAGAATACAAAGCTATAAAGTTCAACTGCTTGACTCTAAACTGCTTCAGAAGAATACATCTCAGTTGTGGGATTTTTCATTGAAGTTCTGATTCAAAAAAGGGCATCTTCCCAATTAATATTAAGATTTTTCAAGTTTTCAAGTATTTAGCTCTACATAGCCCATTTCAAGTTCTGAAAAGGATATGCAAGAAAGTGTCAGCTCATTAAAATTCATCAGAGATGGAGGGCTCCCTATTCAATTCCTTCCTTCCTCCTTCTTATGCCAAGCACATCATTCCCACATCACACCAAAAACACTTGAGTATACCAAACCCTTGTCTCAAAGTAGAAGGGAGTGCTGAATGAAGCCATACCTCCTGCATTTAAATATTTAGTAAATAAATGCATATACAATCTTAAAACACAATCTCAACACAAGTATTTATCAAACTGCCATGATTTTAAATACATTTTTGAGTATGTCTCAGGTCCAAAACTTTGAATTTTCCTTAGTTTTAAACTGCAGTTTTTATAAGCAGTGACCCTCATGCATTTGGCAGACAGCATGTGATACCCATCAACTCTACTTTTGCTGCTTACAGGGGCAGGAACAGGGAATTATGGCTGTTGCATTATACTGGAACATATGGCTGTATGTATTATACACATACACACCTTACCTCTTGGCCACATGGGATTTGGACAATCATGAATCTATTAATTGATAGTAATAATGTTAAGATAGGACTGGAGTACTGCTTGGATTATTCAGCAACAACCTCCAGGTGTTACTGTTGCAGTTTCTATAGCAATATTTCAGACAAAAGCAGAGAAAATTAGAGGAAACCACGTCTCAAGTCTCAACTGGCTCTGTTCCCATTACCTGTTGAGGACTTAGCAATTGACGTAAAGCAAATTTAAATCTTGCTTTAACTCAAAGTCATAGGTATTTGAATGGCAGAGGTAATCCTGTATTTGACATTGCTCACTGAGCTTTTGATATCACATGTAAGAGAAAGTGAAGTTCTTGACTTCATCTGAGTAGTTATGGCTTAATAGGCAGTAAAACCTGTATAGCATGTGACACTTCAGCAAGTTAGACAATTGAAATATTTTTCTGGTGCTAAAGCAAGCCCCTGTCCACTGCTTAGGAACCGAATTTTGCCTAATTTAATGTCACAATGTAAAATGTTAGACGTTTTTTCCTTACCCTTTCTATACATTCATTATGTCAGTCTTATAGAAATGCACATACATACACTTGTATATTAGAAAGGCTAACCCTCATTCATCTCCTTCTCTGAAGCTGCTAGGATATCTTTGGAGTCTCTGAAAGACATAACCCAGATTCTAAATAACAAATATGTAGAAATATAAAAAGGGCTAAGGGAAGATAAGACAAGTACATCTCAAACTTCCCCTAAACAACTATTTCCAGCACTTTAAACATACTTTTGGTATCTTTGTTTGCCATTCTTTCAATGTCAGATTAAAATTCTATTTTTTTTTTTTTTTTTTTTTTTTTTTTTTTTTTACTCTGGTCTTCTGGTCAACTTTGTCAGGATATCCTTTAGGTTTTCACTAAGGTCTCTCGACCAAAAGCTGTGTGCCAGCTCATTTTGTTGTGATAGCCATGGATGCCCTGCAGGTAGTACTGTACTGTAACAATGAAAGAGAAAGATTCAAGAGCATGCCCACAAATGCAGGTAACACACATACTCAGCAACTTCAAAGTCCAGGTGAAGGGCACAAAAATCTGGAGCAAGTCCACTATTTGAATGTTACTGTTTTAAATACCAGATTCTAGAGAATAAAAGAATCATGGATTTATTTAGGTCGTTGATGTAGTTTTAGGCACAGAAAAATCCTGAAAAGCCAGTGGAATACGTATTTCCAAAAAAAAATTACTGTAGGACACACAGGAGTTTCAGTAAACTATTCAGAGCTGTCTAACACAGGAGTGGTCTACAGGTACAGACCTCAACCTTGCTCAAAGTATTAAGAAGAAAACTACATATAAAAAACCCTTTTTTCAAGTGGCAACCCTACTTAGCTTCAAGCCAAATTAAAGTTTCGTCAGTCCAACCAACTATCTCAAAAGTTTGTGTGTGTACTTTGATAACATCAGGGCTATATTACTAGAGTAGAATCCATATATTAGAGGTTGTCTCTGCTAGTGACTTCTGTTAAAACAGCTAATTCAGTTGAAAGTCCAAGGAAAAAAGCACATCCCTCACCAACATGGCTATGCTGTAAAGTTTTACAGATGTAAGCAACTACCTTGAAAGAATTCTCAAGGGTAAACACCATACCTTACGCGTTGTAAAGCTTAAGCAAATTGTAGATATAAATTCCACATTTTCTATTTCAGGTTAGTTTTTGTTGTTTACCTTAACTTCCACAGAAAAAGGTGGGACACAAGCATTTTCGGCTCTTCCCACAATGACCTCTTCCAGCGGATCCCATTCATTGTATGAGCAAACAAGACAGTCCTTGGGCATAGGGCTTGTAGCCTTGTCATCAGCAGCACAGGTGTTCTGGGAGGCCGCAGCTGCCTGGGTGCTCTGGAAAGTTCGCTGCACCCATCCTGTAAAGGCTCCTCGAAGCTTAAAATAAAAATAAGAACGAAAATTATGCTGCCCTTACAAAAGACAAAAAGCTATGGCTCAGCCCACAAATGCCTTAACGCTATAATCCCAAAGCAATGTATGTTATTTGGAGTATTAACAGAAACACGGGTTGTTACAGCCGTTCTAATCTATTCACAGCTTGGCAGATGCTTAAAGGAATTTCTGCCTTTTAAGATGCCCTCAGTTTAGAAGGGCAAGGAGATGGGAACACGGCACTGGCAGACTGGGGCGGGAGGACGCTGGGTGAACCTCAGCCTGCGGCCGTCCCGCACCCTCCCGTCACGGCTCGGAGCTCCCCGGCCAAGGAGCCACACGGGAGCCGGCCCCGCGGAGCATCCCCGGCCCCGCGGAGCATCCCCGGCCCCGCGGAG